>OZ030020.1:14392500-14397500 GCA_964023405.1 Apodemus agrarius | reverse complement strand
CACAGGAAATGAGCTATAGCCGTGTGTGTGTGTGTGTGTGTGTGTGTGTGTGTGTGTGTGTGTGTGCTTCGTTCCCTTGACCTCGGAAGTCTCTGCTCCCACTGTATCCTGCTCCGGCTCTCCATCCCTGCCCTCTTCCACCACCATCCCCTCAAACCCGTCTTTGCTTACTTGCCCATAGTTGGCTTCTCTGCTGCAAGACCTTCCCTAGAGCCTCCCCCCCCTCTCTCTCTTACACACACACACACACACACACACACACACACACACCCTTGCTCCGCTACAATTCATTTCCTCCCCTCTCTTCTGCACAAAGCAGGCTGCACAGAGCCTACAAAGTCACTTGGTTCAGATGCCTGGGAAAGTGAATGAGAGACCAGCATGGCCTTCACACCGCCAGTGTGGACCCGGGGTACACAGTGTGGACCAGGAGTACACAGTGTGGGAGCTGGACAGCAGCCCATTTCTTCTGTCAACACACAAGAACAAGGATAATCTGAAGCTCCTTCAAATGCCAGTGGTCTGTGCTCTCCACGCCTGTCCCAGTGTCCTTTCTAGACATCTCATCCGTGTCCCTGCCTCCAAACCTCACACGTCCCTTCCTCTGACCAGTGACTCGCTCCTTCATCTCTTCCCTCCCTTTGTTTCTTCTCCTCCTTCCTTTCTTTTCAATGATTTTTTTAAAAATTTTGTTTTAAAATCGTATGTATTGGGGTGTGTGTGTGTGTGTGTGTGTGTGTGTGTGTGTGTGTGTGAGTACCTGGGGAGGTCAGAAGAGGGCATCAGATGACCCTAGAAATGCAGTTATGGCTGTTGTGAGCTACTAGATGTGGGTGCTGGGAACCAAACTCATGCCCTTTGCAAAGCCAGAAAGTGCTATTGACTGCTGAATCATCATTCCAGCCTATTTTCCTCCTCCTCCTCCTCTTCCTCCTCCTCCTCCTCCTCCCTCCTTCTCCTCCTCCTCCTCCTTCTCCTCCTCCTCTTTCTCCTCCTCCTCTTCTTCTTCTACTCCTCCTCCTCCTTCTCCTCCTTCTTCTTTTTCTTCTTCATCTTCTTCATCATCTTCTTCATTATCTTCTTTTTCTTCTTCTCCTCCTCCTCTTCCTCCTCCTTCTTTTCTTTCTTCCGTATCTTGCTGTTCAGCTCAAATCCTGACCTCATGTCCTATATTCTTATGGAGTTTCAGAAGCTGTATAAACACACCTCTATAAAAACAGACATAACCAGACTCCACCCAATAAAGATGTTCAACCCAAAGACATTGTTCTGGAGAGTTCTGCTATTCCCCGTGCTCACAAACACACAAATCATGAGTTATCAAATGAAACACTGGCGCCACCTGCCTCTCTCTCCAAATCTCCATTGAAAAAGAGAAAAGGGCCCCTGGCATTTAGGACGAAGGAACAAGGTTTCCACACACAGCGCAAAGCAGGATATTGGTCTCGTGCATAGCTTTCAACCTCAACCATGAAGAGCAGGGACGGTTGATGCGCGGTTTGTAGGGCGATAAAGGCTGATTCCGAAGGGGAAACAGAGACCAGGTGGTACTCATGCTGAGTGAACTTCTGTCATTTTTAAACTAATTCAATTCTAAGAAGAATATATAAGCCATCGGGAGGGTGGAACTTTTAAGTATTATGTAAGAAGGCAGATCACTTAGCCACCATGGCCAATAAAGCTGAAATTGGATGGAATGAAGTTTATTCGAAGACGAGTTTAGTTAGACATTTCCGATAGCTCTCCAAGTATGAGGGAGGAAGAAGCTTGGGCTAGGAGAGCAAAGGAGGTGTCAAACTTGTTAGTCCTGAAGGTTGAAGAAGCTGAAGGAGCCCCAACAGTCAGGCTCAAGTGAGACAGACATCATTCCACAACAGACAAGCAAGCAGCAGGCTTGCCCAGAAACCCCAGCTAAGAGTCCCTGTCCATGGCAGCTTTCTGGGGACTCTGGGAGTGAGCATGCATAGTGAGGCCAACCCTTCACTCCAGAGCAAACACGGCTGGAGCCTCAGAAGTCGAAGCTGGGGGACAGCCGGCTGTCCCCAAGCAGTGATCCTTAAGAACGCAAACCAAGTATGTCAACAATACCCCTAGCACTGATAAAGTTATCGGAGGAAGAAATAAGGGACCTTTGGCATATTGAAATTGGAAACGAGCTACAATTAAAGACTCAATCCAGAAACGTGAAGACCCATTGCTGGTTCAAACCTACTTTTCTGCTTCCTCTAACGCCCCCAGCTACGTCGAGCAAATTCGTTAATACTTCAGAAAAAAAAAAAAATGTTAATGTCGGAGCAGATGCTGAGGGTTTGAGTTCTTTCCCTGCTTGTTTCAGTTTTTCGTTGCTTGTTTGTTGAGGACTTGGTGTTCTGTCTTCTCCAAGCTGGAGTTCCTGAAGCCACTTCTGGCCCATGACCTCTCCAGGTGCCGGGACCAGCCAAGGTACCGCTCCTCCGTCTCCTGATTCTGGGATCTGCCATTCACAATGTCCTTGCAGCAGAGGAGCCAGCAGCGTTTGCCCTGTTGGTGTAGAAATAGGAAAGTGTTCTACAGAGAATAAGCAGTAAATCCCCCTAAACAAAGTCTCTAACTCAATCACTGTGTGTGCCTAGGTTGTAGGCTTAGAGAGCCCAAACAATCTAGCCCATGTGTGAATTTGCATTTGAATTCTGGCTAGAGTGGAAGGCTCAGCAAACCAATTAGCTAATTAAACCAATTAACGAAATGCATAATTAACCTTGAAAACTGCAGTGTCAACAAGCACAACAAAGAAGTTACCCTCCCTTGGGAGCTGCCGGGTGGTTTTAAGCCTTCCTGGCTTTCTGTCTTAAAGGGATATACACTGGGGGAAAGAATGTGGGTCAAGCAGCCTCCCCTTGAGATGAGAGGGAGCCAAGCCACACCTTTCAAAGTCCCTGATAGGCAACTAGGTACACAGGAACTTTCAAGCGCATGGACCAAAACACGGACCATTTCACAGCTGACTGTGTACAGGGTCATCTTTACATAAATGGGAATAGAAATTTCAAGGAGAGACTCCTATGTGGAGACAGTCAACCACCTGATAATCTGAACAATGGTTTGTAGGAAAAAGTCCTGGGGGGGGCGGGGAAAGGGGATTATGGGAGGTCATGGTTTGGACACACCTACTTGACCCCATCAGCTGAGGCCAACCCATCTGAGAGTCCCCTACATTAACTGACATTAAATTCAGCTATAAAACTGAATTCCGAAACAGGCCGATTTCCAGACCCAAGAAGCTCATAACAAACTTATGAAAAGGAAGACTGATTTTCTGAACCTGCCTGACAAGGAATTCTCTCTGCTTTAGTTGATATAAAATAACCGAAATGGGGAGTTGGCCCATCTTTCTGGATTCTGGTGGCTTCAGCCCTTCGCTGCCTGGGGAGGCAGCATTTCTTCCAGCTCATGGGAACACGGCCAGCATTACAGAACAAAGTCAAGCCCTCTTTTATGATTGCAAGTGAGAGCCAATTGGGTCTTTAAAATTGTTGTCATTTTGTGTTTTGGCAAAAGCTCAGTGAAATCTGATGACTAGGAATTCTGTACTCTGCGCGATGCTCCTGTGGGAACCCTTTTTTATTTTATTTTATTTATGTATTTATGTATTTATTTATTTATCTAGACAACAAGTTAATGCTTTGCCATAATTACTGTGAAACATTTTTGGTTTTAGTCTGCCTGGGGGTGGGGTGGGGGGATGTCACTTAGAGTAAACTATCCATAGCTCGGCTCGCAGAAGGCTGACCGACACTTTGGACCTGAGTTTAATCCTCACAATCTGAATGGCAGAAAGAAAGAAGAGACACCTGCCAGTTGTCCTCTGGCCTCCATGCACACATTCCCCCACACGCAGAGAAATTATTTTTAAGTCGAATGAGCAATGTAAATGATCTTGAGGAGTCAGAAAAAAAAAGTCTCAGAAAACCATCAACAGGGCTGGAAGTCAGTTTAGTTCTCCTCTAATAGGTGTGAGGCTCATGGCTCAGTCCTGAGTACTGCAAAATAAATAAGCAAGTCAATTAACCAATCAGTCAACAGTGAGCTATTTGTTAAACAGCAAATAGATAACACAGACAAGAACTGAACAGGCATCGACTAAGATAGGTGGAAATAGAACCCCATTTCAGAAAGACACAAAATCCCCAAGGAGAGGCCCACACAAATCATTCAAGAGAAACGAGTGCCAAACGCCGGGTATGCGAAGCGTGTAATATGTGGGTGTAAATATGTATTGGAAACCTCACACTGGATTTTCTTGTTCCTCTTCTATAATAGACGCTGTTTTTCATCGACCTTGGACTAGATCAAAGCTCACGCAAGCTAAGTCAGCATAAGACTTGATTGCTGATCCTTAAGTAAAAAGATGCACCGTGAACAGTAACTGACACTCAACCAAGCTCACGGGTTCTCCACATAGGCAGGGACATGAAATGCCATGTGTACCTAATTCGGATGCTTGGAGAATCAAGTGTCACCTGCCCAAGACCCATAGTTCCCACTGCCACTCGGGGGTATGGGGGCACAGCCTTAGTATTTCAGTTCACCTGCAAGCCTCGATTTCCTCATCTGAAAGACGAGGATGCCTTGGAGTTAAAAATCCCTATGGTCCCTCTGATGATTCCCGCAGACTCTTTCCGACCAAGAGGGGGAAAGAGTTCTGATGGAAAACACTTAGTATTTATCATAATTAACATAATGAGAATTTGGTGTGAGAAAAGCTTTTTGTGGACAAAACATTCCTTTGAGTCTCATAGCCAGTCTTGTTGAAAGCCTAGTCAGGGAACATATAGAAAAAAAAAAAAAAAAAAAAAAAAAAAAAAAAGGAGGGGGAGACCTCATTCCAAACTGTGGGCTGAACCCAAGAAAGTCAAACCCCCAGCACCTCAGGGATGGTCAAGTCAATAATAAAGAGTAATGTGAATTTGTTTTTCTTAACTCCTCCTAGACCACAGGAATGGGGGCTCAGTTTTCTTTAA
>OZ030020.1:14067500-14390000 GCA_964023405.1 Apodemus agrarius | reverse complement strand
CAAGCCGAAAGCTACAGAATAAAGGATTCTGCATCACATGGATCGCCTGTCCACATGCTAGCCTACCAGCGTTCAGTTACCATTCCTGCTACGTGGGCAAGAGCTGTGACTTGCTTATCCCCTTCCCACAATACACAAATCCCAACAAATTTCTCATTAAAAATGGGGGTTATAGAAATTCCCTTTTAGAAGCCCTTGGCCCTATGAAGGCTTGATGCCCCAGTGTAGAGGAATGCTAGGGCGGAGAGGCAGGAGTGGGTGGGTGGGTCGGGGAGCACCCTCATAGAATTAGGGTAAGGGGGGTGGGATAGGAGGTTTGCAGAGGGGAAACTGGGAAACTGTGAAATTCGAAATGTAAATAAATAAAATATCCAATTAAAAAATAAATAAAAATCACTGATAAGTGGATATTAATGAGCCCAGAAGCCCTAAATACTCAAGGCACAATTAGCAAGTCAAATGACTCCCAAGAAGAAGAAAGGAGAGGACCCTGGGCCTGTAAAGATTGGATCCAGTATTGTAGACCCAGAACAGAGAAATCGTGGGGCGGGGGATGAGTGGGGAATAGCGGGGGGGGGGGGAGAGGAATAATGGGACATATGGTGGGGGGTAACTGGGAAAGGGGAAAGCCTTTGGAATGTAAACATAGAATATAGAAAATAAAAATTAAAAAAAATAAATAAAAAAGAAATTCTCTTTAAGATGCTAGAGACAGAGCAAGGCGTTAAAGTTAAGAGAGCATATGCTGAGACTGGAGAGACGGTGCTTGAAAGCCTAAGGGCCTGAATTAATCGCCAACATGCTAGTAAAACAGTGAATGGTGGCACACACCTGTGATTCCTGTCCTAAGAAGGAAGAGGAAGGCAGATCTCTGGAGCTCTCTGGACAGTCAGCTTAGACAAGCCCCAAGTCCTGGTGAGATACCACGCTCTGGACAGTCAGCTTAGGCAAGCCCCAGGTCCCGGTGAGATGCCACGCTCTAGACAGTCAGCTTAGGCAAGCCCCAGGTCCCGGTGAGATGCCACGCCCCCAAATCAAGGTAGCTGTCTACCGAGAAACAGCACTGGCCTCGGCACAGAGTGCACACATGTGCATGCACATCTGCACATAAATGTGTACAAACGGCACACACGTGCACAGAGCACATAACAAGGTATTATAATGTGTGATGGAGCCATCGTGGTTTACACTGCCTAAGTTCCTGAGAGCAGATGCTTTTTTAAAAATCATAAATTACACGAAGCCTCTTCCCGGACACTGATTTGTTATTGCCAAAGAGCTAAGGAGAAAGCTGTCTGCAGCTTTTTTCTTTTCGTTTAAACATACTTAATTTCAATATTCATGACATGGATTCCTTATGACAAGACACACACACACACACACACACACACACACACACACACAGAAGTGTTAGAGTACCTCATAGCTTAAGTTTGCTCCTGAGTAGCATTACATTTCTGGAAATGTCTTTCAGGACGGATCTAACATCTACAGAAGATGCATTGCCTGTACTGATGGGGTTAAACAGCTGACTTGAAAATCTCTTCTGATTCATGGGATTTCGGAGCGAGCTTAAGTAAAACCCCTGGAAGACAAAGCTTAAAATAATGTCTCCTCCTTGTAATTGCTTTTCAATGGACCATTTCACCTCTGACTTCACAGCACACCCTCTGCTCAGGAGACAACATGTGTGAGTGGTTAGAAACGGCAGGGATCTCCACGGAGTCTTAAGTCTGCTGCGGGAGCGATTCATGGTGGCTTCTCACCTGCCTGTCTGCCCTCGCTTCTGAGGGGCTATTTCTGTGAACTCATCAACTTAATAAATACAGTCTATGCACATAAAGCAGGGTGAAATATAGCATTTCCAAAAACAACACTCACAAGGAACGCTGGGGCCATTAGTACTTCCCCCAACAGATCTAATTATCAGAAAAATGCTCGATTGTTTCTTTTTTCATATAATAATAATAATAATAATAATAATAAAGCAAACTATGCTCTGGGCTGAGACTGTGGCTCAGTAGAGAGCCTTGTTTACTTTTTTTTTTCTCTCTCTCTCTCAGTAGAGAGCCTTTTTCCCCTTGTTTACTAAGGGGGAAAAAAGTTTAGCCGAAATACAAAGTTCCTACGAACGCTAACAAGGCTGTCTCACAGGTGAGACATGATGATGCATAACCAGCGTTCTGCCATAAAACTAGTGCATCCTTGCAGTGAGCTGGAGAGCCCGTTGTTTAGCAGAAAGTATAATCACTTCTCCGTGCACAAGACATCAAGATTCTTTTCTAAATAACAATAATGAGTGATCGATCCCCTTGCCTCTCCAAAGTGTTAGCTCTAAATAAGTGAGGTTTTCCGTACCGGATGGATTGCAGTGACCCTCTTCTCCACCACGCTGAAGCCCTCCAGGAAGTCACTAAGCCAAAGGAGAGGAGAGGATGGCCGAACCGGAAACCTAGTGTGGGGACCAAGTGGCTCTGGCTCCCCGTTTGCCTTTTAACGGAAAGGAGTGCTTAGTGTTAGCAATCACTGGCAATTAGACGCGGAAGACTTAGAATTGTGTCCAGAGACACAAGAGGGGGGCACGCCCCGGTGATGAGCACAGCCTTTGCGCATGCTCAGGTCTCTCTTCCGCTCTCCTTGACAATCTCCTCTCCTCCCTGTCCTTCCCCTTCTCCCTCGCCCTCCTCACCCTCCGAGTGGGAAGTTTCCTCCACCTTTGCGTACACCTCAGCAGTAAACCCCCATTTTCCATCCATCCCAGTCTCACTGGCCACCAGCAGTGGTTTGCCAGGCTGAGCATCCGTAGAACATGGAGGCGTCTTCCGAGGACCAGCTGTCTCGGCTCTGGGAGACACAGACTATAAAGATGTATGGACCTCCGCTCCTGAACGCAATGATGTGCGCATCTGCCCAGTACTCCCCACCTCCCGCTCCAGTGACTCATGGGAAGATCATTCTCTCATCTGGACTGAGCCATTCACAAGGACGTCCGAGGGGCAGATTCTCACTGCCCCTCTCACTGGCATTTTGCAGTACTGGAGAGAGTCTGGTTTCTGGCACCCGTATCTGACAGCTCACACTCCCATGTAACTCCAGCTCTGGGAAATGTGAAGCCCTCTATTGGTTTCTGCTCATACCTTCTGTCAAAGGCACACAGGCATACAGGTAATTAACTTCTGAGATTAACAATAAGTAGGGACTGCAAAGATAGATTAGTGGTTCAGAGGACTTGTTGCTCTTTCCGAGGACCTGGGTTCAGTTCCTAGCACCCACATGGTGGTTCTCAACCATCCAGAAGTTCAGTTCTGGGAGCTCTAGCAACCTCTATGGAACAAGACACACACACACACACATACACACACACACACACACACACACACACGGTATACATACATACATACATACATACATGGGGCAAAACACAATGTACTGGCTGGTTTTGTGTGTCAACTTGACACAAGCTGGAGTTATGACAGAGAAAGGAGCTTTAGGTGAGAAATGCCTCCATGAGATCCAGCTGTGGGGCATTTTCTCAATTAGTGATCAAGGGGAGAGGGCCCCTTGTGGGTGGTGCCATCCCTGGGCTGGTAGTCTTGGGTTCTATAAGAGAGCAGACTGAGCAAGCCAAGGGAAGCAAGCCAGTAAGGAACATCCTTCTATGGCCTCTGCATCAGCTCCTGCTTCCTGACCTGCTTGAGTTCCAGTCTTGACTTCCTCTGGTGATCAACAGAAATGTGGGAAATGTAAGCTGAATAAACCCTTTGCTCCCCGACTTGCTTCTCGGTCATGATGTTCTGTGCAGGAATAGAAACCCTGACTAAGACACACACACACATATATCTATGAAACATTTTTAGTAAATAGACTTTTTAAAGGAGAAGAAAATGGTTTAAAACCAATCTTCAAAACAACTCTCCCCTTATATGGTTTCAGATTTACATCTCATGAGTCTATTATGCCATATTTTTATTACTCTTGGCCCCCATAGGAAGCAATCCATACTTGGTCTTTCTCTCTGTATTTTGGCAGTGCTCTGGAGTTCTGTGGAGAAGTCCACCTGGGGGTGCATCCTGATGGTGGGTGTTTGAATTGATTTGACCCTGATGATGGGATATTTGAATTGAGTTAACCCTGATGGTGGGTGTGTCAATTGAGTAGATCCTAATGGAGGAGGTTTGAAGGGGGTTGAATCTTGCTTTCCTGTCTGTGACGATCATTGCTTGCTGTCAATAGGATCTAGAGCCATCTAGGAGACAAACACCTGGTCATGTATGTGAGGGAGTTCTAGTTTGGACTGACACGGGTGGAAAGATCCACATTAACTGTCGCATGGTATTCCCCGGGCTGGAGAGTATAAAGAGGAGGGGTTCAACTGCAGCATTCACCTCTCTCTGCTTACAGTTTGTTGATGCGATGTCATATGTCTCTGCCACCGTGCCTTCCCCACCATGGTGGACTCTCTCCCTTCTTATGTTGTTAGCCACCCTCCCCTGTCAGTGCTTCTTGTGAGGTTATAGCCGTGAGAAAAGAAATTGACTCCGTGCTTTCTTACAAAAGCACTGACAGAGCGTGTCAGCGGCTATGGCGTTATTCAGGATAAGGAGGGAGCACCGTGAGCCAGCCAAGGGGTCTCCTTGTCAACGGGAAGATTACTTTCAAATGGCAATGACAAGATGGGCGTCAAGAACCATCAGCTAGATCCTCAGTAGGACCGATAACGAGGGACACAGGGAGATCCGGAGGAAATGACGACAGCACGGTCAGACTTTAGGAATTTCATCCATCCACATGCAAGAATGTCCCAGGTCAAAGTCAGAATCTCCCTCCACTCCCTGCTTCTCTTCTTTCTACTGGCCGGTCTATATCCCTAATCTAGAACTACCCTGCTTTGGGAAGGATAGGCAAAGGGAAGAGACACCAGTTCCTTTGGGCTGCTAGAAAAGCTCTCAGGAGCAGGTTCCGGGGCTCCTCAGATTCATCATCTGACTCTGCATCCTGCTCCCTGTGTGCCCTCGGATAAGACATCCGACTTCTCCCTACATGAATCTCGTGGCCTGTCCGACGTCAGTATCTTGGTATCTGTTTCTGTCGGTAACAAGTCATTCAGGGATGGTAGTTTTGCAAGACCCGCAAAGCACTCCAAGGCTCCCTGTCACCGAGAGACACCACAGCTGTCACAGTGCAGTGTGACACCACAGGCTTGTGAGTGTCCCGCAAGGTCTACTGTGCCACCTGCCATGTAAGACCCCCCACAGAGAGTGCCACTGTGACCAGTGGGGAGCTTGACAACAGCGATGTGACCGGTTCCAACTTCTGCGCTCGTTGTCCTGTGTTGTCTGTCTATCTGTCTGTTAGCCTGTCCTCTTCCTACCCATACGGACTGTAGTGAAAGTCTGTCACATTATAGTTCCAGTGGCCTTGGTGACCTCGTGTTTCCCTCAGAACTGCATAATTTCCTCTCGTGCTGAGGTTAATCTCATATCATCGTGCTTATTGTGGCCGTTAACCATTCCAGATCTAGTGTCGATGCTGCCCGTAAGGACCCATGTTGGGGGACTGACCTGCCAGTGACCTAACAGTGGCGAGGGATGTTGAAGGGGAAACTCAGGGCTGGTTACCGCTGCTTCGTCAGCCATGCCCCCTTTCCGCCATAATAATGATCGTCAAGAGCAGGCATCGTGGGGCGGGTGCTGTCAACGAGACTGATTCCCTGAAGGTACTGACACTAACAGAGAAGCTTCTAAACACCTGGATTGCAAACCAGACGTTTCAATGGCCACACAAGGGTGAAGTTCTGTAATGAGGTATCTCTCAGAACACATCCCCATTGCTAAATGGGACACGACTTCTTAACGGAATTCCGTGAGCAAACACGCATGAGGTCCGGAGAAGCCTGGACATGGTCGAGGATGGCAGAGGATGGCAGTATTGCCAAAAGCTTAGGAAGAGCTTCGTTTCTTCATTCATAAACTTCAGGTCAAGGATTTGATAACAGGGATTTCTTTGAGCGTGTCCATCCAAACTTTGGGGGCTGGAAGCTTGGTCTCCAGGGTGACAGAGTTGAAAATTGGTGGCGCCTTTAATAAGTGGAGTCTACCACAGTGTAGTTAGGCCATTCACAGTATTGTCCTCTGCAGGGGTTCCTGGAGCTCAGCTAGGTCCCTTTAGAATAAGTGGGTTTAAAAACAACAAGCCTGCTTCTCCCTGGCTTCCTGTTTTGCCATGTGGTGGTCACTTGGTCACACAGCCCGTCATCTATAACATTGTCTGCCATGAGGTCTCAGCCCAACCAAGTAAGTGAAGATTCCTAATCTTCAACTTCATCCTCCAAAACTCTGAGTTAAACCAATCCCCCCCCCTTTTTTTTAACAAAATACCACCAGGTGTTCTGGTTTAGCAACAGATTATACACTAACGCAGGTCTTCTTGCAACCCTAAAACAACGGTACAGAATAAGAGGAAACCCTCAGACAAAGGAAATTAAGTAGTGTTCTCCCTAAAATGTCAGAATCTAGCACCTTTGGACACACAGTGGGTTATGAGAAAGCTTGTGTGTGAGAGTTGGTCTGGTTCCAGTTCTGTGGGACCTGGGGCATGTCGTTTTCACTCACAAGACCACAGCTCTCTCACCATTAACAACCAGCTATAAAGACTAGCAAGTAACCAACAGTCTCCTCCTCCTCCTCCTCCTCCTCCTCCTCCCCCCTTCTCCTCTTCCTCCTCTCCCTCCTCCCCTTCCTCTCCTTCCTCCTCCTTTTCCTCCTCTTCCTCACCCTCTTCTTCTTCCTTCTCCTCCCCTTCTCTTCCTCCTCTCCCTCCTCCCCTTCCTCTCCTTCCTCCTCCTTTTCCTCCTCTTATTCCTCATCCTCTTCTTCTTCCTTCTTCCTCCTCCTCCTCTTCCTCCTCCTCCTTCTTCTTCTTTTTCTTCTTCTTCTTCTTCTTCTTCTTCTTCTTCTTCTTCTTCTTCTTCTTCTTCTTCCACTTCTTCTTCCTCCTCCTCCTCCTCCTCTTCTTCTTCTTCTTCTCCTTCCTCCTCCTCCTCCTCCTCCTCCTCCTCCTCCTCCTCCTCCTCCTCCTCCTTCTCCTCTTCTTCTTCTTCTCCTTGTTTCCATGTATCACTGGCTGAGTAAGGTAAGATCCAGGAATGACAGGGAGTCTCAGGTGAGGTCAACCGGCAGGAGTTATTAATGAGTGCAAACACAGCAGGAATCTAGTGGAAGCAGATCTTTTTTTTCTAATCGTTTGATCACTGTTAAATTTATAGACCCTGAGGTAAAAAAGAAATGATAAAACAGATGGATAATCATGCTAAAACAAACAAGGAAAGGAAGCAGGGCCTTGGAGACTTGACTTCAGAAAATAAGCTCAGATGCATTCCCAGCAATAAATCCCATGGACAGGCCTTCGGAGCCCAGCTGTTGAGGAAGCTGGCCTTGGAATGCAGGGGTGGAGCAGGGGTGGGTGGGAGATATATTTGCCATGAACTTTCTTCCTGACTCCCCAAGCAACTTGTTGACCAGGTTATTCAGACAGGAATACAAGTGTGTTTCAAGTAGCTTTTCTTCAGCCTGGAGAGTTAGCAGTGTGCCCCGTCACAGGTGAGGAGAGAGTAAAAATCCCTGCGCAGTGGCACATACTGCTCTGACCGCCTGATGCCTTTGAACCGGACTGCCAAGGTCATAGCCACTATGCCCGGGCAGTTCTGGAAAGTAAAGGTTGTCTAAGGCGAGGGAAACTAAAAGGTGAGCTCCTCAGCCACTGTCACCACATTTGAAGTGCTGGGGAGGCTCGCTGGGGTGGGGTGGGGGAGGGGGTGGGAACACAAGCACACACACAGCCTGGGCTGGAGCGATGGCTCAGGGCTTAAGAGCACAGACTGCTCTTGCATAGACCTGGGTTCACTTCATGGCACCCACAAGGGCAGCTCACAAGGGTCTGTAACTCCAGTTCCAGGGGATCTGACCACCTCTTCTAGCAGCCTCCAGCGGGGTCAGCACAGAAACAGATGACCTGCACTCTAGAAAGGCCCACTGGGCAGCTCTGCCTGCTGGGTATTTTCCTAGATCTGCTTCCGAATCATCTGGGGGGGGAGGGGATGGAAACAGAGGGATTCCTGGGGTTTGCTGGCCACCAACCTAGCCTAAAAATGGCAAGCCTTGGATATAGTGAGATCATTCCCTGTGCATAAGCAAACCTGTATACACATGTTTACACACATATGCACACATTATTTTTTATTTTTTATTTTTAGGAAAGAAATCATGGTTCTATATGCTAGGTACTCCAGCCCCTTTGCTATGTGGTTTACCTGTCAATCACACTCCACTCCTTTCTCCCTCCCTCTTCCACACCCACCCCCTACAAGCTATAACAGTCATTTTTCCAGCTTCAGCAGTGCATGACAGGCACCTCCAGGCTCATATTTCAGGTCCGTTTTCCTTTCAAAATCTAATACTCCACCTCCGCTGTCCCTGCCTGCTTACCATGTTTGAAATACTAAGCCCAAGGAATTTCCCCAGGAAGGGAGTCAACGGAGGAGCTGGAGTTCAAAAGAAGTGGAAGATCCAACTGAGCCTTCTGTTGGCGTTGGAACAAGCCAGCAATCAGCATGTGTGCTCTCTCATGACAGGAAGAATAGCCTTCCGTGTGGGGTACAGAGCACCCACATCTGAGTACCATGCATATTGAGAAGCCCTGTATAGTTCTGGAGGGGTGGAGAGAGAGAGAGAGAGAGAGAGAGAGAGAGAGAGAGAGAGAGAGAGAGAGCCTCTGATTCTCCATAAGCATCAGTCTCAATGAACACAAATGGTACTCGAAGCATCTTTCTGCAATGTGCAATTAATTTGGGATTTGAGGCAGTAGAAAGATATGAGACTTTCACTAGCTGGCCCTCCTCTCCAACCTGGAAAGCCATAGTGGAGCCATTTGTCTGGGTCAAACCATCAAATTGGCACATGGTTTTCACAACATTCTACCAAAGGGGCAGAGGGAAGCTCTTTGGATTTCACAATAGCTCAGATGTATTAACCATATTTATTTAGAATTTCTTTCTGATTGAAGGAAGACATTACAGAGGATTTCATTAATGGACTTCTTGCATGTAACACACAGGTCCCCAGCAATTTGGGGCCAATTAAGTTGACAACTGAAATTAGTCATCACATCCCTCTGAATAAAAGCTCTAATGGTGAGTGTTCTTCGTTTTCTGGTTAAAAAGCTGTAGACTGATTGAAGTTTTAAGAAAAAAAATCTACCTGCTGTCTAGGAGAAACACACGTCACTGAAAAAGAATTAAACAGGAATGTTAGAGATTTTAAAAACTCAATTAATCAAATAAAAAAAACACAACGGGAAACAATACCAATAGCCTAGATCAAGCAAAGGAAAGAATATCAGGGAAGAAGAGAGATAAAGCGAATACTACAGTAGAAGATGAATGACAAAAACAAAACAAACAAAGAAACAAAACCAAGTGTGACCATACATTCAAGAACTCTGAGAACATGGTCAAGAGGTAGTCCTTAGAAAAGAATTCACCTACATGCTCCACTATGTTCATAGCAGCCTTATATATAATAGCCAGAAGCTGGAAAGAACCCAGATGTCCCTCAACAGAGGAATGGATACAAAAAATGTGGTATATATACACAATGGAGTACTATTTAGCCATTAGAAACAATGAATTCATGAAATTCTTAGAGAAATGGATGGAGCTGGAGAACGTCATACTAAGTGAGGTGACCCAGTCTCAAAAGAATACCCATGGTATGCAGTCACTGATAAGTGGATATTAGCCTAGAAGTTTGGAACACCAAAGACATAAATCACATATCAAGTGATGTCTCACAAGAAGAAAGGAGTGGACACTGGTGCTAGAATGGACCAAAACATCATTGTGGGGGAGTACAAGAACAGTGAGGTGGGAGGGGGTGGATGAGGGAGCAGGGGGAGGGAAAAGGGCATGTGGGACCTTTGGGGGTGGGGAACCAAAAAAGGGGAAATGAATTGTAAATATAGAATATATCCAATAAAAAAAGAAAGAAAGAAAAGAATTCACCGGTTAGAAGTAGAAGCCAAGGGAACAACTAAAGCTGGAGACAACTCACTGCCAAAGTCACCCCAGACCAAGAGTGAGCGGTGGAAGTCTATTCGCCAAGGACACGGCTATAAAAAGACAAATATAAATAGCTATAATTATATCTGGTGAATAGACTTTAAGCCAAAATTAGTCACAGAGATAAAGAATGTAGCAACATATTACTAAGGAGGACTAACCACCAAGAACATATTATAATTCTAAATAAATATGCAACGAACATTGGGCTCTCCGTTTTATATAACAAACACTATTGGGCATTAAAATAGAGATAGTTCCAAATGTAATAGTAACGGGTGACTTCACTATCCCAATCTCACCAATAGGTCATCCAGACCCATTGATTTGGACTGATCACAAGATCAAGCCAGTGAACATTTCAGTGTGGATCTCGGAGGGACTTGCAAGCTCCCCTCCCTTAGCGGAGGAGTTCTGAGCAGTTGGTTGTGTCTGGGGGATGGAGCGCAGGCTCTCTTAAGAGTGTGACCCTTGATAGGCCAACCAAGCTCCAGTGCACAGCCACACACCATCACAGGAAAAAAAAAGTCTTGGCAATTATTATATGGAAGAAATTATCATATGTAAGAAGATGACCTTTGGAGGGGTTAAGAGGGGTGGGTGGATCTGTGAAGAGAGGGAAAGGAATGGGGTGCATATGAGCAAAACACGTGCAAGACTTGAAGAATTTCCCCAAGAATGAACAGAGATATTTTTAAATCAGAAATCTCAGGTAACTCAATGACTCATGCCAAGATCTTAGAAAATAACAATAACATGTCAAACCCCCAAATCAGTAGGTGGAAAGGGCTAAGGAAGAACAAAACAGAAAAGACTAAGTCCGCTGGGAAGAAGCATCGAAGGCATCTGCTCCTTTGGAAAGACAAATGAGGACAGCCAAGCCTTAGAGGGCACAGCCAAAGGAAAGGCGGCCCCAGTTAGACAGAATTAATGTAATATATAACATATATTATACAGTAGATATAATATATATATAATACTTTGACATCTTATATTCCAAAAGAAGAAATTATAAATTCCTAGACACATATGACCACCAAAATTAAGTCAAAAGGGTAGAAACATCTTACACATAGAAAAAAAGAGCAAAGGAAAAAAAGAAAAGAGATTGAAGCAGTGATACAAAACTTACCAACAAAGGGAAATCCAGGATTGCAGGAGTTTCCTTCCAATTTCTCTTCCCTCTTATTTAATACAGTGCTCAAGTCTTGGCTGTAGAAATAAGACAAGGAAAAGAAATAAGTGGGAGAAACAAGGAAGGAAGAAGCCAAAGTATTCTGATTTTAGAAGAAATGATCCTGAAGACTCCGCCAGAAAGCCTGAGAGGTGATAGATAAACACTCAAACACTTCATGCGGCAAAGCGTGAAGTCGGCATTCAGTACTCGCCAGCTGTCCCAAATAACAAAGGTGAACTTGCCAAGAATGCTGTCAGAAAACAAACAAATGAAACCCCACTCCGGAATATCTAAGAGTGACCCAAAGCAAGAAGATGAGAGATCCCTACAATGACAACTGAAACCACTGAAGAAATTGACCAGACACACACACACACACACACACACACACACACACAAAAAAAAAAAAAAAAAAAAAAAAAAAAAAAAGAATCCACTCCCCATGTTTATAAAGCAGAAAAGCCCATATGACTCAAAGCAGTCTAGAGTCAATGCAATCCCCTTTAGGATCCCAAAGGCATTTGGAGACCTGGGAAAATCAGCCCTAACTCCTTACCTTGTTCCTGTGTTTCCCCCATTCCTAATCCATCCCTTCGACCCACACCCGCCCTGCCTTCTTTTCCCGACTTTCCTCCCTCACTCTGACTTGAAATTTCATTCCGACCTTGAAAGTCAAGCACCTACCATGGTTTACATCTGAAATATATGGTTATGGTTATGAATGTATGGGTTATTTCTTCCCCGGGCTTCAGTTTTGAATGTTGATTCACAGCGGGAGGGGCCGTACTGGTTGGTTCTGGAAGCGTTGGACTGGGTACCTACTTGGATGTAGATTCCTGGGTAGGTGCCCAGGGGAACATTATCTCCGCTCACTTCGAAGTCATCTCTGCCTTCTGCTCTGCCATGGTGTATATCTCCTCTCTTATACCCCAGCAGCCGTGAACGGAGGTGCTGCACGATGCCCTGACCCCACAACGACAGAAACGATGAGCTAGCCTAAGCCCTTTCTGGCTTATGTTGTTGTTCTTGGGTACCATGGCAACAACAAGAAAAATGATTCATACAATCCCTTAGTTATAGTCCAAGGCCTATAATAAAAATCGCAAGTGGCCAAACTCCATTAAAATAAACCATTGTCCAATGTCCAACTGTCCAGAAATCGCTAGAAAACAGGGCGGGGGGGGTGCGGGTCTCACTAGTGCGCAAAACGTGTTGAATTTCACCGACAACACCCCAAATGGACCCAGCCCAGCTCTCTGAATAGGGCAGCGTATACACACTGTCCACTGCATCTCCTTCTCACCCTTTACCATCAACCCTTACCTCTGTCCCCTAGTGTCTCCACCCACGCGATTTAAATACAGAGTTTCTTCCTATGGTCCTATAAGAAAAGAGGACAAAAACCAGTTTCGGGTCCCAGAGGGACCCTCTAGCTCCTGACAAGTTACCATTTTTAAAATCAGCCTGAAATACTAGACATTTGCTCCAGTAAATCAGGAATAGGAGTCCCAATAGCTGCCCTCCGGAGGCTGGTTTTTCAGGCCACACATTATGCTTACCCTAGAAAATAGGAGACGCCGTGCTAAGAACTCACTCTGGGGCTCGATCTGAGGACTCAGGACAAATCATCTGTTGTGAATGCAACCTGTGTTCAGACACATATCCCTGTTTCCCTCTGGATGCCGTCACTTAATCAGTGTCAAGGGGACTCTGTGGTCCACGAAGCCGTGAGGGTTTCTTCACCTGAAGCCTTCAGTGTGGTTCGTGATGTCTCGTGGCCCGTTGAAGGCTATAAAGATGTCAAAACTGTACACGGAGCAGAATGGTTGCAAGCTGCTTTGGCCTTGTCAAGGTCCTTAGACTTCCAGCAGCAGCACAGCGGAAGAACTAGAAAGATACTGGTATCATCCAGGCCAGAGCGTGGGTTCTCAGATAAGACTGAATTCAAGTCCTGCCTCTGCCGCTTACTATCTCTGTGGCTTTGGATATATTGTTTCGTGTTGTTTAAGCCCCGGAGTCTTACAGCCGTGAAAGACTGAGGGTTCGTTATTCAAGGGCAACACTGAGATGTATTAGCTTTTTGAGTAAAAGGTTGACTAGAAGAGTTAATAATGTCCCGGACAGACAGCAACATAGCAAGAGTTCTGGGGCAAGGGTGGTCACCCACTTCATAGATAGATAGCAGTGTGGTGGGGGTCTGAGAGCCCAAGCCAAGGGATCTTAGAGAAACGTGAGAGTTTCCTATCGTCATGCTGGCTCTGATTCCCCTATGGGAGGCAAGCAGGCGGGGAAGAGGAAGTTTCACATGGTCAGGAAGGGTGAGGGACCCATAGTTGTGGTATACCCACTACACAAAAGATGGGGTGAGAATGGGGGACGTGCCACCGCTGGGAGCCTGCTCAGGTCCCAGGGTCTGGTAACCCGAGGTCTAGAAACTTCCTTGGGAAGTTAAAAACGGCACCTTCTGTTCTCCTGGAATCCAGGCTCCTTGGGAGCCTGTTAGGGGCTTAACGATTCGTGGATTCTCTAGCGCGTGCTATTCCCTTTGCAGAATAGATCAGCACAGGTAAATGTAGCATGAGCAGAAACAGTCTTGTCTGGATCCTAACAGATGCTACAAGCTATGTTGGAGGTGTGGCTCCAAGATTACCACTGCCCACAGATACCAAAATATGAGACATCCGGGTGTCTCACATAATATGGCATAATATCTGCACATAACTTACACTACCCTTCTGAAAACTTTAAATTATATAGGTTATTTAGAGTACGTGATGAAATGCACATGCTATCGGAATTACTGTGCGGCACAGCTCAGGTAATAGCCATAACAAGCGTTGTACATGTTCAATACAATCCAGTTTGTTTAACAATGTTTTTCCTCTACAACTGTTCAATCTGTGGGTGTGGACCTACTGCGTGAGCTAACTGGTTGAGGTTAATAGAATTTTCCAGGGATAAAGAAACCTTGATCTTAAATAAACTATCTAATGCATTTATCCTAATACCTGGCACGTGTAAAGTGTTCTGTAACAGTCAGCCATTGTTACCAGTCAATGTGTTTGGATCAATAAGGGGCATCTCTGTATCTCCGTGTCTAACATCAAAGCACTCTTCGGATCTCCATCTCCTCTCAGCTTTGTTGACTGCAGCACACGGTCTCTCTGTCTCTTTTGAGCTGGTTCCACTCCCAGTTAGCAGAGGCCGTGGAGGGATGATACTTACTGGCTTGCTCAGCTTGCTTTCTCATAGAACCCAAGAATACCACCCCAGGAATGGCACCACCCACCTCTTCAATGGCCCTCCCCTCTTCATCACTAATTGAGAAAATGTCCCACAGCTGCATCTCATGGAGGCATTTCCTCAACTGAAGCTCCTTTCTCTGTAATATCTCCATCTTTTTGTCACGTTGACACACAAAACCAGCCAGTACAGTGGTTTAGTCCCTGGGAACTCTGGGGGTACCGGTTGATTCATATTGTTATTCCTCCTATGGGACTGCAAACCCCTTCAGCTCCTTCAGTCCTTTCTCTAGCTTCTCCACTGAGGACCCCATGCTCAGTCCAATGGTTGGCTGTGAGCATCCACCTCTGTATTTGTAATGCTCTGGCAGAGCCTCTCCGGAGACAGCTATATCAGGCTACTGTCGGCAAGCTCTTGTTGGCATCTGGATTAGTGTCTGGGTTTGGTGACTGTCTATGGGATGGATCCCCAGGTGGGGCAGTCTCTGGATGGCCTTTCCTTCAGTCTCTGCTCCATACTTTGTCTCTGTATTCCTCCCGTGGGTCATTTCTTCCCCCTTCTGTGAAGGACCGAAGTATCCACACTTTGGTCTTCCTGAAAGAAAGCTTTAATTTGGGATTTCTTACCGTTTCAGAGGCTTAGTCAGTCCATTTTCCTCACGGCAGAGAGCAGGGCAGCGTGCAGGCAGCTGTGGTAGCTGAGAGTTCCACATCTGGATCCAAAGGCAGCAGAAAAAAAGAGACTCTGGACCTGGAATGGGCTTTCCCAAATGGCAAAGCCTAACCCCAGTGACACACTTCCTCCAGCAAGGCCACACCACAAATAGTGTCACTCCCTAGGAGCCTACAGGGGCTGTTCTCATAAATATGAATTATATTTGCAAGGTTTGCGGAGTTAACTATTTTCTGTGAGTTGGCTGTCTTAGCCAGATCAGCTTGACGCGCATCCTGTTTGCCCTTTACTGACTTGCCTCAGTTAGAATTCCTGGCCAGGATGACCACTTCATTAGAATGCACTGACTTTATAATATGTATAAGTGTATGTGACTGTGTATATGTATATAAAGCTTGTGTGTGTGTGTGTGTGTGTGTGTGTGTGTGTGTGTGTGTTTTCTCATGGTTTATAAATAAATTCCTCAATTCTGACATATACCTGCTTAGTTCTGCTGTATAAGGCCAGACTGTGAAAGTTTCAGTGGATTCAGATATTTTTGGGTTCCGGACCACCTTTTTAGATTATGTAATAACAACAATAAAAATGGACCTGGCCTCTGTAGTAGTTTGAATGAAAATGCCCCCCCCCCATAGGCTCATAGATTTGGATACATGGTGGCAGGTCGACACAGTGGCAGAAGGGTGAAATGGTGGATACACGTGATGCTATTTCCAGTCAGCAACAGAACCTAGTGATGGGTCAGCCACACACACATTGGCTCATCGGCGTCTTCCAGGAAGAAGCACACCACATCCCCACTCAGGTTTCACAGAGGCAGACTGTGTGGCCAAACCTGACACTGATGTGGGAGAGTCAATTCACGCCACAGGATGAGCCTGTGCAAGCCACACGGTGAGGCTTCGTACAAACAAGCCTCCCACAGAACGGCAGCCAGCGAGCAAAGCTACAAAACCCCCATACGCAGACATCTGGCTTTGAGTCGTGGTTCTGTCTGAGAACCTTCCTTCGGAGGGATCCCTAAGATTTAAAGGGCTTAGTAAAATGACTTACAGAGCACACTGTTCATCTTACCTGACTCCAGAATGTGGCGAATTTGGGGGGGGGAGGGAGGCAGCCCAGAAAACAGGAACAGTTTTTTCACTTTTTCAGAGTTGTGGGAGATGAAGGTGATGTGACATAGATAGTGTAGCCTACGAAGTCTAAGTGACTCATCAACCCCCTATTCCCAGGAAGGTTTGTCACCTCTAGAATAATGCAAAATTAGCACTCGGCCTCGTGGACGTTGATTTGCCCTGGAAGGAAGCTATGTCTACCCCAGATGAAACCGCCTGCTGGAACAATCCATGTAATGAGATGTCTAAGTCAGCGCTGAATGATGCACCTGGGACTGCGTCCCCGACAGATCTGCCCATCACATTCCTGCTGTAGCACTTTCCCAGACTGGGTTTGACTCAAGTTTTATCCCTCTAAATCCCATGGGAGGAATGTGATAAGTTCTTCAACGAAAGAGACTGAAATAGTCCACACTAAGCCCGGTGCTCAATAAAGATGTCTTCAGTAAATAGGCTTATTATGTTTATCTAAGCTGCCGGCCTAACTGGGAATCTTAAGGTCCTGTCTCTCAACTTCATCGTAAATCCTTTGCTCATAAATTGATCACTCTTAAATCAACTCGTTGTCTGAGATTATCTAAGAAAAGAGGCGAATGTAAATGTCAGTTTCTACTAATGTAACAACTGTCTGAGATGATCACTTTGTAGGGGGAGGATTGGCTTTGGTTGGTAGTTTTTCAAGTTTTATGTCATCACATTATAAATAAGAAAGTGCGCAGGGGAGTAAATCCACTCACCTCACAGCTTCTCAGTAAAACAGAAAGATGGCGGGTGGGCGGGCGGGGGGCTGAATGCCACTCCTTCAAGAGTGTCCTTTAGCTCGCAGAGACTGCTGTAGCAATCATGCATCCTACAAGGTCTGTGCTAGGTCCTTTGCATCCACGTTACAGTTATGTAGCTTGGGGGTTCTGTGGGACTTCTACCAAACGGAGTAGGGGTGTCTCTGACCCTTGTGCTTGCTCTGGGGACCCGTTTTCTCCTACTAGCTTGGCTCATCCAGTGTGGATATGAGAGTTTGTGGCTAATCTTATTGTAACTTATCATGCCGTGTTTGGTTGATATCCCTGGGAATCCTGCTCTTTTCTGAAGGGAAATTGTGATGTTGTGGGTCTGGGGTGTGGGGGTGAAGAGGGGATGGCAGGGAGGGCTGGGAAGAGTGGGGGCTGCGATGGAGATGTGTTATATGAAAGGAGAAGAAAATAAAACAAAATAAAAGGCATGTCCGTAAGAACTAAAGCCCCCTGCTAGACCTCACCTTATAATGGGCCCACCACCTCCCAGGAGCTCCATCTGGGAGAGACTCCAAAGAGTCCACCCCTGGCAGTTACCTACCCTAGGCTTCCTTCAATTCATTCCTGTGGATAAGAAGGTTATGTTGACCTCGCTGCATTTCTGAAAGTCACGAGAAGCATCAAGAAGAGCCAACAGGGGCATGTTGTGGTTGGAATCTGGAACATTCTCCACAGGGTCATGTCTATCACTCAGTCCCTGAGGCCAGGGCTGTTTCAGAAGGGAAGGGATATATTGGGAACTGGGGGGGGGGGACTTGTTGGAGGAAGTGCATCATCACTAGGGGTGGGACTCAAGGTCTTATAGCCTGACCTCACTTCCTACACATGCCTTGCTTCCTGACTTCGGATAGGGTGTCACCAGCTGCCTCAAAGCTATATGTTCCTCTCTTAAGTATTTCTTGTCAGGCACATCGCCATGAAAGCAATACAATAAAGAAAACCTATTTAAAATGGTTCATACCTCAATCTGGAATGACAAAGAACATCTTTTCCTGAGACAGACAACTGGCCAAAGCAGGTCAGGATTGACACTGAGATCATTTACAGGGCGTGGTTATGCATGTAACAGGCAGGAAATGGTTAAATACAAAGAAACAGAGAAGGGGAGTCTTCTGGGCAACGATGCTGTTCTCGGTGGTACAGTGGTGACAGACACATGACTGTGCGTGTGTCCATCCCACAGAACCATGAATCACAAGGAGGGACAGTGGATAGAGGCAAATCGTTCAACACTCAAGCGGGATGCTGGAGATGGTTCAGGATGGGAATCAGACTGGAACCGGAAGTCTACCTGTGCTGTGAGTGGGGAACAAAACACGGTGACAGCGGTAAGGGGGAAAAGGGGATAGAAGGCAGGGTTCTGAAAATTACAAGGGTGAGAATCCAGAAAGGACAAAATCAAAGTGTACAGAGTCTGTGGGAACTATTAAGAGAGCAGGTATGACTCTCCAGCCCTGGGATTTACAGAGGCTTCTCTCCAAGCAGACGTCCCGGTTCTGAGCCCTCTGACTTGAGTGACAGGAGCCCACGGAAGCTGTGTCAGTGTGAGCATCAGAAGAAAGGCATCTGGGAGAGACCCAGGCCCTGCAGACCATCACACCCGGCGGTGTAGCCCAGGACCCAGCTGTGGACAATGGCCAGATACTATCGACGTAGAAGAGCCAATCCCAGAGGGAAATGTGGTATTAACTCAGCTTCTGTGGGATACGTCAGAATCTGGGTGAACTGTCTCCTAGTTCAACCAGGGGGGGGAAAGTCAAAATCGAGGTGTCAGACTATGAGGGTCTATTCCAGGACTCTCTGGTTGGCTTATACACACTCCCTAGGGGAACATCTGTCTCCACATGTTGTTCTTTTATAAGAAATCAGTCATCTTGGGTTAGGGCCCCACTGGACTTCAGTATATCCTCTTCTTCATCAGTTACATTTGCAAAAGTCCTGTATCTATATCGAAGTATTGTAAGGATCTAAACCCATGAAACTGATGGTGCACAACTGAACCCATAAATACCATAGAACGGCTGAGTCCTAGTGGCAGCACACTGTAAGCCATCCCGACCTCCTGAGAACCAGAAACTGAGAAGTCTCGGGACAGAAGTCACAGTATTACATAAGCATTGCTCAGGCAACAGCCTTAACTCACCTTGGAGAAGCCCACAGAACACTCTAGCAAGCCTAACTCAATGCGATCACAATATCATCAGGGAAACCAAAGTCTAATCAGACTGATTCTCCCACATAAAGTCTGTCGGTGGAGGATTAGCACGTTGGTATTGAGGACCCAGAGAAGCGAGGCACACATGCCTGTGAGGCCAGCACTGGAGACACTGAAGCAGACGGATCTCTCTGAGTTGGAAATCAGGGAAAGACCAGGTAGCAGAGAAGGAATCAGGGAAGAAAAGAGAGGGAAAGGTCTCCGACTGCTTGCCAAAGTCTCACAGGGATAAAAAAAAAAATTCCTGATATTTTGAAAAGAATAATTTGCAGAATGAACCGGAAGAGGAAGAGGAAGGTAGCAAATAGGGCAGCTTATGAGGCAGTGTGTGCTGAAGAAACAGAGAAAAGCAGCAGTGTGAGAGACAAACACGGCCAAGGGTGGAGAGAAGAACTCAGAGCAAGCCACAAGCATGGAAAAGACGTTCAAATAAGACAGAAAAAAGGAAATTTGTATTTCTTTACCAAGGAAAAGGTCAGGGCAAGTATCATCTGCAATTTTTACATCCTTTCGTTTCTTCAAATTTATCCTTCCCTCTATTGTGAAAATTGCTATCCCTTCCCCTCCAAAAAGTTATCATTTCCTCCATTTTACTTTTCTTTCTGTCATTCTTTAAAACTACATGCTTCAAAGTTTCTGCTAGTTCGTTTTTTTTTTCCTTACTTGTTTGTTTACAGGAAGAATTCTTAAGTCCCCATGTACAACTTACTAACTCATTATCTAACTGTATTAAATTATGTCATTTATCCTTTGTTGCTAGTATTTTTCCTAATATTTTCACATACTATAAAAGACTCAAATACTCAGAAAAATTAAAGTCATGTTGTAGTCAACATAGCTCTATTCCTAACCTACATTTTCTACCAGCATCTTGTACTTTGTCTCCTTTCTGTCTGTCCCTTAGACATCTCTCTAGGTCTCCCTCAACCTGGCTTATTGTTTCCAGCACATTTCAGACTCAATGACAAACACAAGGATACCTCCTGCATTCAGCATCCTTTTAGAATTTTTTAAAATACCCTTTGAAATAATTGCTAAATACAGCTGTTAGAAAAATGATCACGAGTATTAGTGAACCATACTCCCCTGTTCTAGCCCATTGTTGTCTGTCTCGAGGTGATCAGGAAGATTAAGAAACATCTTTCATGGTCCTAAGAAATCCTCTTTAAAACTACAATCTACAAATCAGACCCGGAAGAGACTGTGTCTAAATCTGGCATACGTAAAGAAACACAAGTGAATGAATATGAAGTGAAGGCACAGGAAGTGGTGCCAGAACACCTCACGCCCTGCTTGTGTAGGTAGGAGAAAGGGAAGCCCTACTCTAAGGCTGTCTTCCAACTGATGAGATGTTTGCTGGATAGTTTCCTATAGGTACCAGGAGAACCATTCCCCTCTCCCTCTGACTGGCATGCTGTGGCTTGACAGACTCTTTTTACCAAAGTCTTGGCAGTTGCTTTTGAGTACTGACTTCTGTAGTTATCAGTTCCAAGCCCTGTAGTCCTAGCACTTATCTAAGTCATAAGGATTCAGTGAAAACAGCTTAAACAGCGTGAGGAAAACCTCCCTTGGCCCGACAGGTTGGCTGACTGACCACACTGATACTCCGGTGAAGAGACTTGACTTAATGATCTTGGTCCCAAAGCCAAACATGAGTCTCAAGGAGTGCCTTGGCATTTTGAAATGATTGTCCTTGCTGTTTTCACCATTTATTTTTATTCTTTTTAATAATGTATGTGGGGGGCGGGGTTATGTGCAGGTGCCTGAAGAAAGAAGAGACTTCAGATCCCCCTGGAGCTGGAGTTCAGAAAGTTACAAGACACCACACCCTATGTAGGTGCTAAGAATCAAATTCAAGTCCCCAGGAAGAGCAGCATACACTCTTAAGCACTGAGCCGCCATCTCTCCAGCCCTTAAGCGGTCACTCTTATTAGAGATATACCCAACGTTCTTGCTGAGTAAAAGTTCCGAAGGATTTCCTGCCTGCCTTGTGTGATACCACCCGTGAGGCCATAGGAGGCCGCCCTGAGAGCCTAACAGAACTCCTCCCTCACACACCAAGTTCAGTCTTCTCAGAGATCGCCTTCACCATCATGACCAGTCAGCTCAATGCGACTTCGGCTGAGAGTTTCAGCCACAGCATAGATTTGTCATAAAAGTTACAGTGTAAGGGAAGAGAATGCTGTTGTGAATGATATTAAGTCATCAAATAAAGCCTTTGTCCTCCTTCCTGTTTCACTGGAATGTTCTGTTCTTAGTTCTGTTAGCTGTTGCTAAAAAATCAAATTACAAATCTCCAGGTTAGCTAAATGCTGACATACCTGCTACTTTAGGTATGAGAAGAACTTTCTAAAGGAGACATAGAGCATACCTGTACTCCTAGCACACAGAATTGGAGGCAAGTGGAATCACATGTTTGGGGTGAGGTTAACATCGGCTACACAGTTAGACCCCGTCGCTACATACATACATACATACATACATACATACATAGCTTCCAGTATACTGACAGATGTCCATGTGTGCACATACCTCCAGTCTCTACAGAATTGAGAGAACACACTGCTGTCCCTTTCTTGTTCTAAGCAAGGAGGAAGGAAACGCAGGAATCTTGCCTTACGGCCACATGTACTCTCCAGCAATCAGCTCTAGTTTACGAACCTCAAGGCCAGACTTCCTCATATCTGCCTGTAGATAAAGCTGGCTTCCTTCTGAGAGGAATGCATGGAGGCCAGGCCCGGTTCTTTTGTGACCTCACCTGGCCTGGAAAAATGGTGCCTTCCATGAAGGCAGAGTCAACTGCCTTCTCTGCCTCCTTTGAATACCAAGACTCGACCATGCCAGCATTGCTTTGAGCATGAGCAAAGCTAGGACGGAGAGCATCAAAGACCACTTAGCCCCTGCACAGAAGGAACACTCCCTCCCAAGTAAGAAGGTCCAGTGAGAGAGAAGCAGATAGGAAATGGAGGGTACAAAGGGATGGGGGACTAGGTAGCTGAGACCATCACAAGACAGTGATGGTTAATATGGGCTTCCTGCCCTGATGGATCCTGCTTGCTCTATCAGTGCGGAAGCTGTAGTAGGTGTCTAAACCTATGGTGAAGGGTTTTGGTTTTTGGTTTGTTTTTCTCACTATTCTGAGATACACCTCACTTTTCTTTCCTTAGTTCAGTGCATGTTTTAGATAGCTCCCGGGTGTGGCATGTTCTGGAAGTCTGAAGCTTTACCAGGCAATTACTTTCACTCAACCATTGACTCCTCGTGGTCATTTTCTTCACTGATCTAATTACATACAGGGAGACCAGGAATGCATACACATCAACATCAGATAGAGAGGGGGGAGGGGAAGGAGGAGGGGAAAGGGGAGAAGAGAGGGAGGGGAAGGGGAGAGAGGAGGAGAGGAGAGGGAGGGGAAAGGGAAGGAGGAAGAGGGGAGGAGAGGAGGAGGGATGGGAGGAGAAGGGAAATGGACGGGGAGGAGAAGGTGGGAGAGAGAAAGAGAGGAGAGGGAGGGAGAGGGGGCAAGGAAGAGAGAGGAGGAGGGGAGGGGGAGGGAGAGGAGAGAGGGGAAGGGGAGGGAGAGGTAGAGACCTGTATTACTCCATCATTCCATTCCTCTGTCTCCTTTTTCTGAGTCTTATTAAATGAATAGAGCTTTCTTGTCATACTTAAGCAGGGCTATCTCAGGGAAATGCTATCTCAAATGTACAGTTTTCATTGACCAAAGATAATTCCCACCCATCCCAATGCAACTCACACTTGATAGCACATGAAGTACATTTTAAAATGTGATGTTGATGTTTAAGATCTTACAGAACAGGCTAAACAAAGTTGTTGTTTTTTTTTTTTATCCCCCAGTGGGGAAAGAGTCCTTCTGGGAGGTCACATGAGGTCTTTGGTTGAGCTCAATACAGAAAGAATTGAGCAAAACAGCGCTGGGGGTTGAGCTGAGCTTCCAGACAGTCCTGCTCTGTGGAAGCGGGTCCAACAGGGAAGGAAACCGTGGCTTCCGCTTTCTTCTGATTCAGAGTCTAGGGCTCCGGAGAGCAGCTCCAGGCTGGGCAGGAAGATCTTATCACAGCTTGGAAAGCACATTGTTGGCAGGGCCCTGTTTCCTTAAAGCTCAAAAAGTATCATATACAGTTCATGGTGGCTCTTCGGCTGCCTACATCCAAAATTCGTTCCTTAGCAGGACTTTTCTGAAGCTTTGGGAATAGCCCCAAGGGTTGACAGCAGGCCTTGTGACCTAAAGAAGCCCAAGCCACAGGAAGTTTCCATTTCTCCGTGACAGTGTGCCGTTTACTGTTCCTGTCTCCCAGAGACCTAAATTAACGTGGGACCCATGCCTCTGGTCACTGTCTGCGAATAAAATATAACACTAAGGAAAATCCCACTGGGTGATCCAGAACTTTCTTCAGTTCAGCATTCTCCATGTTTTATGGATTACAGTTTTACTGAACTATCAGCAACTGATACAGCCATTAAGCCATACAAACGATGATGTAGTTTCTGTAACATATAAAGATACACACTCATACAGAGCCTAAGGTATTTATTATATTCTCAAAACTTATTTTTTATTTTTTATCTTTTTGTCATTATTAAACTCTGAAATAGATACAATTCCCCCAGAAAAATTGTGGGGTTTTTGCATTCTCTTGACATGTTTAGGTTTTTGTTTTGCGGTGTGTTGCTTTGGTATAAAGACATCTAATTTTAATAAATCTTTAATGCTTCAGTATCTGATTGTTAAATAGCTCTCAGTGCCCACTGAATATGTTCACCGAATTTATACAGCTTCATCTCATAGGTATATGACACTGCATTTATCAAGCATATGAAGAACAACATTTCCTCTGAGTTATTATGGACAACAGGTGAGAAATATATAAAAATATTAAAAATTGTTAATTTACTCAGTTCAGAGATGAGGAAATACTAAGGCAGCAATGTAAGTAAATTTCCTCAGCACATGCTAACGACTACAATGAAATAATACTTTTTGTTTTCAACAAAATGTTCTGGATGTCAACAACAGTCTAATCCCTAATCATCAACTGATATCAATTTTTTCTTAGACTGTTTCATCATTTATAGAAAGATATTCAGTTCCTCAAGTTTTAAATATTTAAAGTTACACTTCAGACATTTGTTTGTTTGTTTGTTTGTTTGTTTGTTTTCTCGAGACAGGGTTTCTCTGTGTAGCCCTGGCTGTCCTGGAACTCACTCTGTAGACCAGGCTGGCCTCGAACTCAGAAATCTGCCTGCCTCTGCCTCCCAAGTGCTGGGATTACAGGCGTGTGCCACCATGACTGGCTTTAACATTTTTATTTTTAATTAGCAATCACAGGGATAGGTTTGATACAGCATTGGCATACACACTTCGTTTCTGCACCACCACCCCACTTCACACACACCGCCCTGCCTTCCCGCCAGTACCTGCCGCTCGCCTCAGGCTCGCCATGTTTCCAGGGTTTATTACCTACATCCAATGTGAAGTGCCATCTTAGGACACACTGGGGCATTGTCTGGGACAGTGTGAGCAGCTCTTAGGAAGCTGAGAGATAAGTCTTAGAGGAACACTAGAGATAGAAACCAGATGAAAAAGAGAAAACCGGGCATACCCTTGTAACCTCAGCACCCAGGAAGTACAGGTAAAAGGATTCCCGCCAGATCAAGACCAGTCTCAGCTCCAGAGTGAGTTTTATGCCAACCTGGGCTCCACAGTGAGTTCCAGGCCAGCCTGAGCTACAGAGTATGGCTGTCTCAAAAGCAGAAAATAGCATAGTTACCTAAGGAAATAGATTGCGAACTAAGCACTTTTAAAATTCTTCTCAGTGTTGTAGAGCAAATGGGATAATTCTCTGATTAAATTGGTAGCTTTCTGATTAAGACTTACATTCTGGTTAACATCTGTTTTATAATTTGAAACTTCAATATCTGCCCCCCTACAGGTCTGTGCTTTGAATCTTTTTCCCTAGCTTATGGGAGATTGAAGAACCATTAGGAGAGGGGATAGGGTCCTGATGTAGAAAGAGCTCATTGGGGGGAGGGGCCTTGGAGTGTAATGTCCCTGGATATTTCCATCCACACCCCTCACTTCCACCAGCTCCCTAACAGAGCTCCCTGCCATGCCTTCGCCACCAGGATGGTGGAAGCTCCCTGAAGCCCTGAGCCAAAATTACCATTTCCCTCCATCGTCTCTTCTCTCCAGTGTGACTCTTCACAGCCACACAGAGTCCCGAATACAGAAAGCCGGCACCAGACAGCTAAATCACAACTCACCCATGACCAGATGACTGAAATCACTGCCGTGATAACCCAACCACGGGACATCTTCAGAACTGCTTTCCATGAGGCGTAGGGAGGATTTGGTACTGCCTGTTAGAAGGAAGGAAGGAAGGAAGGAAGGAAGGAAGGAAGGAAGGAAGGAAGGAAGGAAGGAAGAAGAGGAAGAAGAGGAAGAAGAGAAAGAGAAAAAGAGAGAGGGAGGGAGGGAGGGACAAAGGAAGGGAGGAAAGAAGGGAGGAAGGGAAGAAGGAGGGAGGGAGAGCAGGAGGGAGGGAGAGAAGGGGGAAAAGAAGGGAAGGAGGAGGGAGGGAAGGAAGAAGAAAGGAAGGAAAGGAGGGAAGGGAGGGAAGAAGAAGGGAGGAAGGGAGGGAGGGAGGAAGGGAGGAAGGGAGGAAGGAAGGAACCAAGCAGGATAAAGTAAGCAGAGCTTTGAGGGTCAATATAGTAAAAAAAAAAATGGGGCAGGGGGATCTGTAGAATTATGGTTAGTAAAGTTTACATTTCTGAGATTTGAGACAGAAACCGGACCACAGAGCATTCAGGATACATCTCACAATGAATCTGACATAGGAAGTTTGAAGATAGTACAGCATTTGGGGGGGTAGTATATAGTTACTGCGCTGTGTGTGTGTGTGTGTATGTGTGTGTGTGTGTGTGTGTGTGTGTGTGTGTGTGTGTTACACTTACAGATGTCCATGCAGACCAGAAGAATGTGTCAGATCCCTTGGAGCTGGAGTCTAAGTGGTGGTAAGCCACTCAACGTGAGTGCTGGGCACCACAGTGGAGTCCTTCGAAAGAGGACAAGCACTTGTAACCCTACTGAGCCATCTCTCCAACCCTTGCTTAATGCTTTCAGGCAAACGTGCAGTGATCCAGAGCAGATAGCAGGTTGAAAAGTACAGAAAACGTACAGTTTGATCAGGAAAGGGGTGTGAGGGCAGCGTTAAAAGTAACGGACAAGGCCAGTGTGGGCAAGAGCAGAGGCTGGAGAGATTGGTGCCATTGAAGAGAAACCCAGGCTCTGTATTGGGACAATCAAAAAGGCACTAGAGTGCTACAGCTCGCCCATTGGAGCCTGAGAGAGTAAAGTGGAAAACACATTCCATAGAACGGCATCTGAAAGGAGTGCCACCGCCAGACGGGCACCCTGCGTGGAAGTGGTTTCTCCAGTTGTTTCACAGGTGCTCAGAGGCCACCGCAGCTCTGGACCAAGAGGGACTGGCTACATCTTCAGCTGCCTGTCAACAAAACTTGGCATCATCCACTTGATACTGGATCGTTTTGTTTTTGTTTTCCAGCATCCGAAACTCAAAGTCCAATGGATGGAAGCTAGAGACAAGAATCCAGGGAGGAAAGTTACTTATGTGAGGCGCAGAGTGTCAGAGTTGGATTTCCGGCACAGAGAGCCTGCTCTCTCGAGCAGTGTAGGCAGCTGTGAAGGTAGAGACAAGGCTTCAGGGAAGACTCCCGGATGTTGGGAAAGAACAGAACATAGGACATCTGCTGTGGGAGACACCCCGAGAGACACCTGTGCTGACAATCGTAAGGCTGAGGATGGGCGGGGGTCTGCCAAAGCCTGTCAGAGTTCACTTCATGTCACCACTGTCCCAAATGCTGGACATCAAGTGACAGCATGTATTTATAGCGCGAGGTTAGTTCCTGCTCTGATCCTCTCCCTCCTAGTGAGGACCCCATTCCTCCCTTTATGAGTGGGAATGTCTATTCTTGGCCATTACACATCAGAATTAAATAATTTCCTTCTTGAGGTCACAGGGTCTCACAGGTATGAGTTTGTTGATTCCCAAAAGAAACTTTGGACTTTCAAACAATGTTGGAATGGGTGAGACTCTGGGGTTTCCTTTTTATTTATCTATCTATCTATCTATCTATCTACCTATCTATCTATCATCTATCTATCTATCTATCATCTATCTATCATCTATCTATCATCTATCTATCTATCGTCTATCTATCTATCTATCTATCTATCTATCTATCATCTATCATCTATCTATCTATCTATCTATCATCTATCTATCTATCATCTATCTATCTATCTATCATCTATCATCTATCTATCTATCTATCTATCATCTATCTATCTATCATCTATCTATCTATCTATCTATCGTCTATCTATCTATCTATCATCTATCTATCTATCTATCATCTATCTATCTATCTATCTATCTATCTATCTATCTATTTCCCAAATGCTGTTCCCTTTTCTGGTCCCTCCTTCACAAAGTTCCTCCCCCCATCTCCCCTCTCCTTCTCCTCTGAAAGGGTAGGACACACCGCCCACACACACACACACCAGGAATCTCCCTACCCTGGCACATCAAGTTTCCACCAGATTAGGTACATCCTCTCCACTGAGGCCAGACAAGGCAGCCGTGGAGACTGAGCCTCACGTCTACTACATATCTGCAGGAAGGGGGTGGGGGGCTGAAGGGGTGGGGGGGGCCTTGTTCCACCCACACATGTTCTTTGGATGGTGGCTCAGTCTCTGAGAGCTCCCAGGGTTTCAGGTTAGTTGGTTCTGTTGGTTTTACTATGGGGTTCCCATCCCTTTCAGAGCCTTCAATTCTTGCCCCAACTCTTTCCGTAAGTGTCCCCAGCCATCATCCAATGTTTGGCTGTGGGTCTCTGCATCTGTTTCAGTCAGCTGCTACGAAGAGCCTCTCAGAGGACCGTTATGATGGGCTCCTGTCCGCAAGCATAACAGAGTATCATCGATAATGTCAGGGCTTGCCCATGGGATGGGTTTCCAGTTCGGTTGGTCATTGACTGACCTTTCTTTCAGTCTCTGCTCCATCCCTGGATTTCTTTTAGACGGGGTCAAAACTTTTGTGGGTGGGTTGGTGTCCCTATGCCTCCTCTGGGGATCCTGCCTAGCTACAGGAGGTGGCCTCCTCAGGTCCCCTGTCCCACTATTAGGCATCTTGGCTAAGGTCACCCACATTGACTTGGAGAAGGCTCCCCTATCCCAGATCTCTGGAACTTCCTAGAGATTCCCCCCTCTTCTACCCCCACCAACCCCAGCAGCTGCAGATTTCCATTCATTCTCCTGGCCCTGTGGGCTTCTCTCATGTCTCTCCCCACCCCTGGTCCTCACTTCTCCCCATTCCCCACCCCCTTTCCTCTCCCACCCAGTTTCCTCCCTTCCTCTGCCTCCTATGACTATTTTGTTTTCCTGTCTAGGTGTGATTCAAGCATCCTTCCTTGGGCCATTCCTCTTGTTTAATTTCTTTGGGTCTGTGGGGTGCATCGTGGGTATTCAGTAATTTACAGCCAATACCCACTTATCAATGTACATACCATCTATGTCATTCTGGGTCTGGGTTACCTCACCTAGGATGATATTTTCTAATTCTATCCACTTGCCTGCAAAAGCCATGATGTCCTTCTTTTTAATAGTTGAATAGTATCCCATTGTGTAAATGAAGTGCATTGTCTATATCCATTCTTCGGTTGAGGGATGTCTGGGTTATTTCCCGTTTGGGGGTATTATGAATAAAGCTGTTATGTACATAGTGGAGCATGTGTCCTGTGGCATGGTAGAGCATCTTTTGGATATATGCCCAGGAGCAGTAGAGCTGTGTCTTCAGGTAGAACTAGTTCCAATTATCTGAGACACTACCAGATCGATTTCCAGAGTGATCGTACAAGTTTGCAATCCCACCAGCAATGGAGGAATGTTCAACTCTGGGGTTTCCAAAGCAATCTGCACTGGAGATGGTCATGAGCCTGTAGGGGCGGAAGTAGACCGTTTGTACGTTTTGAACCACGTTCCCACGCTAGTTAAAATGTCTAGGAGGAGGGGCCTTGATGGCAGATGTATGTCAGTGGAGTGGGTCCTGAAGAAATCTCATGGCTAACTCCATCTAGTCAAGACCTTTGCCCCCTCCCTCATCTGTCAAGATGCGGAAAAGTCGCGTACATGTTTCTGACTGTCTCAGATGAAGCCCAGCCACTGCAACCTCTGCGTGATGATGGATGGACAGTGTCTGAAACTGTGAACCAAAATAAACGACACCCACCCCCGCCCCGCCCCGCCCCACCCCGCCCTACCCACCCCCACTGCCAATTAAGCTGCTCTGTCAGATATATTTAGTGACAGCAATGCACAAGTAACTAAAGTAGAAAGAAGAGGACAAAGCCACCATCCCGGTGCATACACATACCTGTCTCCTCCAACAGCCCAGCCAACTGTTCGTCATCAAACAATTCAATGTTTTTATATTTTTTTTTATTTTATGTGCATGAGTGTGCATTATGTATATGTAGTGTCTAGGGAGACCAGAAGAGGATGATTGATCTCCTGGAACTGGAGTTACAGACAGCTGCTGGGATCTGAACCTTGGACCTCTGGAAGAACAGCCAATGCTCTGAACTCCTGAGCCACCATAGCTCCCAAACGATTTAATTTTAAGAACATCAAGCAGATGATAATGAGTGTTGTGCAAAACTACCTATGTCTAGCCAGCTGCATCGCCACAGAGAAGCTGAGAGTCGGCACGGCTGTAAACACACAGGCACAGGGGCGAGCATAGTCCGCCCTTTCGCTGTTTCTCTCCTGCCTGAGGAACAGCATGACTCAAGGTTCCAGAAGGTTGGAACAACTGATCCTTACTGTAAATATTAGAAATAGGAAGTTGGCAATTGGGGAAAAGTTCAATTAAAAAAATATATTTCTTTCTAAAATAGAGATAGGAAGTTGAGAAAGACTTTATAGATTAGAAGCCACACAATGTTCTTTCTGTTGGTCCTGGTAAAGTAATAATGTTTACTTTGGGAGTCAACTTTCTCAGAAGTCCCTAGGCAACAGAACTTTGTCAATACATAGACTTATCCTCCCTCACCCTCTGGGCAAAGAACCTGTAAGTGTTCTGCCACATTTCCAACAGTCTATTGCCTTAGACACACAAAAAAGTGTGCCTTCCTACTCATTGGGTCCTTAGTCAGGAACAAAGAAACCCTGTCAGTTAATGACCCATTATCATTTGTGGTGACAGCCCAAAGGAAGTCTTTAGATACTTCTCTAGATGGTGCAGGAGAAGTTAAAGGAATTGCAACTTTGAGCAGTGATTGTGAGGATGCCAAGATCACACAAGGCTGAAAAATGCTTAAATTTTTAAATATTTCATTTACCCAAGCAAATGAAAACAAGATTGATGGATAGACTACAGGAAGTGCCCATCCTATTACATCAGACTGCACTCTATATGTAGAAGCTAAAGCCAGTTTTTCATTGAGGATGTGTTGTATGGACACACGCCTGTAATACATAGAAGCCAGCAGAGGACGGTGAGAGTCTGGCTCCATCATTCTTCACCGTGTTCCCTTGAGGAAGAGTCTCTCACTGGACCCTGCTAGGCTTGCTGTCAAAGACCCATATTGACCAAAGGCGGCACCTTCTTAAATAGTCATTGTCACTTTGTTCCCATCAATAGCCTACTGAGCCCTTTCTTCAACAGTACCAGTTTCTTACTTTTAACCACTAAGCATGTTGCATAGACATATCGATTGCATTAGGAAAAACACACAAAACAACAATGAGTGTTTAAGTAACAAAAGCTCAATTCTATGCACCTATCCTCAGCAAGGGGAGAGCTGCTAGCACCCTCAGTACACCGAAAGGTCCATTTTTAAAAGGCAACTTTCCCTTCGATTATCAATTCCATTCTGCCCTGCTTATCGGTGTTCCATCTGCTCCCAAAACTGTAATAAAACTTATCCACAGCATGTCAGCACCGGTCATGATGGGTGGGGGGTGAAAACAGTCCACATGCCCATCAACAGACAAGTAAGTAAGTAAATGTGCTGTGTGAGAATGACAGAATATTAGAAGAAAAATTCAGACACACGCTACAACTTGAATGAGTCTTCAAGAAACAATGAGTGGCGGGGTGGGGGCGGGGGAGGCACATTATCAATGGAATTCATACCACTGATTGTACACATAAAATGAGTGACTTGGTATGTTCTCTCACATGTTCTACTTCAATACAAAATAGGGAGAGTTGCTGACTCTAGAAAAAGAAGCAGGCAGGCTTAGCAGAGGTTTTAGTTACGGCTTGACTGCTGTGAACAGATACCATGACCAAAGCAACTCTTAAAGGACAACATTTAACTGGGGCTGGCTTACAGGTTCAGAGGTTCAGTCCATTATCATCAAAGCAAGAACATCGAAATATCCAGGCAGGCATAATACAGGAGGAGTTGAGAGTTCTACATCTTCATCTGAAGGCTGCTAGCAGAATACTAGCTTCCAGGCAGTAGGATGAGGGTCTTAAAGCCTATACCCACAGTGACACACCTACTTCCAAAAGATCACACCTTCCAATAGTGCCACCCCGTGGGCCAAGCATATACAAACCATCACAGCAGATGAGAAAAGGTAGGATCTATAATGAACAGAGTTGGGGGGAAATGACTCCATGCTGCAGAAGAGGAGGAGGTGGTGATGGTCTGTGATGAGTGTCTGACCTAAAAGGTAAACAGTGCTTTCCTGGGTCTGGGCAGGATCCAAAGGGTTTTCTGGTGATGTTTTGAGTCCAGACAGAAACAGAAAATTCCAGGGAACTCTGGAAAGGGAATGAGTACCCTTGAGAACTTCCCACATGGCTTTCTATATCTAATTCACTCTGGATGGTTTGAACAACATCCTGAAACACATGTCAGTTGTTTCTATCTCATTATATCCCCAACTGGGGTTACTACAAGCAAGTCAGAATTACCTTAAGGCTTGGAACATATTGCATCACCAAGACGGTAAGTTCAATTCTTCCCCCCCCCATGACAGAAGACATCAAACTGGCTATTTGTGTGTTACTTGTGAGGTTTTGCCAGCCTGAATCACTCAGCTGAAGTCAGCCTGTTGCACATTGTACCATGAAGTTCCTTATTAATATAATGCACTGTAAGTCCCATGAAGCATGCAGAATGATACCCTAAACTGTGCATCACCAGGTAGCTAGCTGCCTGTTGCTTACCAGAATGGAAGTAGGAAAAGCCAAAGAGAAAGCTAACGTGCATACAGTTCTGGCTAGGCCTCACTATATCTCAAAGGTCGATAGAACTTCCTATGGACCTTTGAGATATAGTGATTGTTATTGTTAATCATCCAGTTAGTGATTAACTTCAAAGTATTAAATAACCTACCCACAGTTAGACTTAAGGGGAAACTGATTTCCTGCCCAGGCCTGGTTGATTCCAAACCCTGTTAGTATCTGTCCACTGTTTAAAGGTGGAGATGGCTGTGAGAGAAACAGAAGATCATGGCTTGACCAAATAGAATGCCCGGCCAATACACAATTTGTAATCCTCTAAACCCCATAGAAAAGACTTTAAGGAGGCTGGGGAGACAGGGAGGTCAGCCACGACCTGAGTTCAATCCCTAGAACCCATATGAAAAGGCTAGGTTGACAGTGGGTTTTTTGTAATCCCAATGAGGAAGAGAGGCTAGGTAACCCTTAGGGCTCACTGGCCAGCTCTCCTAGGCTACTGAGTGAATGCCAGACCATAGCTCAAAACCAAAACTAAACTCAGAAGATAGGCAGAGACAGAGGAACAACACCCAAGGTTCTCCTTGGGCCTCCATGTGCACCTGCATACATGAATGCCTCCTACACATGCCTACAAACATATGTGCATGTGCACACATAGAGTTTAAGACCAGTGCACACCATGCATGGTAGCCCATGACTAGAATTCCAACATTCATAAGCCTGAGGCAGGAAAAGCTGGACATGCACACTTGTTTTCTCATACCAAGGCTTTGGAATCAGTGTGTATTTTCATCTCACGCAGGTCTAACTGTGCCTCGTGGACTCTGAAGTCAGCCTCGTGGCTACCATGTTGAGCAGTGACATGCACAGTGATGACTGATTGCAGCTGTGTAACACCACCCACAAACTTCACCACAGCCATTTGGCCTTCAGTCAAGCTACTCCATAAAATATTGAACAGATGAGCACCTCAAAAGATTAAGAAATAATTACCATTTGACCTAGCTATAGGCTTAGAGTTTTCAAAACCTACTTTAATAAGGGTTCTCAAATGACTCGATCCCCCCCCTTCTAGCCCACCGTCCAGAAGTAGGAGAAAAAGATGGGTAATAAGAACAATGGGGATGTAGACCTGTTTAGAAGTAGTTCTTTGGGATGAGTCCAGTCTTTATTGTCAGAATAGCAGCAGTCCAGATCAGTTGTGTCAGGATACCAACAGTCCAGCAGAAACAGCCAGGCCCCCACCTAATCAGCACAAGTCAGCAGCAGGGATCAGAACCAGTAGCAGCGATCAGAACCAGCCAGGATGCCAGGAGGAGTTCTCAGCTGTGCCTCTCTCAATCAAAGAAGGAAAAATCAATGAAGGTGCGAGACCAACAAATCATTGCATGGTTTTTGGATCTCTCCAAACATCGCATGTCCTCTCATGAGTCTGCTTCAGCAAAACATCACATGAGCCTGCATCACATGACAGAACCAGGAATTTCCCCTTTACCAGCAATCCCAGGGATGAAATGAATGGAAACATTTCATAAAGAAATGAAAACACACAGGGGAAGGGGACAAGAACTGAACAAAATAAAATAAAATATGAAAGCAATTCAAAGGTCTGTCAGCTGATGTTAGTAAAACACAGCATCCACAGAATGGGATCTTACCACTGAAAAGGGATGAAACGCTGATACATTCTATAATATATATAAACCTTGTAAAGAGCATGCTAAATGAAAAACTCCAGCCTCAAAAAAGCTCACAGGTTTTACAAACCCACTTATTAGAAATATTCAAATGAGCATATCTATACAATGAAAGTTGAGTGGTTTTCTAGAACTAGTGAAGTTGGTTCATATGAGGGGAATAACTGCTAGGTATCCTGGGTTTAGGATTCTCTTTGGAATGAAAAAAAATGTCCCAAATTACCACGGTGTGAAATTTTTGCCTATTCTAAAAAGTACTGAGTTGTATAATATAAACTGCACAATAGATGATCTTGATGAAGTTGTTACAGTAAATATTTAAGCAAACCTATATGAACACTCAAAAAATTAAGCAAGCCAGAGGCTCAAACTGGTCTCCAAGTGGATATTTATCTGTTAGCTAGTTACCGTTGGAGACTTCTAACTTGCCCTGATATTTCTACTCCTCCAGCTATCCCACTGTCTCAGTCAGGGTTTCTATTCCTGCACAAACATCATGACCAAGAGCAAGTTGGGGAGGAAAGGGTTTATTCAGCTTGCACTTCCACACTGCTGTTCATCACCAAAGGAAGTCAGGACTGGAACTCACACAGGGTAGGAACCTGAGGCAGGAGCTCATGCAATGGCCATGGAGGGGTGCTGCTTACTGGCTTGCTTCCCCTGGCTTGCTCAGCTTGCTTTCTTATAGAACCCAAGACTACCAACCCAGGGATGGCATTATCCTCAATGGGTTGATCACTGAGAAACTGCCTTACAGTTTGATCTCATGGAGGCGTTTCCTCAAAGGAGGCTCCTTTCTCTGTGATAACTCCAGCTTGTTGTCAAGTTAACACACAAAACCAACCAGTACAACTACTGTCACTTCCATGTTCCTGATATCATCTTTGTGGAGAACCCATCCAGCAAAATTTCAGGGTGGACAGAGCAGATAAAGCACTTTGTTAGACTATGCCTTAGAAAAGCAGATATGAGGGAAACGCTGAAACCGCTGGAAATCACCCTGACCTGAGAACTACACAGAGCCTCATAGAACACTCAAGGCAAACAGACTAAACAGTACACCCTAAACCTACCAGAACTGACAGCCACCAAAAGACTTGATGATTGTTTGTCATGATTTATTATACTAAATCATGGGGACTATTTTTAAAGTCTATTTTGGTTTCCATTTTGGTTTTCAGAAACAGGGTCTCATGTTGTAGCCCAGCATGGTCTTCAACTCAAGCAACCCTCCTGCGGTGAGAGAAAGTGTGGGGCGGCAGGGGAAGGGGGGGTTAGAAACCACAAGAGAGGAGGGTAGGATCAACACAAAACCCAGGCCAGTGCTTCAGAGCTTATCTGGTGGGATTAGGAGTTGGGGGAGGGGGTTGATGCTCAAATGGGCGGAGCTTCAGAGAAGCAGCCGCTGTTGTTTTGTGCACACGCCATTGGACTTTATTGCTCTGTAATTGATCCTGCATTAGATGGAGTCAGAACTTCAGGAGTACTAAAAATACAGAGATGCCTTGGTCAGCAAGAAGTTTCAGAATTGGCAGGATACATGAGACAAAGGATTCCTGGAACCTCCTCTGGGGTGCTGCCAGGGAGCAAGTAGACGCTTCGCCTTGGATGTCACGTGGCTGGCAGCCCAGTCGGACCACCCCCAATGAGGTCAGAGAAGCAAGATGTACAGGCCTGGCTCCTGCCTTGGCATCAAAAACACCCAGGGAAAAGGAGCAGTTTACATTCATCCCCTGGGCAGACAAGAATGAAAGAAACCACAGGGCCCACTCGTCAAATCACAAATTAACCTTCTTAGACGTTCCACGGACCGAGGTCTGAAAGGCACTGTGGCGCTGGTGTAAGCCTTGCTGAGCCGTCTAGTCTATCTCAGAGAGCTGAGCAGGAGCATGCGCAGAGCGTCCGAGTGGTCCCAGACGCAAGGATTGTCTCTCTACTGACAATTCAACCAGATAGATTCCAAGTGCCCCAGTCCCCACTGTCATGACTTCTAAGCAAAGCCTCAACAGTAGTACTGTCTACCAAAATAGTCACATTATTTATTACTTTGCACGGAGTCCCTCTCCACGGCTGCCTTGGTCACATCTTCCCAAGACTGGCTGTGTTAGAGGCAATAGGCAAAACAAGAGCTGTTTCTGGGGCCTCTGTTTGCTGTGGGTTTGGTTTGGTTTGGTTTGGTTTGGTTTGGTTTGGTTTGGTTTGGTTTGGTTTGGTTTGGTTTGGTTTGGTTTGGTTTGGTTGTTTGGTTTGGTTTGGTTTGATTTCTACTACAATGCATGGGTCTTTCTCTTCTTTTGGGGTTTCTGTCTCCCTGCTAGGCAATGCCAGGTCAGCCTCGTTGAGGGTTTTCCATCCTATGTGAGATGTGTGGGGACTTCACAGCAATCTGCAAGGGTCTCTGGAGACCCATGAAAGCCCAATGGCCCTCAAGTTCGTCATGGGACTGCCACCACAGTTTCTTTTTCTGGCTCAGTTCAGGGACGGTCTGTTTGCCAAGGAAATGTGCCTTGCTTCATCTCTTCCAAACCAAGACTTTGGTGACTATGAAATGTCGCTCTCCTTCCCTACCATTCAAGACTTAGCAAAATATTACTACTGCATTTAATTAATCTAATTGGAATTAAACCCAAATCCAGGGCTGAGCAATACAACCCACTCTACCCACGAAATGGTATGTAGCGCGCACACACACACACACACACACAACACACATGCACACATATACATTCACACACACATACATTCACACACATACATATAGACACATCCACACACATACATGCACATACAGAGACATATACACAAACACATACACACATATAGACAAATATACATATGTATACACATATATACACATACACGCACATATAAAGACATGCACACATACACATACATATAGACACACACGCATGCAGAGACACACTCACACATGAATACACATACACACATAAATATGCATACACACATATATACACTACACACATACAAACATACACACATATACATACACACATGCACATACATATACTCACATACACTCACATACACACATGCACATGTGCACACATGTGCACATACACACCCCATCTCACCCTTCCTCCAGTCTTTTCTGCTCATCATTCCCTGTATCTACTTCAGAGCTGCAGACATTCCGCACACATTAATTTCATATTTCTTCTGAGTTCTTAGCACGACTGCCCCTCACAACTGATGCATAGGCAAATGCTCGCATATCACGTGTACAAATTTATAGGAACGACTGGCTCAGGTGAGAGTGGGCTCGCCGGCAGAATATTTAAGGAGAAATACGCAGCGTAACTTGGTCACGTCATCATCTTACCCACGTAACTCCTGCTGTTACAAAAGTCTCCAGCATGCGCGGGGCTTTTAATTTAAGGAACTTGCCCTTGTAATGGATAAAGAGGAGAACACAGTATCCTAAATGCACCGTGAAGCTAAATTCCAGTGGTTCCTATAAGGAGCAAAAGGCAGGTATTAGATTTCAAAAGGAGGGGGCCAGGCGTGGCTCCGCCCCTTCCCGGCCCAGCTTTGTAGTTGGGATTGCAGGGAGAGAGATTTTCACAAGGGTGTTCCTTACATTAGGAAATTCCAGAGGTTTCTGTCAGGGGTGAGGGAATCGCTCCTAATGTGGGAGACAGGCGTCAGTCTCTGCACTAGCTCAGTTCACTCTATTGTAACCATTAGGTACATGGGCTGCTCTGAACAGCAGCTGGTCCCAGGGTGCCGACTGGCTGCCTGTCTTGAACCCAACTGACCCACTTCCTCCAATTGACCTTGTCACCATGCTCCAGCTGACACCTGAGAAGCCTCCCATCAGCTCACTAAGAACTAAGCGAGGTGACTCTGGAAGCCCACCTCCCTTATGCGGTAAGCGAGCTCCGTGCAATACCATGTGTGTACTCAGTTCGCACAGATATGTCCCTGTCACATGCAACGCTTGGATTTAAAGATAAGACCTCAGTAAAGACTGTTAGGAAATTAATCTGCGTGCGCCAAGCACACAGAGAAACCGTGTAAGCAGCTCTCGAGGAAGCCGAGGGAGAACAATGAGGTTAAGGTTCCTTTGAGGCGACACGTTAGCCCGCTTACTTGAACGTTTCCTATCTTTGTGTGAGGACAACACAATAGCAGCAGGGTCCTGATAAGCATTGCCGCTGCTGTGTTACTAACGGGAGACGGTCTAATCAAAAGTCACTTCCGGGAACCCCAGGATGCCTGCCCAACAGTGCACAGCCCTCGTCCCCGAGGTCATCGTTGTCACTGTGCTCTGGTTGTCACTTCATCCATAGTGACTTGCTGCCAGGGCAAAGGAAGCTTTGTGGTCTTCTGCAAAAGCCCAGGGTAACATCCCGCTGCCGATGACACTGACACGGGAGAGAAGAACCTAGCGCCTGCCGAGCAACCCAGCACTGACCTCAAGCTGAGCGACTGCTCAAAGTGCTTTGCCTCTAGCGTCGAGTTGTTCCTTAGTGTGATCCAGCTAGAGAATTCTAGACATGCCACCATCTTTTATTTCATTAGGATTTACATTTTAATTTCGTGCGTGTGTGTCCGCACCGTATCTGTGCCTACTACCCATGGAGGCCAGAAGAAAGGGGTTAGATCCCTAGAACTGGGGCTCTAGATGATTGTTAACAGCCAGGAGGGTGCTGGGAAGCAAGCCTCCATCTTCTAGAAGAGCAGCTGGTGGTCTACACTGTCGAGCCATCTCTCCAGCCCTACCGCCATAGTTTATTCAGTGCAATTCGGAGGGCCAACCCATCAGAGTGTGACAGTCAGAGCCAGTAGGAACTACCGCATTGCCTGGTATTGGCTCCTTTGCTTAGGCAGAGTATCTAGAAAAGAAATGGGTTTTTAACTCAAATATGTATATGTACATATATGTGTATGTGTGTGTATGTGTATATGTATATGTATGTGTCTGTGTATGTGTGTATGTGTGTATGTGTATATGTATGTGTGTGTATGTGTATGTGTGTGTATGTATATGTATGTGTCTTAGTTAGGGTTTTACTGCTGTGAACAGACACCATGACCAATGCAAGTTTTATAAAAGACAACATTTAATTGGGGTTGGCTTACAGGCTCAGAGGTTCAGTCCATTGTCATCAAGGCAGAAACATGGCAGCATCCAGGCAGGTATGGTGCAGGAGGAGCTGAGAGTTCTCTCTCTTCATCTGAAGGCTGCAAGTGGAAGACTGACTTCCAGGCAGCCAGGGTGAGGGTTTTAAGCCCACACCCACATTGACACACCTACTCCAACAAGGCCACACCTCCTAATGAGGTCACTTCCTGGGCCAATGATATACAAACCATCACAGTATGTGTGTATGTGTATGTATATGTGTATATGTATGTGTATGTGTGTGTATTATATGTATATGTGTATGTGTATATGTATGTGTATGTATGTGTATGTGTATATGTATGTGTATGTCTGTGTATGTGTATGTGTATATGTATTACATTTATCTGTGTATGTGTTTGGGAGGGGTGGGGCTGTTCACGCTGTGGCACATGTGTGAAAAGCAGAACACAACCTCATTTGCAGGAATATATTTTCTCTTTCCACCATGTAAATCCTGGGAATGAGGATTATCAAACTTGGCAGAAGTTCTTCTCAGCCACCGAATCATCTTACTGACCCCCCGGATCTTAGTGTTTTATCTTCAAGTCTTTCTACATATCTTTAAAAAATCAAGTGGACATCTTATTTATTTGAGCTTACGGCAGCTAGAGCCATGCTGGTGACGTGCTGTGACGAAGCACAAACAACGTTACGGAGGTGAGGACAGCAAGTAAGCTGGGGCTGGTGCAGCTGAGCCAAGGAGGAGGAGGAAGCACGGTGGCCTTTCACCTGCACGGATGGATGGATGCTTCCAGTAAGAAATGCTGTGCTTGGAGAGATTGCTCAGTGGTTAGCGCACACACTGCTGCTGCAAAGGACCTGAGTCCAATTCCTAGCACCCACAGTGGGTGGTTGACAACCACTTGTTACTCAGCTCCAAGGCCATCTGGCATCTCTGACTTTGGAGGATGAGAGGACCTTCATCCAGAGCCACATGCAAAATAGAAATAATAAAATAAACCTTTTAAAGGGGGTAGGAGGGAAGCCAGAGAAATGCCCAGTGGGTGAGAATATGTATCGCTCTTCCATAGGACACAACTTCACCCAGCACCCAAGCACCCAGCACCCACGCACCTAAGCACCCAAGCACCCAAGCACCCAGCACCCAAGCAAGCACCCAAGCAACCAGCACCCAAGCACCCAAGCACCCAAGCACCCAGGCTAAATGGTTCACAACCTCTTCTGGCCTCTTTGGAGACTGCACTTACATGTGCAAGCCCAACATAAACACAGAGAGAAGGAGAGGGAGAGGAAGAGGGAGAGGGAGAGGGAGGGAGGGAAGAGGAGAGGGAGTGGGAGGGGAGAGGGAGAGGGAGGGGAGAGGGAGAGAAGAGGGAGAGGGAGAGATTTAAAATGCTAACTAAATAATTCCACTTTTTAAAAAATCTGTCAATTTTTAAGAAAAAGAAATGTCCTCCCCTAACCTCTGAAAATAAGAATAATCCTCATCCCAGGTCTCTATACTTTAGTTTCCTATTTTTGACTTTAAGTTCTGGATCCCAGCACTGTCCTAATTGGTACTATATGAGCATCTCTGCAGTCAACGTCATTGTCTGTTGTCTCACCTGTAGTGGCCGAGGTTCTCAGAACATCTTTGATTCGACTCCAGTTACAACCTCAACTCCTTCTGAGCCAGCTGTAAAGTTGTATGGAAACTTATATTAAAAAAAAAAAACAACGGCAGCATTGTATTTTGTAATTGTCCCAGCGATAACTTGATCATTCCTCTTCATCTAACATTTGATTTCTAGAGGAAAAAGCATGCCCGCATTTACACTAGCATTCCATGTCAGCTCCACGCTCAGTCTCTGCTGATGCCCGCCTCAGCACGGCTTGCAGGAACACCATCTTCGTTCACTTAGAGTTTAAGAAATTCCAGGAACTGAAAGTATGTCAATTATAAATTGCACAATTCCCAGTGTGCTTAGGGGGAAAATACGAATTGCTTCTCCAACCAATTTGGGTAAAACATTCTCCAGTGAAGTTCAATGAGTATCACAGAGACATTTTGGGAAAACCACGGGCAATCCCATGATCCTTCATTGTATTTGCAGATGACACATTTGCTGCATTCTTATTTTTGATGTAACTTTTTATGTCCTGACAGTGATATCAGCAGTATCCTTGTCAAATGGCAAATGGTGACAAGACAGTGTCATGTCCTAGAGGAAAAGGTCCCCAAGATTTCTACACGGGAAGTGTCTTTGAAGGCCAAGCACTATTCACACTAATACACGAAGTTTAACATCGATATCCCCTCCTGACCGCAAGTACTAAACAAAGAGCAGTTTTTCTCATCTGTGGCCTCTGAGATCTGATAACTGCTGTTAGCTTTTTCCCACACCACCAGTGGTATTGTTGTGTGTACTGCCACAAGAACTCAAAAGCTTTGAAACAAAACTTGGCATCCATGTTGCTGTGTGAACCTGTGCAGTGAGGTCACGCTATTGTTGACGGGGTTTACTTCATCAAATAAGAATGTGTGTCTTGCATTGTCCTTCCAGTGTTGACAAAATCAAAACACTTTTTTTAAAAAAAGTATCATTAAGTTGTTATTTAAATCCATCCAGCCGTGTGCAATATACTTGAATCGGGGACTTTTGCTTTAGAACCAACTTTTAAACAAAATTAGTCCTAGACACTCATTAATACAAACTTAAGGGCTAGGGAGATGGCTTGGTCCAGGAAGTGCTCATGAGGCTAGTATGAGGACCAAAGTCAACCAGCAGGCATGTTATTATTGTTTTAAGGATGTTCCTATAATCCTGGTTCTAGTAACAGAGACAGAAGGATCCTGAGTCTTGCTGGCCAGCTGGTCTGGCCAAATCCAGGTATGGGAATAGACCAGTCTCAAAAAAAGAAGTGCAAGATGATTGAGAAAGACACCTGAAGGCAACCTCTGGCTTCTACACTCATACACACACACACACACACACACACACACACACACACACACACAGAGCCACCCCTCCACACATGCATGCACACAAATGTACAAAGTTGCAGTGGAAGTGATAAAAGTTCCCTTTCATGGAGAGGAGCTCAGCCACAAACAAACAAAAAAATCATGAATATAGCACTTCCCAGTCAAGGGAAGCACTATGGGAGCTTTGGATGCAAACCCAGAACTTCAGTCAGACACTCCAGCCCCACCTTAGCATATAGCCTTGGCCTGGGCAGCCTTCCAAGGAATTATAAGCATTGTGCCAAACTTTCAAGTCTAATAACACTCTGCATATTTAGTTCTAAACCTGTAAACATGGAAGGAAACTTACTGAATTTATACATCACCTTACAAATCACAGTGTCCATTTCTGCTTCACCCAAAGAGTTCCAATTTGAAGAGGAAAAAAAATAGATCAGAAAAACAGGTGATGTCTGATGTTAGTTGCCTGTTCTAGTTTAAGGATTCCGGGGAAGTATTTAGAATGGAGAGGGGGGCTGGAGAGATGGCTCAGAGGGTAAGAGCACCGACTGCTCTTTCGAAGGTCCTGAGTTCAAATCCCAGCAACCACATGGTGGCTCGCAACCATCTGTAATGAGATCTGATGCTTTCTTCTGGAGTGTCTGAAGACAGCTGCAGTGTAGTTACAAATATAATAAATAAATAAGTAAATAAATAAATAGAATGGAGAGGGCATAGGATACGTGTGTAGATGGTGGAATATCTGGGTAGCACTACCTCTTCTTTTGGGGAAGCCTGGTAGATGGTACCCCCACTTATCAAGGCCAGGAAGGTAGGAGAGGATAGTCCCTAGGCAGTTGCTACACTCCCCTCTATGAGAAGGTTACCAAGAGTGTTGGGGAACTTTTGCTGGATTTACCTGAATGTATACTTGATCTTTGCTTGTTTTTTGTTGTTGTTGTTGTTGTTGTTGTTGTGTTTGTTTGTTTGCTTGCTTGCTTGTTTTGGGGGTGCTTTTTGTTTGTTTGTTTTTTGTTTTTGGCTTCAAGTAATCAACAATGTATTCCAAACAGCCTGAACTGAGCTGTGGGTTCCAAGGAAACTCAAACAATATCCTACAACCCAGGGTTTCTCTCCCAAGCCGCTTATGTCGGAGCACTGATGGGGGACACCATCAGTGGGTGATCCAAGGGTGTGCCTGAGTAGACTGGCTTCTTCCAGTCCACAAGCCGGCACCCTAGCAGGTGGAACGTGGAGGACAGACTGTGTTCTCTACAAGTGACTCTTTTAGTATGATGCACAGTTAGCTCTTCTATGACAACGGAGTCACGGAACAGATAAGCTAAGCCTGAGGGTGAAGCTCACTGGAAACCCACAGTAGACGGGCTGCCGCGGAGGCCGGCTGGGACGCTCTGGCTAACATTCTTCTACCCGTTAAGACCCCATCCCTTACAAATGTGTGTCCTCCACCAAAATGAGAAACAGAGTCACAGAAAAATCTCGTTTTTTTCCTCTCTTGGTTTTTTTCATCAACAGTTTTTAAAAGTCTTGTGTAGAAGATATGAGACAGTTCTAAAATTAATATAGGTTTATAAATAGATCAACTTACTTTTTTCAGACTTTATTTGCATAGTGTGTGTGTGTGTGTGTGTGTGTGTGAGAGAGAGAGAGAGAGAGAGAGAGAGAGAGAGAGAGAGAGAGAGAGAGAGAGAGAGATGCCGTATGTGTATGGGTGCCTACAGAGGCCAGAATGGGATGTTGGATTTCTGGAGTTTCGGTCACATGTGGCTGTGAGCCACAGCCTACATCACTCTACATACATGCTGTGAACTGATCTGAACTCGGGTCTTCTAGAAAAACAGCAAGATCCTTACCCACTGGCCCATTTCTCTAGTCCCAGACATTGGCTCTCACGACACCAGTATCTGTACTATATCTCTTAATTCATAATAATATTATAGCAAGTATTTATTTAATAAAGTCAATTACCAAGGCCCTCAAGTACTCTCAAATTATCTTAGGATACTTTAAAATAATTTTTTGTTTGCATATCAAAAGCTAGTTTCCATTGTGACACTGTCACATGTGTCACATGTGACATGTGTATACGTTGTCACCTTTCCAATTTTAATTTTTTCTTTTTAATATTTTCTTCTTTTTTAGTGCTGGGAATTGAGCCTAAGGCCCTTGTGCATTCTGACCAAATACTCTACTATAATGTTATATCCCAGCTCAGCCCAAATGTGTTTTTTAAAGTGTTCTAGGTTCTTTGTTTGTTTGTTTGTTTGTTTATTTTTAACCTTGTTAGTAAAAGAGATATCTAGGAGTCATAGGGTAGAACTTCAGTAATGGAAAGACACTGTCAATATCCTCAAATTCATAAAAGAGGATAAGTTAAGTTAAAACTAAACCTAGATTTTGGAGTTGTTAATAGAGCTGATGCACCACTCTCTTGTAGTTACAGGAGAAATTAAAGCTATAGCTACTGTCCTGTTGTGATAAATGCCACTCACAGAAGGATGGGCTTATGTGGGCTGACGGTGCAGTTCCAAGGGTAAGAATCCATCCCCAGCACACAGGGAAGCACGGGAGGCTGGCATGGCATCTGGAGCATTCGACTGAGAGCTCACGTCTTCGACCCAAAGCAGGAAACAGAGAGGGTGAACTAGGAGTGACATCTGGCTTTGAAAGCCTTAAAACCTGCCCCTGATGACACACTTCCTCCAATAAGAACACATCTCCTCAGCCTCGCCACTCTGGGTCACCAACTGAGGACCAAGAATTCAAATGCTCAAGACTATGGGGGACATCTCAAAGAACACACACACACACACACACACACACACACACACACATGCACACACATACAGACACACACACACACATGCACACACACACACATACATACACACATACACATGCACACACATACACACACAAGCACACACACATACACACACATATACACACACATGCACACACACATACACACACATACACACACAAGCACACACACATACACACACATATACACACACATGCACACACACATACACACATACACACACGCACATACACACACAAGCACACACACATACACACACATATACACACACATGCACACACACATACACACATACACACACGCACATACACACACATGCACACACACATACACACACATACACACACATACACACACACATGCACACACACATACACACATGCACACACACATACACACACACACTTCCCTGTTAAAGTCACACACAAGCACATGCAAACAAGAATGGTTTTGACTCTGTAGCTTGTCTTTGCTACTTTGTGGGTTCTTCTTTCTCCCACCCTCAGAATGCTTTTGGAAATGGATTCACTGGGACTCCACCCTGAAATTTGTAGTTGAAAGCCTAGCTGTACATCCAGGAAACAAACATGTCATTTCCTACCTCAAAGAGGAATATTAAGACTTAACTGTATTACAGATTGCCCCTGGGCAGTCTTTCAGACTCAGAGTCTCTGACAGGTGATTCATTCCCCTGTTGACATCTGAAGCACGGCATTGCTTGATGTTGACTTCTTCTCACTGGCTCCCAGCTCAACTCCCAACTTACTTGGCAATGACCTCACCTAAACTTACTGCTCTGCTTGGAGTTGCGAACAGTTCAGAGAGGAGCACAGGCTCCAAAGTGTTTTGAAAACAACATCCAGCACAGGACAAAAGCAGCTTCCAGATGGAGGAAGTAAGTGTTCTGGTCTATATTAGGTTAGGCACTTGGTGGGGAAAGGAGATTCATTTCAGTTGACTCATGGACTCTTATTGACAAGAGCATTCCCAGATGATGTCTGTGCAGCAGAAGAACTGAGCAGCAGATCTCAAACACTGGAAGTTTTCTAGGATTCCTTTAAATCCTAGGAATTTACACCAGATCTCCTCATATGCATATGGATGTGATGCCACATAACTTTACCCCTAATAATCCGGAGGCAGAGGCAGGGAGATGGATCTCTGTAAGTTAGAGAGTCTGGTCTACATAGTGAGTTGTAGGCCATCCAGAACTATCTAGGTACTGAGATCCTGTCTCAAAAAAGAAAGAGAGAGAGAGAGAGAGAGAGAGAGAGAGAGAGAGAGAGAAAGAAGGAGAGAAGGAGGGGGAAGGAAGGAAGGAAGGAAGGAAGGAAGGAAGGAAGGAGAAAGAGAGAAAGAAAGAAAGAAAGAAAGAAAGAAAGAAAGAGTAATTTGAAACTTAAAAAATAAAAAATAATAAGATGATGAAGAATAGAGAACGATAGCCTAAATAATTTTCCTTCTAGAAATTAAATCTTGGTGTGAATTTGTTGATTAGTCTTGTTACACAAAATGTATATAAAATTAAGAGCATTTAACTTCTCTCCAGAGACGCAGGTCATGATTCCTAAATGGTAAGTGTGCATGGACTCTGTTCTTGACCAGCAGTGTTGGAATGTTACACACTAATCCAGATGTCATTGTGTGTCACAGGGAAGACAGCAAGTGAACTGAACTTGGGGGTAAAGAATAAAGAGTTCTGCTTTAAATGTTATATGTTGTTCTTAAGAGAAAATGGCTTATGTGTGCTGAGAGACACGTGTACATGCTCATAGCAGCATAAGGATTAAAAACCTTGGGGTTGGAAAGATGGCTCTGTGCTAAGAGCACTTGACATCCTCTTCCAGAAGACCAGAGTTCAGTTCCCAGCATCCACATCAGGCTGCTCACAACTGTCTGTAACCCCAGCTCTGGGGAATCTAAGGGCCTCTTCTAGTCTCCAAGGGCACACACACACATACACACTCACATACAAACACACACAGCCCTACATATTCACACATTCATACATATACACACATGTATATACAGACACATACACTCACACACAAACACACACAGCCCTACATATACACACATTCATACATATACACACATGTATACACACACACATATATATACATACCCATACATATACACACCTTCACACATATACACACATGTATATACAGACACACACACACAAACACACACACCCCTACATATACACACCTTCATACATATACACACATGTATACACAGACACACACACACAAACACACACACCCCTACATATATATATATATATATATATATATATACACATTCATACATATACACACATCTATATACAGACACACACACACAAACACACACACCCCTACATATACACACATTCATACATATATACACATGTATATACAGACACACACACACACACACACACATATATATATATATACACATATACATGATTAAATTAAATAAATTCTTTTTAAAAATGTAAAACTTTAGACCTTTCCAATGTTCGATGACAGGAGAGTAAGCCAGAACATTGTAGTGCAAACAAGCAATTCCAGAACATAGTGCAACAGCATGGATGAATCTCAGCAGTGTGTTTATAGGCTAATCTTTCTTCTTCTTCTTCTTCTTCTTCTTCTTCTTCTTCTTCTTCTTCTTTTTTTTTTTTTTTTTTTTTTTTTTTGGTTTTTTTGGATTTTGTTTTTTCTAGACAGGGTTTCTCTGTATAGCCCTGGCTGTCCTGGAACTCACTCTGTAGACCAGGCTGGCCTCGAACTCAGAAATCCGCCTGCCTCTGCCTCCCAGAGTGCTGGGATTACAGGCGTGCGCCACCACCGCCCGGCTAAAGGCTAATCTTCTTATTCATGCATCTGATGATAACACACCAAGAGTGAGGAGCCCCCCCCCCATTGCCTCCCTGAAACTCTCATACTCTGCCACCGGCAGACAAGGATGCAGAATTAGCTTGTGTGCTCAATAGACAGACTTCTCCTTTCTATGATTTTGGCACCAGAGGATTTTCCTATTTAAACATTTGGTAAAAGGATGTTGCATGAGTATTCTCCTGCAGTGCATGAGGTTCCATCCTATCACAAAAATTGCAATAAAACAAAAGGATATTGTGAATTATTTTGTGGTATTTCTAGTCATCTAATGCAGAAGAGTTTTCTAATGATCCAACACTCTGGAACTTACTCAAAATTTCCAGGCCAGCTATCACCAGTGAGCCAGGATTCATGAGCAGAGTCTAAGCATCTCTATTTTTAAAAGGTCTTGAGGATATGATAAGCAAATTCATAAAAATAGCATCAAAATAAACCACTGATAGGCCAGTGACAAGAGGAGGCGAATCCTCGTTTGAACCTGACACGTCTCCCCCTGAGTTGAGACTTGAGCACATCTGGGAACCTGATGTGGCAGATGGGGCGATTTCCTAAATTACATGGAAATACCCTTTCACAAAGAGCTGTGGGCCTCTGCTTGTCATTAGAGCGAACCACAAGGAGAAGGAGAGAAAGCAGGGATGCGGGAGCCACTCAGGTGTGAAGGAACACTAGCCAGCCAGAGCGTGGAAAACGTGGCTCTGGGAGGCCTGGCCCTTCTTTCCCGCTCCCTCTGCCTTGTTAAAGACGCTCCACTATGTCCATAGCAGCCCTATTCATAATAGGCAGAAGCTGCAAAAAACCCACGTGTCCCTCAACGGAGGAATGGATACAAAAAATGTGGTCTATTTATACTATGGAATACTACTCAGCTTTTAAAAACAACGAATTCATGAAATTCTTAGGCAAATGGGTGGAACTATAAAATATCATCCTGAGTGAGGTGACCCAATCACAAAAGAACACACAAAGTATGCACTCACTGATAAACGGATATTAGCCCAGAAGCTCGAAATACCCTAGACACAATCCACATTATCAAAGGATGCCCAAGAAGAAGGAAGGAGAGGCCCCTGGTCCTGGAAAGGCTCGGTGCAGCAGTGTAGGGGAATACCAGGACAGGGAAATGGGAAGGGGTTGATTGGGAAACAGGGGGAGAGAAGAGGGCTTATGGGACTTTCGGGGAGAGGGAAACCAGGAAAGGGAAAATCATTTGAAATATAAATAAAGAATATATAATAAGAATAAGAATAAGAATAAATAATAATAAACAACCTTTCAGTTACATCCCTGGACCTAGCCACCAAATCTATTCCCTCATGAGGCCCCTTCATCCCCTGAGGCTGACTACAAAGGCCCAGCTCCCAAAGTATTGAAGCCTGGAAATCAAAAGTCCCCATTGGCTGCCCTAACTAACATGCCCAGTTAAAATTAAATACTGCATCCTAACATGGGGTTTCCCCTTTTACCTGTATAAACTGCCACTTGCCCCTGAGCCCCATCTCTCTTCTCTGTCCAGAGGTGGTCCTTTGTCTCACCCCAGGACAAATACCCCTTTTCCTTCTCCATTGCCCCCTTCCCTTTCTCTGTTACCTTCTATCTCCTAGTTTTGTCTCTTATTTCCTGCCCTTTGTCCCTCTAGAGCAAATAAATCGACTTAGTGCTGAGAACTTGGTCTTGGGTGTCATGTACCAATGTCGGTCACTTCAGGGTGTCCACCTCCCCACCCCACTCCCCAGTTCTCACACTCTCTAGGTCTGTGCAGTAGCAGTTACAAGTAACAGCAGGCGGTGGCTGGTAGGACACAGGGGTGCCTGGCACACACCTAAGTGGTCCACAGTAAAAAATGTAGAGATGTCTGTTAGAGGCCTTGCTGCTGGAGCAAAGACAGCAGCAGTCGGGTTGTGCAAAGAATCCCCAGGAGAGGTGTGTGTGTGTGTGTGTGTGTGTGTGTGTGTGTACATGTGCATTTGATTAAGTGCGTCAGAAGCTTGGGATTCTAGTGTTTGATATTTCTCCTCCTCAAAAGATGGTGGCTTTTTTTTAATGGTATGTATTCAGAGAGCTTTAGGAGTGTTTAAACCACTGGAGGGGATTTAGTCAAGAGGGTTATCCTTGGCTTTGAGCTGACATTAGTATAAACATTAGGCCCATATTTTTAACCTCTGCTTAATGAAAGGAAAATCTCCTTTATCAAATAGTTTATATACAGAACTTAGAGCTTTATGCAACTAATATTGATGAAGACTTCTATTCGCTCGGGCTCCTTAATCTATCAGACAATGCTGTAAGTACCCCATCAATTACTCCAAAATACATGATCATTTCTACTGCACACAATGACACTACTGCATAAAAAGTTACCTGGTTGGCCATCTAAGATCCCTGACAACCAGTTCCAGCTACCTTCAAGTAGCAAAAGGAAATTGTGTTAGGCAGGTTTTGTTTTGGTTTGGGGGTTTTATTTGGTTTGGGGATTTGTTGTTGTTGTTGTTGTTGTTGTTGTTGTTTGGTTGGGTTTTTGTTTGTTTTGGTGGTTGGTTTTGTTTTGTTTTGATTTGTCTTGTTCGCCTTGACAAAGCATCTGGAAGAAACCATGCAAAGGAAGGTCCATGACAGACCTGCAGGTTTCAGTGTGGAACTGACTGGATCCCTCGCTACTGGCCTGAAGTGAGCCTAGATACCATGACAGCAGGACATCATGGAGAAAAACTTCTTAGCTAGTGGAAGCAGGAAGCAGAGGGACGGAGAGGAAGGGGTAGAGGATGGGAAATATGCTTCAAAGATGGGCATTTCACCCAGTGATCTGATCCACCCTTGCCCCAGGCTTCACTGCTGAGCCTCTCATCACAATACAAACAGAGCATCAGGTCATGATGTGTGCGCCACAAAATTAATCCACTGACAGAGAGGAGGAGAGAAGAGAGGGGAGAGGGGAGAGGGAAGGGAGGAGGGAGAGAGGAGGGAGGAGAGAGGAGGGAGGAGAGACAGACAGACAGAGAGACAGACAGGTGATCGATCACTTCCCAGAAGCACCTCCTCTGAACATTACCTTCATTGGGGATTAAATGTTCAATACCTGAGTGGGGGGGGGGGAACACTTCATATCCAAACAAGCACTGATGTTTATTGAATTCTTTATGCAATTTTCTCCATGTGTATCATTTTTTGGGACCCAGAGCTATTCAATATGCTCACATCACAGAGCAGAGGTTGGAAACTCTTGCTTCCTGACCCCAATTCATTTGCTCCTTTCTTGTTTGTGACACTCATTTTTCTGTAGAGCTAGGAGTTCTGAGAGGAATCCTGTGAAGAAGAGGAATCAGTTGAGTTCTGAGAGGAATCCTGTGAAGAAGAGGAACCAGTTGTTAATCTGAAGATGCTTAGCCCTAACCCCTAATCTTCTGGTTAGGGGTGGGCTCTGGTGCCCACTGCCTATTAGGGTGGATTCTGTTGCCCACTACCTGCTAAGCAATGCTCCCTAGTGGTTAGGGGTGGGCTCTGGTGCCCACTGCTTGCTGGAACCCCAGTTCTGCAGTCAGTTCTGAACCCCAGTTCTGAAGTCTGTAGCCTTCCACAGGTTATCTAAACTTCTCTACCTCTTTGTCTATCAACAGAAATGATGATTGCGAAGATTTTCATAGGAAAAAGTAATCTTTTGATTAATGTTTGTTTCTTGCATATGAGGGGAAGGGTAGTCCATTGCCTTGATAGTCTTTTCTAACCAAAACAAAACAAGAAAATAATGAGAGGCTGACAGGATGATGTTGTCATGCTCCCCAAATACACCTGGTGAGATTTCAGGTCACTGGGATGAACTCAAGGCTGGCAAGGCACTAAGTAAAGAAACTAGGCTAAGTGGCTAATTAAAGTCTCCAGAACTCTACGCAGAGATCAGGCCGCGGTGACAGCTTTCAACTCCTGGTGTCCCTCGGGCTGTGAATCTTCTGGATCCATGACTGAGAAAGGACAGTCCCTAATCCCAAGGGAAATTCTCGAGAGGAAGTGAAGTTTCAATTTAAGATATTAATCAAAACTAGAAATGATGTATGCTAGAGCATTAGGTGGGGGGCCACGGCGTCAATGTGACTCTAGTAGCTGTCACACACAGACTCAAGTGGCCCTTCAGAGCTGCATGACCAGAGCCCTTGAAAAACGATTTTGCGGGAGGCTGTACCCGTGCGTTGCTGCGGGGCGCGTGGACAGTGCCACCAGATGGCTATGGGATTGGTGAGGTGGAGCATGCGCAAACCGGGGGAATCTCAGCGATTCGAGACAGAGTGGGGCTGCTCCCTCCCTGCCTGCGGTGCCTGCTCTAAAGCAGGTAACCACGGGCGATCAGTCACATAGCACTACACCTGGACCACCTCTTCGTGCTAATGAGGCATCTCAATAGTCAGCCTTCAGCCCATTCCTTCCTGGATAGGCTCACACCCTTCTCCAAAAGTATATCATCTCCGATTCCCCCTGAATAAATTATTCATGTCTATTCATATCCGCTCCCAATAAAGAACTGCAAACAAGCTAAGATCATCTCGGAGAGCGGTTTCCTTAAAGATTGCCAAGGGGAAGGCCTTTGCCTAAAGGAGCCATAACACTAAAACTCGCAAAGACCTTCTCTCTTCTCCTGCCCCTCAGGCCGGCTGTCCTCCCAACAGGATGGGATCCTGCTGGTCCCATTCTGGCTCTAACCTCCTAGCTGGAGTCCAGCAGCGCTTTGCCGCCCCAAAGGGAGACCTGGTCTGCGAACCTCGGTCCTGGCCTTCTCCCTGTCCTCCCTGAGCCAGTGTATATCGGTTTTGCTCGGAACCTCCAGAGGAGATACAGAATACCCGGGACCACGCTGAGCAACTTTGTGAATTCAGGAACACCACTGGAATGGTGCTGAAAAGGATTAAAAGGATTTTGTCATTGTTGTTGCCTTGGGTTAAATATAGCAGGTCGAGGGAAAGACTCCGTGGTAAAGTTTTGTCTGCCCAGGTGTGACGACCTGAGATATTATCCCAGGATCCATGGGGATCTCTCAGTTTGGTTTCCAGCACTACATCAGGCATCTCATAACTTCCCGTAACTCCAGTTCCAAAGTATCTGATACCATTTTCTGGCCTCTGTGAGTACTTACACACACGTGACCTACATGCTCACAGGCACAAAGACACATAGACATAAATAAAAATAAAACTTTTTAAAAAGTTTATCTAATACCATGCAGTTTTTAACACTACTGCTCTGTAGTATTGCTTGAGGTCCGGGATATTGATTCCCCCAGAAGTTCTTTTACTGTTGATGATAGTTTTAGCTATCCTGGGTTTTTTGTTATTCCAGATGAATTTGAGAATTGCTCTTTCTAACTCTATGAAGAACTGAGTTGGGATTTTGATGGGGATTGCATTGAATCTGTATATTGCTTTTGGCAAGATTGCCATTTTAACTATATTAATCCTGCCAACCCACAAGCATGGAAGATTTTTCCATTTTCTGAAGTCTTCTTCAATTTCCTTCTTCAGAGACCTGAAGTTTTTGTCATATAAATCTTTCACTTGTTTGGTTAGAGTCACACCAAGATACTTTATATTGTTTGTGGCTATTGTGAAGGGTGTCATTTCCCTAATTTCTTTCTCGTCATGATTATCCTTTGTGTATAGGAAGGCTACTGATTTGCGTGCGTTTTATTTTATAACCAGCCACTTTGCTGAAGTTGTTTATCAGCTGTAGGAGTTCTCTGGTGGAGTTTTTTGGGTCACTTAAGTATACTATCATATCATCTGCGAATAGTGATAGTTTGACTTCTTCCTTTCCGATTTGTCTCCCTTTGACTTGCATGGTATTGGTACAGTGACAGGGAGGCGGATCAATGGAATAGGATCGAAGACCCAGAATTGAACCCACACATCTATGGCCAATTGATTTTAACAAAGGAGCTGAAAACATCCAGTGGAAAAAAGATAGCCTTTTCAACAAATGGTGCTGGCTCAACTGGAGGTCAACATGCAGAAGAATGAGAATTGACCCACTCTTATCTCCTTGCTCTAAGCACAACTCCAAGTGGATCAAGGACCTCCACATAAAACCAGACACACTAAAACTAATAGAAAAGAAACTGGGGAAGACCCTTGAGGACATTGGCTCAGAGGGAAAATTCCTGAACAGAACACCAATTGCTTATGCTCTAAGAGCAAGAATAGACAAATGGGACCTCATAAAATTACAAAGTTTCTGTAAGGCAAAAGGCACTGTCAAAAGGATAAATCGGCAACCAACAAATTGGGAAAAGATCTTCACCAACCCCACATCCGACAGAGGGCTAATATCCAATATATACAAAGAACTCAAGAGGTTAGACCCCAGAAAACCAAATAACCCTATCCAAAAATGGGGTACAGAGCTAAACAAAGACTTTTCACCTGAAGAAATTGGGATGGCTGAGAAACACCTTTAAAAATGTTCATCATTAGTCATTAGAGAAATGGAAATCAAAACAACCCTGAGATTTCACCTCACACCAGTCAGAATGACTAAGATTAAAAACTCAGGAGACATCAGGTGTTGGCGAGGATGTGGAGAAAGAGGAACACTCCTCCACTGCTGGTGGGACTGCAAGCTGGTACAACCACTCTGGAAATCAGTCTGGTGGTTCCTCTGAAAACTGGACATGATACTTCCGGAGGACCCAGCCATACCACTCCTGGGAATATACCCAGAAGATTCCCCAGCATGCAATAAGGATATATGCTCCACTATGTTCATAGCAGCCTTATTTATAATAGCCAGAGCTGGAAAGAACCCAGATGTCCCTCAACGGAGGAATGGATACAAAAAAATGTGGTATATATACACAATGGAGTACTATTCAGCCATTAGAAACAATGAATTCATGAAATTCTTAGAGAAATGGATGGAGCTGGAGAACATCATACTAAGTGAGGTAACCCAGTCTCAAAAGAATACCCATGGTATGCACTCACTGATACGTGGATATTAACCTAGAATCTTGGAACACCAAAGACACAATTCACATACCAAATGGTGTCCAACAAGAAGAAAGGAGAGGACACTGGTGCTGGAAAGGATCAAAACATCAGTGTCGGGGAATACCAGAACAGGGAAGTGGGAAGGGGTGGATGAGGGAGCAGGGGGAGGGAAAAGGGCATGTGGGACCTTTGGGGATGGGGAACCAGAAAAAGGGAAATGAATTGTAAATATGGAATATATCCAATAATAAATAAATAAATAAATAAATACATAAATAAATAAATACATAAATAAATACATAAATAAATAAATAAAATCTAAAAAAAAAGTTTATCTAAGAGAAAACATGTGGTGATGTCATGCTAGCTGCCTTGGATTCTCTTTCACGATGCTTCCCAGGACCAGTCACTGGCCACAAACAACATCGTAGTGTTCCTTCAAGACCAAATAAAATTGGATGTGAATACATAAATATACATACATGTCTGTATGTATGTATATATGGTTATTAGATTTCCTTTTTTCCTCTCTTTTTCCCTCCCTTTCTCTCCTGTCCTCTTCCTCTAACCTTCTCTGTGGCAACTTGACAAACACCTATTTAGTTGGATTCTTTAGCTTCTACCAACAGACTTGTCTGGATAGCAGAAGGTAATTCAAGTTCCCTCTCGCCCTTGTCGGTCTCCTGTGATGTGGGAAGAGTCCATTCAATCCACGGGTCAAGAGTGGAGATATCGAATCTCGAGGTTCACAGGAGGAGGAACACAGGGTGGGGAGGAGGCAGGAATGTGGGCCCATCCTTGCTGACACCGTGTTGACCTCTCCCCCCAGGAGGTGGGATCACAAGCCTATTGTATTACTTCAAAGGAGAGAGCTGGGGTGGTGATGTTCTACCAGCAAAGAAAGCCGAGACCCTTCCTCATTCTGTGATCTTTCCTCTCCTACCTCAATTTTTTTTAAAGTTTGTCTGTAAATTTCCTCCATTCCCAAGCAAGGATTGCTAACACAGATGAGGCGGTTCATTGGCCCACACGGTCACACACGGAAACATTCAGAGGAGAAAGATGACCACAGCTGTACCCGGATTCTTCCCGTCCCTCAGGCCATCAAGAGAGACTCCTTTTAAGGACGTTAGCCTGTCCTTTCTTTACAGAAAGGCTCTGCGGTTTCAAAATAATTTAGCAATCTCTACACAGCATGGTCTATCCCTGTGGGATAGATAAGATGGTTTTTCATTCCCATTCTGCAAACAGAAATTAAGGCACCAACTGCTTGGGCTGAGTGAGCAGGATGCCAATCCAAGCCATCTGGACTCTCAGCTTGGGACCAGGGCACTCGCAAGAGGTCCCCCACACTTCAGAGGAATTTTTAAGCCTCCCCCCTCCCCAGCCCCCAGTAGTTCATCTTCCCAGGAGCATGGCATCTTGTCCCTCCACCAATAGATCCCAGAAGCCTTGGTGACTCCTAACAGAATAAACATTAGTGGAATGAATAAACAAGAGTCCTGGAGCAGCCACCCTGGGCAGACAAGTCCCTCCCCCCCAGCCCCCGTCCCCTGCTTGAGTTCAAGACGGCTTCTCTTCAGGTAGGAGGAAGAGGAAGGGCTTTGGGTGTGTCCTCAGAATGTAAGCAGAGGTACACCATTCTCAGCCTGTCGCAGACCCTCTAGTTAAGTGGAACACCCCTTTAGGATCCTGTCAGAGAGCTCCAGGGCTTCCAGGCAAGTCCCTGTGAGCAATGGAGATTTACCCCGTGAGCAATGGAGATTTACCCCGTGAGCAATGGCGTTTTTTTCTTCATTCTGCTGTTCCTCGTTTGTTTCTTACATACATAACCCCTTCCAGGATCTCATGGAGGACAAGGGACAGAGTGCTTTAGGTGTTCTATTTGTGAATCAACATACTATCACGTAAGACACCTTAAATATTGCCTTCCGGACACCCCAAACACAATTCTTTTCAATTAGTTTGGGTTTTTTTGTTTTGTTTTTTTTTGTTTTTTTTTTTTTTTTTTTTTTTTTTTTTTTTTTTTTTTTTGAGACAGGGTTTCTCTGTGTAGTGCTGGCTGTACTGGAACTCACTCTGTAGAACAGGCTGGCCTCGAACTCAAAATCCACCTGCCTCTGCCTTCCAAGTGCTGGGATTACAAGCGTGTCCCACCACCGCCCAGCTTGGTATTTTTATCTTTTTTTGTTTGTTTGTTTGGTTGGTTGGTTGGTTTTGGGTTTTGGTTTTGGTTTTTTAAGACAGAGTGACTCCTGTAGCCTTGACTGTCCTGGAACTCACTCTGAAGAAAAGACTGGCTTCAAACTCACAGATCTGTCTGCCTCTGCCTCTGCCTCCCTAATGCTGAGAATAAAGTTATGTGTTACCATGAATATATAATATATATAATATATGTATGTGTGTGTAATATAAACGTGTATAATTTGTGTATGTGTATATATGTGTGTGTGTATGTACAAGTACTTATGATACCGTTCCTCACTACCCTTACCAATTAACTTTTCCTACAATATTTATCTCCACTTGCAACATTGTCTCGGTTTACACTTTCCATTGTCTCTAAGCTGTCCTCCACTGCTCTAGTTCGAGTTCCACAAGGACGAGGAAGAGAACAGGCTTTGTCCTGCTATCAATTACTCCATATCGTACAGAAAAGCGGCTGTGCTGTGTCTTGTCCAGAGTGACTCTATTGTATAAAGTAACCCTCGGCTCTATTTTGAGTGCCTATGCCGAGTGATAAATACAAGCAAGCATCCCCCACCCACCCAGCACGTGCTATGATACAGGCTGATTGATAACTTACTTATGCAAAGCAAAATCACCATTTATGAACTTACAGATTACACCACACACCCTCGGACACGTGGGCATGATAAAATTACATCAAAGAAACTAGGTTCGTTGTGTTAACTGTCTTCTCTTTATTGCTGTGGCAAAGGACCCGACAGAAACACACGAGGAGAAGAACGCTATCTTCCAGCTCACTGCTTCAGAGGACTCCAGTCCATCACGTGGAAAGACGGGAGAGTCAGAAGCAGATAAGTCCATGGCGGTACGAGCATGGGGTGGTTTACTTCACGACTGAGGAAGTAATCCTGAGGAGTCCAGGAACCAGAGGCCAGGACTAGGGATGGATGTGACCTTCAAAGGCTCAGCCCACGCATGCGTGTGGTCTACACCACAAAGACTACACAGAGTTCCAAACAGCTCGGGAGCTAGTATTTAAACAAATGAATTTGTTGGGGGAGGGGCATTTTGTTTCCAAACAAATCAGATCAGCAAACGATAAAAACCCCTTCATATAAAAAGAAAGAACACAAAAAAACTTGGACAAAGTGATGTCCTCAGGTCTTAGGGTTGACGGGGCATCTGACTTCAGACTCTGTCCCAGGGCTTCGGCTCAGCATGATTGCCCCCAGCTGAAAGTCACCAAGTGCAACTGCGTCTTATCTGAACCACTGGGTCTTGAGCTGGCTCGGTGCTTTAAAGCAACTCCAGGCTTTTTGGTTTTTCGAGACTGGGTTTCTCTGTGTAGCCCTGACTGTCCTGGAACTCACTCTGTAGACCAGGCTGGCCTCCAACTCAGAAATCCACCTGCCTCTGCCCCCCACATGCTGGGATTAAAGATGTGCACCACCACGCCCAGCCACTAGACCTGTGCTGTTCCTCACCCGACTACTTCTCGGGAATCCTGTCCCACAGCAAGCTGTACTCATGATCTTAACTCTTACTTAAGCCTCTGTAGTTGGCCCTTGGAAACTTTTATGAGCTCTTTGTCTCGGTCTCCAGGAAGGCCCCTTTGAACCTTATTGCTACTTTAACCCTCTTTTAGACTTCCTGCTACTTTAACTGTCATTGTGTGATTTATAGCAAGGTATCTGAGTTCATTCGCAATGGAATGAATGAAAGCAACTGTCATTAGACCGCAGTCAGAAGAATTGGGCAACTTAAAGCCAGCCAATGATACAGCTTGAAGTAACTATTATTTGATAAATTCAACCATGAGAGAGAGACACACACATGTGTCCATCTACAGCACTGATATTCACAACGGGCAGTAATTCCACTCTCTTTTGTTCAAACTATATGGGAAGTCTTAAAGCGGCGTGTTTTACCACTGCCGTTCCACAAAGCACACTCTTTGCTTAGCATGTGTGTGAATTTCTGCAATTTACTTCACTGAATTCTTTGAGTTCTGTTTTGGTTTACTTCGGTGCCCCTCTGATGAAACACTAAACCAAAGCAACTTGAAAGAGGAAAGGATTGCTGGGTTTATAAGATATAGTCCATCGTCCAGGGGTGTCAAGGCAGGAACCTAACGGCAGGAACGGAAGCCGACGCTGTAGAGAGATGCTGCTTCTCAGCTGGCTTCCTCTGGCTTGCTCAGCCGGCTTTCTGTACAGGCCACGCCCGCCTTCCTGGGATGGCGCTGCTTACTTGGGCTAGGGAAATGCTCTGCAGACTTGCCCACAAGCCAATCTGACGGGGGCAGTCTCAGCCTGCCCACAAGCCAATCTGACGGGGGCAGTCTCTCACTTGAGATGGGCCCTTCCCAGATATGTCTAGGTTGGTGCTAACCTGACAAAAGCTAACCAAAACCAGTTAAAAGGCTGTGATTTTTTTTTAAATAATAGGAATGTTTTGATTCCCCTACATTAAAAGAATGTTAAGCGTATGTCTACACGAACAGTTTGTTGGCAACTAATGACTTCTGGGAAATAGATGTTGTATCAGGTAATAATTTACAGCCCATTGCTCAGAAGAGATCCCCCCTGCCCTGAGAGAGGCTCCAGCCTCAGCTAGCCACAACTACTTTGATCAAATAAGAGAGATTCCCTAATTTGATTTTGTTTGTTTGTTTGTTTGTTTGTGACAGGGTTTCTCTGTGTAGTCCTGGCTGTCCTGGAACTCACTCTGTAGACCAGGCTGGCCTCGAACTCAGAAATCCGCCTGCCTCTGCCTCCCAAGTGCTGGGATTAAAGGCGTGCGCCACCACGCCCGGCTTCCCTAATTTGAAACTGGGGGAAGGGACTAACATGAGAATGTGTCATTCTCCAGAGAAGGTGATTTTACCGTTTCCCAGGAAAACATCGAAGGGATGTCCTCACATGGGAACATATCCTTCCTGAGTCACAATGGACCACATGAACAGTGCAGGGAGCCCAACCACTGCTGCTCAGTTCTGGTCTCCAGCTCATTTGTTAAACAAGTTAGTAGAGCAAGAGGCCATGGAGAGCGCTTACCCAAACTCGGCCTTCTTTGGTAGTTTAAATCCCTGTCTAGGAGTTCTCATGTCATGAATCCACGGTTTGCCTTGACAGCCTCCCCCTTACACTGTAACACTGCCCAGGGCTGACGGAGCACAGATCCGTCAAGTGCACAGACACAGCAGAGAGGGCCCACTAGCACTGTTTGAGAAGCCACTGAGCACAATACGCGTTTTCACTCAGTATCTTCTCTAGAAAAATACCGAAGTCTACAAATGCTTATACAGCGAGGCAGCTAGCCTTGGATTAGAAAAGGCTTGGGTATAAAATGATCGTAGGCGCACAGTTTCTGACCACTCCTGTTTCATGCATGTTCTGAAAACAATATGACTGTCTTCTAGTCATCGACAGACAGACGTCTGATGCTGTCCCGAAAAAGTGGCTCATAGAAGAAATGCATAATGACATACGACCTCAGACTAAGCTGATTCAGAGTGGCGATTAGAACACTACACACTGGCTCACAGTCCAGGGCTGGCATTGCTTTCAGCCTGCTGGTGCTCGTGGTTATTGAGGCACTACTCTTTAGAATTGCCGAAAGAGAAAGTGTCAATTTACTGGCCATTTTCTTTCTCTTTAATGCAAAGACTTGACCATGTTTGGAACGGAGACTAGAATCCTAGATGACTGTGTCTCTTTGCTGTATTTTTATTCTTTTAAGAATATGGTTGGTTTGGTTTTTTTATTGTGGTTTTGTTTGGGGGAGGGGCTTTGTTTGTTTCTTTGTTTTTGTTTTGAGACAGGGTCTCACTATACAGCCTTGGCTGGCCTGGAACTCGTTCTGTAGACCAGGCTGGCCTCAGACTCATACAGATCCTTCTGTCTCTGCCTCCTCCACACCCAGCTTATTCTGTTTTACATTTGAGACAGGGTCTCTCTACATAGGCTACACTGGCCTTAAAACAAATCATTCTCCTGCCTCAGCCTCTTGAGGACCAGGATTGCAGGCATTTGTCTCCATTGCTAACTTCATTTTTAAGTTTGTAAGTTTAACAATGGTGAGATTCGCTCTCGTGATTGTTCAGAAGAGGGAGCGACAGAGTGTACACACCTTGAAGACGATCTCTCGCTGCTCTTCTCCAAAGTTGTGCCACAGTGTCCATTTTTAAAGCTAGCATCGCAGTCACGGATTTAATCCAAACTACATTACCTTTTCCCCTAGAACAAACCTACAACCACAAATGAATCAAAACAGAAAGATTAGTTGTGCTATTTCGTCACTCCCTTGATTCAGTCTTGTCATGCACCAAGGAACATCAAGTCAATGACAGACCACAATAATGTTGGCGATCCCATGAACCTGAGGTGGGTCTGGAGAATGCCTCTCTCCTAGAGCCATTGATGCTATTGTGACCTGACATGTGAGATATCACTCACATACTCACAGCCCATGTTAACAGGCATACAACCCCCAGTCACACCAGGCAGTGGCAGATACAATTCCATATGGTAGGTAGTACTTGATAATGATAATAAGTGACGATGTATTTGCTTATATGTTACTATACTGTGCCATTTTAGAGGGTACCTCTTCTCTTCTTACTAAAACAAATGCAAGGTAAGTCAGTAGTCCATGTAAACCTGGCAGGAGACCAGCAGGACCAGTGGCTGCTTTGTCTCTTAATGGCGCCCAAGGCCACACTGAGTCACTGACCCATGCCATTTCGGTTTGTCTAGGTTCGCCCCAGGATGGTCACATAATGACTAAGTCGCTTAGTGACACATTTCTCAGAGCATACCTCTGACATTAATAATTACGTTTTTACCTCACTTTGTTTCAAAGTGCCTTGGCCGTTGTCCAGAAAGGCTTCTTTCAGAAGCAGCTGTCAACTTACCTCTGTTTCCATAGTCACTGAAGCATCTAAATCTGCTGTGCTTGACATCTGATCCACGCATAGCAAGATGAGTCCCACATCCAGGACAGGGTGTCTTGCGTGGTGTACCGTTTTCTCGGACAAGGGTTAAGGGAGGATTGGAACTGGCTTGCTGGTGATCTCTTCTCACAGACCCGAGAGCAAGGTCACTTCCTGGAATTCACTTTTGGACTTCATCATCCAGAGCAAGTGAGACGAAGGTTCTCTGGGGCGAAGAGGTAAAAGATGGGAGGGCTAGACTCCCCCAAAGTCAGGCTAGCTTGGATCATAGCAAAAGCCCTTTATCAAGTGGGCCTTGTCAGGAGGCCACGCCACACCGTTTCGGTTTATAGAACTTCACCCCAAGATGCTCACATGATGACTGCCCCAACTGTCATTTGTCACCTTCTTACATTCTCCTTCTGAAAGATCAGGGTGGGAAAAGTCCCTTCCTTCTAACTGGGAATTTATAGTTCAGAAAAAACGAAGCCATCCAGCATCTCTGACTCCATAAACAGCTTCAAACATTATGAGGATTCGCCTGTGGAGGGTGGAGGTCCCGAGGAAAAAAGACACCTACGAGTGTCTCCGACCGCTAGGAAGTAGGAGTTCTTGTGTCTCCTATTAGTCACAAAATCAAGAAAACAGAACCAGCCTAGATGTCAACCAAGAAAGATGAAAAAATGAAACTGTGGTATATAAATATGGTGGGATTTTACTCAGCTTAAAGAAAATAAATGAAATTATGAAATGTTGAGGAAAATGGACAGGCCTGGAAAGTATGGTATTAAGTTAGATGACATGACACGGACTCAGGAAGACACAGTCTTCTCTCTCATACACACATCCTAACTTTGAATATCTGCGTGTTTGTAAATAATGGGGTCTGAGAAGGGCTTCAGGCTGTGACACAAGAGAGGAGACCCTGAGAGAAAAGCAGGACATGCAAGGTATCACAAGTGGTGGGGGGAGGGATAAGGACACATAGCCCATGAAAAAGGAAAGGAGACTCCTGAGCATGGGAGGCACAAAAAACGGAGAGAGAGAAACACAACAACAACAACAACAACAACAACAACTCTTTGCCTGAAAAGTACCATCTAATGATTTTTATGCTCATAAAACAACAACAACAACAACAACAACAAAACAACTAAAAAATAAAGGCTAACATCTTTAGGGTCAAGCCAGGTTTGACTTCCCTGATGAGGAAGCGGAAGACGTGATAGCCCCGCCCACTTCCTCTAGCACGTGAACCATCATGGTACTCACCAAAGCCAGTCTCCGAGGCAGGGGAAAGCTTGAACTACAGGATTAGGGCATTGCTGTTAAGACTCGTGAGACAACTTTTTTCTCTCTGTGTTCTCCACTGCGTGAGGACAGAGCAAGAACGCAGCCACCTGCAAAACACACAGACCCACTCCAGAAGGGCACCACGCTGGAGCGCTGATCTCAACGCTCAAGCCTCTATATATACCAAGAAGGAACACTCACTGTCTGATCGGCACACATCTCTTACGCTATAACTGACCAGCAGCGCTTGCTTTAGAAAGAACAGCCAGGGAGTCTCTCTGTTTTTGGCATCACCAGCTACAGTCCTGGGCTCCAGGCGCAGCTGAACTGACAGTCCTGGGCATGGGTCCTGAGAGGAGGAAAGTAAAACCGTTGGAAATAAAGGACCCTCCCCATGAGCTTCTTGTCCTCCCTCCTCGATTTGCATAATTTGGATTTAAACTCTGATTCTGTTTCTCTACCTCTTTTAAAATCTGCATATAACACTTACCTTGCAAAAGTAAAGCGACTGAGTAAAGGAACCATATGCATAAAGCTGTCAACACATAACTAACTTGGCATGTGGTAAGGACAAAAATAGTTAACCGTCAGAGCTAAATTCTAGTGAGTTTTAGTGACAAATTCCATGCCCTGTTCCAAACAGGTCCTTCCACCAATACACTCTTTTCCCACTGCCCTTTTCCCAACTAACCTTGACCCACATTTCAGCTCTGACTTGCGTCTTGCTTGTCTTGCATGACATTTCCTTCTAGAAACTCAATTGGAGATGAGGGAGGGTGTTTGTGATGCTAACCTATTTTGCCAGGTGTCTTTTCTCCGGGACTGATGAGACTTCCCTCTTTCTTTAGCCTACAGTAAGTCCCCAAAAGCACAGAGACCGAATGGCCTGAGGTCCTCCTAGCAGTGAGCCTTTAGTATTAAAGTGTCTACCCTTTAGTATTACAGGTGTGAGGGACTGGATGAGTAATTCAGCCACTGTCTATTGAAGCCTAGGCGCTTGTGCATATAAATAAATCCCAACTGACTTTTCTCACCCCTTACATTCTCCTTACTAAAATATCAGGGAACTAGTTGATGTTCTATACACATCAAAAAGCCACTGGTCAACAGGAACATTTGTATAGCTTAAGTCAGACCAGTTTATTTTCTTTGTACCATAAAAAGGTCCTGGGAATGATGGCATACCGGGACAAATGTGCAATGAGACCTTCGAGAAGGCTGTGACTCTGAGCTGCCCCCTGCGGTGCGCCAGGATGTTGTGACCAGGAAACTTCCTCAAGGGTGGGGGATTTTTCTTCACGGCCTTGGTCATAGCTCGGTATGACTGAATGAATGCCCATCTTAGGCTGTGGGAAGGATTCTTTTTTTCTAAAAATATGTGTAACTTTGGGCAAACAACCAGCATGTGTTCTGCTCTTTCCTCTTTCCTTTCCTGTGGTTAGTGAATTCCTTTCCTACTCTTAGAATATATTCGTTTTAACCAAACATGGTGGCCCACGTCTACAACCCAAGCATTTGTGAAGTTTGAGACAAGAAGATTGCTGTGAGTTCAGGGTCGGTCTGAGTTACAGGATGGGTTTCGGGCCATGCTGTTCTACAGAGTGAGACTGTCTGGAGACAACAACAACAAAAAAAGAAAGAACAATTATTTGGGTGTGGATGTGCATACTATTTTTTTCTACTTAGAACTGTAACAACAAGATATCAAATAAATCACCTGGCTAATTACCCTCTAAGGAATAAATTCATTATGAAGTCAGTCTATAAGCTCCTTGAAAAATAGCCCCCTTTACCTACACAAAAACGTTACTCTGAAATCTTGCCTAGTAGTATTTAGTTAGGACTACAGAAATAATGGGATAAATGTGTGTGTGTGTGTGTGTGTGTGTGTGTGTGTGTTTGTGTGTGTGTGTGTGTGTATAGAATATATATACATATATATACATATATATACACGTATATATACATGTGTATATATGTGTGTGTGTATATACATATATAAACAGTCTAGAAACCTAACAGCAAGCTAAATGTATAAACTTAATTTAGGTTAAAAACTGATTAAGTCTTGGGTCACCCATCTATAAAATGAGGACAATAACTTAGCTGACATAAAACAACTCATCTCAGTTCATAATTAATAAAGGTTGGCTATTACTGTAATTGTCATTGCTCTAATCACCACTAAAAGCTTATAGCACAAAGGACCCACCCTAAACACAGAAGTTGCTTAACATCTACCAACAATATAGAAGGAACTTGCAGAAGAAGTCTTGACTTTTCGATTTAATAGACCCTTGTCCACTGTTAATTCTAAATGATGAAACTGTTCACAGTCCATTAGTCCACAGTAAAGAATCTGCTTAGCAGTACAATGTTTAGGGAAAGAAGTCTGTACGTAGGAATCCTATCATTAATCTACATTCACTGGATAAAAATAGCTCCCCCAAATTGTCAGAGCTTTGCTCCTGCATGATTTTAGACCAACCAATTTAATTCCCCAAACATTACTAGGTGATGAAGGCTGGCTCTAAGCCTTCAACCATCATGTTCTTACGAAAACATTTTGAATTCTTAGTGGAAGCTGTGGCCACTTGAAGCCACTTCATTGGCCCGACCTTTTTGGTTGACTGTAGCCGACAGAAATTCCTAGACATCCAGGCCCCAAAGACTGTATACATCTACGCTGGAAAGAACCATGCCATATTTTGAGTTCTTTAGGAGAAAAACAAAGAATAAGAAACTGTGAAAGACTTGGCCCCGTGCCCTGACTTACAAAGCAAACAGTTGCTCGAGCGAGGCACGGGCGCTTCTTGAGAAAATCCACCCTCCATGCCTACCATCTCCCTTGTCTTATAAACATGGATTCTCTCTCTCTCTGAGGCCCAGACCCGCATAGCTCCCCCATAACCCTACATCTGGATTCACTTTCTCCATCCCTATTTCTGTTAAGCCTTTCGGTAAACTCTTCTGTTTTAAAACTTACTGCAGTTAGACAATTTCCAGGTCTTAAACTCCAGACTGATACTATTCACATCAATGTTTACTAACAAACCCCCTGACTCACCAACGCTGCTTTGTATTCCCTGGAAGCTGGCACAGTGCTGGGCAATGGGAAGAAATGGCTGTCCTTACTTCCGACCAGCAGACTCCTTTTCTGGTTCAGTCCTAGGCCCTGTCAGAAAATAGAACTGTCTTTGAGGCACCGCTTTCCATGCTCCCTCTTTCTCAGAGCATTTACACTTCCCAAGACTCTTGCTGACCACTTCAACAAGCTAATTCAAATAAGATGGTCAGAATAAGGCTGATATGATATGTATGATATGTAATGTATGATATAACACATACATTTAGAAGAGGATGCCCATGCAAAGCAGTGTAGGACCAAACGTCATAACTCAACTGACGACTTTCATGCACTTCCTGGGAATCACTGAGGTGAATATAAAGTGCTTAGGGGTATCTCAAGCGTCTCCAGTCACATAGACTTTATTTGCAGCTCTTTATTATGTGATGATAGTACAGTGATTCTGTGGTTTGGACCTGGAATCCATACTACATAGGAGAAGTCATGTTCCCCCAGTGGACCTCTATTTAATCCTCTTGGGTTAAGCAGCATTCATAATATATTTATAAAGCACATTGGCCAAGATCCACGGTGTCCTAGCCATCTGAACCAAGCAGGTTTCCCTCTGATATACAGAATCAGAGCTGACTGAGAAGCTCCTAGGTGCTTGTTAAATTTGTTTTTGGCTGGAGCCAGCGAGCCCGACACTTGTAAAGTCGGTTGTGTTTGTTCTCAAATCTCCCTATCTAAATCAGACTTATTATCTTTATTACAGACTTAATTGAGTTAACTAATTACTATGGAAACCAGTAAAATATAACTTTGAAAAAAAAGACAACCACTTTTTCTATGAAGACAGAGTTGTCCTGCTTTATAAACATGGAATAAATGTTACTCACAACCAGATGGAAAGTGCGAGCAGGTGAGCGGAAGCCGAGAAAGGAAAGAGTTCTACACGTTGAAGACCTACATCCGTTAGTCTCCCGGGCTTGAGGACCGGGTGTCAGTGGTTCCTGAATTGCTACCGTAGGCTCCTTACAAACTCTTCAGACTCTTTGCCTACTCTCTTTATGTCAGTCGACAAATTGCCATACTTTCAGATCCCACAAAGGCTGGAAAATACAACGACTCTGTTCAATCAAACAAGAACGATAAAAGTCCACATTGATGGACTTCACGGGAGCAAATACAAAGTGTGGAGCAGAGACTGAAGGAAAGGCCGTCCAGACACTGCCCCACCTGGATCCATCCCATCTACAGTCACCCAACCCAGACACTAGGCAGATGCCAAGAAGCTCGTGCTACCAGGAGCCTGATAAAAGCTGTCTCCTGACAGGCTCTGCCAAAGCCTGACATATAATGAGTCAGATGCTCGCAGTCAACCATTGGACTGAGCACAGGGTCCCCAGTGGAGGAGTTAGAGAAAGGACTTAAGGAGCTGAAGGGGTTTACAACCCCATAGAGAACAACAATATCAACCAACAAGACCCAACCGCCAGAGCTCCCAGGGACTAAACCACCAACCAGAGTACACATGGAGAGACCCATGGCTCCAGCCATAAATGTAGCAGAGGATGGCCTTGTCGGACATCAGGGCCTTGGTCCTGCCCCAGTGTGGGGGAATGTGAGGGCGGGGAGGCAGGAGTGGGTGGGTGCACATCCTCATAGAAGCAGGAGGAAAGGGGATGGGATAAGGGGTTTCTGGGGAGGAAATCGGGAAAGAGGATAACATTTGAAAAGTAAATAAATAAAATATCCAATTTTTAAAAAGAGTAAAAAAAAGAACGGAAATAAAAGTAGGGGGTTCTGCTCTGGGAAGAGGCGGGGTCTTCCGCCTTGGCTGGGACGGCAGCAGGCAAATCCCTAGCGACCCACCGAGCTCTCTCACCAGTCCTCGTCCGAGCTGAGTCTTCCCACAGCGTTGGTAATGTGCTCTGCACAGAGCTCCCCCCAACAGTCAACGCCCAGGCAGGGGCTTCTGACTGCTTTGGTAAGGCCTTTAGTGTCCCAGCACCGTACACCATTGGCCACTTTATGCAGGTTAAAGTTCTACCATTGTTTTTTGTTTTGTTTTGTGTTTTTTTTTTTTTTTTTTTTTTTTTTTTTTTTTTTTTTGGTTTGTGTATTGTCTTCAGAATCAAGACTGAAGTCTCATATTTAGACCCTAGCTGGATACAAACCAGAATATCAAGGAAGCAGAACCAGTATCAACAACTGGCCAGACTCAGTTCCAATTAGCCTGGGATCCTTTTTCTCCCCTGCCCCATTCCCATTCCCCATAAATCCAGTGTCTTTCCTCAGTGACACATTTAGTGGAGAGGTGAGGGGTGGAAAGCCGCTGAAAACGACCGTCTTTCATTTCTTTCTCTTTGGTAAAAGTCTCAGATGGTGTTTAGTACTATTGTTGTGCAAGATAGCAGATGTGTCCCAATATCAGGAAAGCCCAAGAAAAGCAAAACTTTCCTTCAGGTCAAGAGAACGGACTCTTTGACGAAAGTATTTGTCAGGGGAGCAGATCAATCACCTGGCTAAGGGAATACCCCACCCAAGGAAGTGCTAATAAGAAGATAGGAGGAATAATTATCCCTTTCAAAGATAACACAGTCTTCTTCCCAGAATTGCAGCCCTTTGTACAGACAAGAGTCTATTGGATCTGCCTACCTTTCAAGGCCTGGCAGAAAGGCTTGGTTTAAACTTCCTCTTCTCTTCTGCCTCTTTTCTCAGATGCTGGCCAGAGACTAAGTCTTTCTGGTTCTTTGTGCCTCTGCGCTCTTTCTCTAAATCTCTCCCGTCATGTGGCTGCTTATCCACTCCCATGCCTGCTTTGTTCAAACGGCATAACTTCTCCTCTGCCATCTCTGTCTTGCCGATTTTTACAGCTCGCTTGCCCTGCTTTAAAAAAAAAAAAAAGGCAAAAAAAGCTAAACAACAACAAAAACAGAAAAACACAACCTCTTTAAAAAAAAAAAACAACAACACTGCCACCAAGTTCTCATTTGAGTCCGTTCTGAAATTACTTCATGAAGGAGACTAAGAACCCCAAGGGAGAAGTGGTTTCCTGGTAACATATTGTAACCTATTTAGGACGCCTCGAAATTTCTAGTCACAAAGACATACGTGACAATCCTAAATATGAGGGCTGGCGAGATGGATCAGGAATTAAGAACATCCCACAGGGTGTCTCACCCCCCGATCTGTAAATGCAGTTCCAGGAAATCAGATGGCCTGTTGATGCTTCCACAGGTCCCAGGGGTACATATTGTAGAATCATACCCATAAAATAAAAATAATAAATCTTTCTACAACAAACCTTAATTATCCACCTTGGGGAAAATGGTTAGTTGTTTGCCTAACCATGAGCTCCCTCTCATTATATAACTCTCAGGCTGGGAAGCAGGTGGTGACCAGGAACTACGTTCCTAGCCTGCCTCGTGTCTCTCGGAGACTGGAGCCTAGCGCAGACTGTGGGAAGGAGTGTCTTATACCACATCCCCACCAGCTTGGTAAGAAACTGTGTGTGTATGTGTGTGTGTGTGTGTGTGTGTGTGTGTGTGTGTTCATCCCACCCCCCTCTCAGTCGGCCATCATGATACAGCAGAGCATAAGGACCACTCATGCTACATGTGGGAGGCACATGGACCCTGGACCTCGGCATCACTCTTGGAAGCATGTTATTATCAGTTAGGAATGTCTCATTTTCATACTCGAACGAGAAATGAACCTACACTGTGCTTAAGCCATTCCGTCTGGCGCGGCTGTTTGCTGGCATTATCCGTTCTGAAAGATTACTTCCACTTTAAGCCGGGGCACATCACTGTCACTAATGTACAAGCTTAAGTTCTGATCCTAAAAACAAACGTTCCTAGTGGGGAGATGCCATTTAATAATTGTAAAAAGAAATTATTTTTAATACGATAAAGGAGTATTTATTTTTAATACAGAATCCACTCCGTCTTTCCTACAGAGTCATCTATTGGGTTTCAAAACATGCAGTCAAGCCCATAGTTATTTCTAAACCACAACTTATTCTGGATCTTCCTTTGTTTATTTACCATTATCGTCTGGTACTGCTAGTAAATACTCTTGAAGGCAATTATAATGCATAGGTCTCAAAATTCCTTAACATTTTTTTATTTTTATATTTATATTTTATTTATGTGTGTTTGCCTAAATGAGTTTATTTATACCCCATGCATGCAGGAGTCTGGGGAGGACATCACATGCTTGCAGAAGTCTGGGGGGGGCCATCACATGTATGCAGGAGTCTGGGAAGGACATCACATGCTTTCAGGAGCCTGGGGAGGACATCACATGCATGCAGGAGTCTGGGGAGGACATCACATGCTTGCAGGAGTCTGGGGAGGACATCACATGCTTGCAGGAGTCAGGGACAAGAGTCAGGGGAGGACAGCAAATGTATTCAAGGATTTGGGGAGGACACCATGTGCATGCAGGAGACTGCGGAGGGCAGAAGAAGATGCTGGATCCCCTAGAACTGCTGTTACTAGAGGTTGTGAAGCTGCATGTGGGCGCTGAGAACAAATTCCAAGTTCTCTGCAAGAGGAGTTGTGTCCTCTTAGGTGTTGAGCCATCTCTCCAGACTCCCTCCGGGTCCTTCCTTTTGAGGCTTTCATCCCTGCATTGGCTGGTTTTTTGTATCAACTTGACACTAGCTAGAAACACCAGAGAAGAAGCATCCTCAGTTGAAAAGATGCCTTCATGAGATCCATCTGTAAGGCATTTTCTCAGTTATTAATGGGGGAGGGCCAACCCCACTGTGGGCGGTGCCATTTCTGGGCTGGTAGTCCTCAGTTCTGTAAGAAAGCAGGCTGAAGAAGTCACAGAAGCAAGCCAGTAAGCAACATCCCTCCATGGCCTCTGCATCAGCTCCTGCCTCCAGGTTCCTGACCTGCTTGAGTTTCTGTCATTTGGTGATGAACAGCAGTGTAGAGGCGTGAGCCAAACAAACCTTTTCCTCCCCAATTTTCTTTTTGGTCATGGTGTTTTGTCACCAGCAATAGAAGCCTAAACTAAGACAATCCCTCTGCTGTTCGTGATACCCAATAGGAGTGTGAGTGAGCCCTTGATCTATCCATCACCAAGACATGCTATTGGAAGCATCCCTGTCTTCTTCCTTCTCCCTTTCTCATCTGCTGTGTGTTGTTAGTTTCAGTTCTTATTGCTGTGACAGGAGACCCCACAAAAGCAACTTAGAGGAGAAAAGGGTTACTCAGTTCACAATTCTAAATTACAGTCTACCATCTCGGGGAAGTCACAGTGGCAAGAGCTTGAGAGAACTGGCCACATTACCCTGCAATTGGGGGGAAGAGGACGATAGTGCACACGCAACAGTTCTCAGCTTCGTTCTGGACCCAGCCTGTGAAAGACCTACCTTCAGGGCGGGTCATCTCACCTCAGTCAACCCAATTAACAAAATCCAACCTGATCTAGACAACCAGTGATTGTAGATTGAGCCAGGCTGACGCCTAAGACCGTCCCAACCGTTGCGTTCTCCCATCCTCCCGCCGTGATTCTACCCCTTTATCTGAATACTGTTTTCACATCCGAAACAATGTAAATGAAGAAGTTCCTAAGACTGATGCGGGGAAGGCATGAGAGGAAGGAAGAGCACTGGTGACAGACAGGACACAGAAAGCGTTAAGGACAGAACCGCCACGAACGCCAAACAAGCACAAGAGCCGATGGGAAAAGCTCCTAGTGACCAAAGCTCAGACAATTGAAAAGAAAATGAAGTAGTATTAGATTACAATGCAAGGCATAAAATAAAACTTGGTGTGCCGATGCAGATAGTAGATGATTAGAGATGGACTAGACAGACAGACAGACAGACAGACAGACAAGCAGATAAACAAACGGAGATGAAATGTGACGTTTCCCATAGTCCCATTTATTTAAGTACTTCATCTCCAGCTGGTGGTGCTGTTTGGGGAAGTGTGGACCCTTGCTGAATGAACTACATCACTTGGGGGGGGGCAAGCGTTGAGGTTGTACAGCCTGGTCCTGCTTCCTGTTCTTGCTCACTGCTTCCTGCTTGTAGATGAAATGGTATTTGCTTCACCTGACCTTTTGCTGTGCCTCCCACCGTGGGGGATCGTGGTGGATAGTAACCCTTCTAGAACTGTAAGCTAAAATAGTTTCTCCTCTAAGTTGATTTTGGTTGTGGTATTTCATCATTGCAACAGAAAAGAAATAAATGCGCGCACACACACACACACACACACACACACACACACACACCACAGAAATTTATATATGCATTCCACCCTCATGGTAGTAGCATGTAAGTTCCTACTCCTTAAAGAAGTTAAGGTTGCGAATGATGACTTCCTCCAGAAGAAAAGGGAACTGTAGCATTTCTAAGCAGAAATCTCTGTGTCTTTCCCACCCATCACCTGTATGCCACCCAAGCACCCTATTCCCCTGAATCTGGATGACACCACCTCGGGCAGATGACAGGGTTAACTTCTGCAGAGCAGCCGTGCTGACGCTGTGACCCCTCGATGTATATAACGAAAGCGGCGCTCAAAGGCTGTGTTCTTCCTCCAACAACCGCAGAGCTCAGATCTAAGCACGGGAACATTATCAGGCAAAACTCAGTTGAGGGCCGTTCCATCAACTAGCTGACAGCACTCCTTGAAACTGTCGGGGGCATCACAGAGAAACCCAGAGGAGCCTAATAAGCCATGCTGTCTAGATGGCTTGTACTATCCGGGATGCTGTCCCAAAACAGAAAAGGATTAGATGAAAGCTACAGAGATGTGAATAACGTCTGAACTTTAGTTCACATGGTAGCAATATTGGTTAATTAATTTGGATGCATACTAACTACTGCCATACTAACATAAGATGAAATTAGTAAAGAGAAGTGGGTAAAAATAAAGGGAACCCCTTAATACTGTGCGTAAAACTATAAATCTAGTTAAGCACAATAACATTTCCCCCCACTACTTGGGAAGCTAGAGTCGAAGGAACATTCGAGCCCAGAAAATGGCTGGATAGTTTTATTAATGCTCAAAGCCCAGAAGTGCAAACAGCTATAAAAGCCTCCCTCCTGAAGCAGCGCTGAGCGGTAATCTAAAAATATTTACTGACTATCCTCCAGAGTGTCTCGGGTCTTCAGTTAAAAGCAAGGTGCAATAGATTCTGACCTCATTTCGAGGTTTGACTGCTACAGCTTTTCCATCCCACAAGGCCACTTGCTCTTTCTGTCCTCTCTCTGGGCACACGATAAGATATCTCTAGGACTACATCCTTTGAAGCCAAGGACAGTCCAAACAATACAAGCTCTGGGACACTCGGGGAAACTCGCCCAGACCAGCCTCCTCTCCTTGATGGCTGAAACTCACTGCAATTGCCTCAGTATGTGACCTTTCACTCCTCTTGGTACTTGCGCAGTGTCACCAGCAGTAGCTTTCAAGCCTGATCTTGTGGGATGTTGTCGCGGTGATGTTGTAGAATAACAGTAGAAAGAAATGTATCACCTCTTTCTCTCAAAAATCATGTTCATGAATTCACTTGCCAAGTGCACTGGTCCAAAGACTTGTGTCTCCCAAAGTGGACATGCTGAAATATTAACCCCCAAAGAGGTTACAGTCTGGGTCTTTGGAGACTGGAAATCATGAGGGAAGAATCTTCATCAATGGAATTAGCATTTATAAAGGACACTGGACTTTGATCTTTCCTCTGTACAAGGACACCATTACAAGACCCCATCTATGAAGAGAAGGGGTCCTCACTAGATACCTAATCTGTCAAAACCTTGATTTTAAACATCCAACTTGCAGAACTGAAAGAAGTAAAGCCTTGATCAATAAGGCTTTTAGTTCATGTTGTTTTGTCAGAGGACCTCTAACAGACTAAGACATCAAATTATTCCACTCATAATTAGTGTTCGGTTTCAAAACTCACCATGACAGGTGTGCCTAGAAGCCCTGCCCTTTGGAAAGAATAGAACCTTTTGCTCTACACACCCACCTGGGTTCTCATGGTGTGTTTACCAAGAACAAGAGTATGTATGCAAGCCCATTTCTGTCCGCTAAGAAGCAAACCCTGGGAGGTTCTTAGAGGCTTATGGATGATTTCCTGTCGATATCTGTCGACTTTAAGACAACACATCAGTCCTGACTGAAAACACACTCTAAGGTCAACATTTGAAGAAAGAGACCAGGCTTTGCCCTCTGGGCTTGTGAAATTGAACACAGCTGCTGTCTGAATCACCAGTGTGTACATGATTTAATGATGCTTTGGAGCCACGTGAACTACAGGTGCAAAAGGAGAGGTTTAAGGTTGTATGTCAGGGCGTTTCCATAACATGAGCGTGTATGCATGTGTGTGTGTGTGCACATGTGCACGCAATTGTGCCTGTGCCTGTGCCTGTGCCTGTGCCTGTGCCTGTGCCTGTGCCTGTGTCTGTGTGCAATTCTTAAAAGCCTTCTCGGAAAGCCTCAATTAGTGAATGTGTCTCTGCTGAGGTGAAATTGGGGCAAAATATCTTCATTATAGACCAGTATGAGAATGGTACTCTGTCATTTAAACAGAACATTTTCTATTTAAACAGAATATTGTCCAATTATTTCCGAGCTCTGTAATGCTTCCGTTTTCAGCTGGTTTAAAAATAAATGGCCATCATAATCGCTCCGGCAAACTATCCCTCTCAGAGTGAGAGCAGCAAGGGACTAGGGCAACTCCACGAAAGAGATTGTGTTATACAGTCTAAGAAACAAACACTGGGAGGTTCTGGGGGGCTTATGGATTTCCTGTCGATATCTGTCAGCTTTAAGATAACCCATCAGTCCTGAGTGAAACTCACTCAGTGTAACCCAGGGGACATTGTTAAAAGTAATATATAGTAGTTATCTTGTTCTGAGGTCAGACTAATTCATATAAGAAAGAAAAAAAAGTGCTAAAAAATAAAATTAAGAATGGAAAAGACCACAATATTCCCCTTGTTGCCTCCTTCCAATTGGGACTGGTCCAGAACGCACACCCGCTGCTTCCTGCTGGCATATTCCCGGGGTGGGAATCAATTCACTCTTTGTAGATATTAAGGAATTGTGGAAGCATTAAAAGGGGAAACAGTGAATGGATCTAATGTAATGGGAGACAAAGGATTTAAGTGATGTAGAGGAAGAGGGCAAGAGGAAAGCTGGTCAGGATCTGGGGTGACCAGTGCCCCATCGGTGGGAATGGGGGGACCTGAGGCCAAAAGAGAACCCGCCCAGAAGCTCAGCAGCTTTTCTACTGCTATTTCTGAAGCTCTTAACATTCTAACCAGATGCAAACAGCTGGTTGTGCTTAGGAATGAATTTCAAGGGGATTTCTAAAAATTTTCCTAAAAGGCAATACATTGTGTGTGTGTGTGTGTGTGTGTGTGTGTGTGTGTGTTGGTTTTTCATCCTCTATACATTGATAGAAATGTAATTTTTCCTTTGACTTTTTAGGAAGAGCAATCTCTGTGCATACGATGGCCCTGAGGTACAAAGCTCTCTTAATAGTGGTTTAACTTTGAAATCATTTTCATTGTGGTTGGATGTACTTAATATTCGTGGTTAAAATGGGAAGGGGTCTGGGAGTTTTGCTGGGTTTGTGTATTTAATTCTTGTTTCTGTCTTGTGCTGTTGCTTTTAATTTTAATACCTTTCTAAAATCGGTAGACATTGACTGTAATTCATGTCTTGAAGTAAGTAGGTCACTGAAAACGAAAATGGTATCAGATGTAGTCTAGGATTTCAGTTTAGCGAGATTATATCTTGTGTAATTGCTGTTAAAAAAAAAGTATTTTGTTTTGCACTAAATTCTTGGGGGACTGGTTTTATAGCTGTGCTATAAGCAGAAATCTCTTCTTTTTATGGCAGGTGTTATGTATAAAAGCACGTCACCCCCTTCTAGGAAAATTGCATTAGAATACAATTTTGGCCTTAAAGTGTGTGAGTCCTTCAGTAACGTGAGGTCCCATAGCTCCTCAGTCTGGGTCTGATTGTGCCTTTCCTAGAGGTACTGACTATACCACTGAGGTAGTTGAAATGAGAACTGGCCTCTGTAGGCTCACATATTTGAGTGTTTGGTTCCCTGTTGGTAAACGTTTTAGGAAGGACTAGGAGTTCTGTTGGAGGCGTGTCAGTGGGAGTGGACTTTGAGTTTCAAAAGCCTGTGATGTAATCTCTCAGCCACCGCCTCAGCACCAGGGCGACTGGCCTGCTGCCACACTCCCCACCCCCACCCATGATGGGCGCGGACTAAGTCTCCCAAACTGTAAGCCACTCCCTAGTGATATGCTTCCCTTTATAAGTTGCCCGGGTCATCGTCTCTTTTCAGAGCAACAGTAACCCTAACCAAGACGGAAGTTGAGAAAGCAAGCAGCAGTGGAAGAAAAGTTTCTCTTTATAAAATTTCTTGAAAGAGAGAAAGACAGCCAGATGCGGCGCCACATGCTTGCTGTGCTAGCACCGGAGAGGTCCAGACAGGAAGACGCAAGTTGAAGGTCATCCTCAGCTACATAGTGAGTTCAAGGGCAGCCTGAGTGACTGGAGACCTTGTCTCATAAAGCCAGAAGAAAAGGAAGAGGAGGAGGAGGAGGAGGAGGAGGGGGAGGAGGGGGAGGAGGGGGAGGAGGGGGAGGAGGAGGAGAAGGAGGAGGAGGAGGAGGGGGAGGAGGGGGAGGAGGAGGAGGAGAAGGAGGAGGAGGAGGAGGGGGAAGAGGGGGAGGAGGGGGAGGAGGAGGAGAAGGAGGAGGGGGAGGAGGGGGAGGAGGGGGAGGAGGAGGAGAAGGAGAAGGAGGAGGAGGGGGAGGAGGGGGAGGAGGGGGAGGAGGAGGAGGGGGGAGGAGGGGGAGGAGGAGAGGCTGCAATGTGGCCCCTATGTAACAACTGTAAAGTAGTGCTTGCTTTGGCAACACGTTAGTTCCACTGGAATTGGAACAATACAGAGATTAGCATGGCCCCTGCACAAGGATGACAACACAAATTCATGAAGCGTTCCATATTTTTTACAACTTTATCTCCCATAGCTTATGTAGGCTACAAAATCATTCAGGAAGTATAAATATTACAGTGTTTGACTGGAGAGATGGCTCAGCAGTTAAGAGCACTGACTGTTCTTCCAAAGGTCCTGAGTTCAAATCCCAGCAACCACATAGTGGCTCACAACCATCCGTAATGAGATCTGAAACCCTCTTCTGGAGTGTCTGAAGACAGCTAGAGTGAATTTACATATAATAAATAAATAAATCTTTAGAACACACATGGTATGCACTCCCTGATAAGCGGATATTAGCCCAGAAGCTCGGAATACCCAAGAAACAATTCACATATCAAATGATGCCCAAGAAGAAGACGGAGAGGCCCCTGGTCCTAGAAAGACTCAGTGCAGCAGTGTAGGGCAATACCAGGATAGGGAAGCAGGAAGGGGTTGATTGGGGAACAGGGGGAGGGAAGAGGGCTTATGGGACTTTCAGGGAGGGGGGATTCCTTTACAACTGTAAAGGAATGGATCCAGTATTGAATTTTACCAGCAACAGCAAACAGATCTTTCTGATGACCTTTACCTCCTGATGGAACTGCACCACACTATCTAGACATGAACTGGGCTCTAATAGATGTTTTCTGATGGCACTGAGGATTGAACCCAGAATCCAGCGTGTGTTAGGCAAGCACTCTATCAGTGGCTATAGCCCTTCCCCCTTGCATTTAAGCTTTTAAATCTAAGTAGATGTAAAATATAACGGCATACGACACCACGAAGACAAACCAAGAAAACTCAAGTATGGAAATCTCTGTAAAGGAAAGCAGCATGCCACCTCAGCAAATAAAATGTAAGTTTTTTGTTGTTGTTGTTGTTGTTGTTGTTGTTTCTTTAAGATGAAGAAGAAAGTTCAGAGATTAAGGTCTAATGAAGAGTCACATAAACCCATCCTGAGGCATGCTGTCATATTTATCCAGCTCCAAGCAAACCACGAGGGGACCCACGTGAGCCCACTGAATACTGAATTTGTATTTGATGACTATTAAACAACCACTGTTGCTTGGGATTCATTGATTATTTCAAGGGGAATTTCCATATTTTGGTGACACAAACCAAAACACAGATTGATTGATTGGTTGATTGATTTACTTTTAATTATTGATTTTTGAAAGTCAAGGTCTTGTGTTGCCCAGGCTAGCTTCAAAGTTGCTATGTAGCCAAGGATGCCCTTCTATCTGTCAAGTGCTAAAATTACAGGCATGTGTCATCAATCCCCATTATGCGGTGCTGGGGAACAAGACCAGGGCTTTGCGCCCACTGCGGGAGCACTCAACCCTCTCCAGCCCTAATGTAGTTTGTTTGTTTGTTTGTTTGTTTTCATAATAGATGCTTATTTTAAATAACAGAGCTGGTATTTTCTAGGATTACTTCTTCCAGGAATGCTGACTGCTCGCCCCTTCTTTGTTCCTCCCTAGATCTGAGGTTCCCCTCCGTCATGTCACAGTGGACCCTTACGCATAGCCTCACCCTTGCCTCTTCACACTGCCAAATCATCTTCTCGAAGGTTTCTACCACAGGGCTGTGCACCATAAGATCAAGGGCCACGCCCGCCATGAGCACCTTGGTTTCTCCAAAGCCTGGCGCCTAGTGAGTCTATACATGCATGGATTTTAACCAAAGCTCTGTCTCCTGTTAGGTGTTTTTTATAATAGCGGTGAATTTTAAGCTCACTGGAGGAAATGATGGAACTGATTCATAAGCAAACTAGTCACGATACCTACATCCCTCTCACCGTTTGGGGTATGTCTGCTTAAAAAGAGGCAACGATTAGTAGTTACAATAGATAGCTTTATAGCTTGCCTCCGACACACCAGGCACTGTTATAAGCTCTTCATGTGTTTTTAAATAATATCTATTGAGAAAACACGCAGAGAAAAGAATTTATTTATTCCGCCTCGGGTAGATAAATAATAACTTATCAGAGTTGCTTAAGGTGACCTTTAGATGTGTAACGGAATCAATCCTTCACTCTTGAGTCTACAGATTTTGCCGACTGACTAGAGAATGCCTTCCCAGGATGACATCAGATGTGGCAATGACCCCATCCGTGAGACATCCATCACAGACTGGCAACCAAGCCAGATTCCCAATTTAGCTCTCTCTGTAATGCTTTGTGACCCGTATGGGAACTCCTCCTTGTTTAGACTATCACAGTCAGTTAGGTTAAGGAGACACGGCATTCCTTCCTGGCTCGAGGAATCTGAAGTCGGTCGAAGTCACTGCTGAACAGCGAGATGCCACTCAGAACGGCCTGGAACTTAGCTGCTCGACTCTTTCTGCTTTGTTCTCCCAAGGCAAAAGGAGTCTGACTGAGTCCGGGATTCTTGGCGAGGCCATTACTCAAGCCACAAATACTTCAACTATCCAATGACTCAGTAACCTTCAACCACACTGTAACTAAAGGCCTTTTTTCGTGTTCTGCACATGTGTTTTACTTCCAGTTGAGTGCCTCACAAATGCCAGGCTGCTCAGATCCCTGCCCCCCACCTCAGTACTTTCTGCAGAACTCTGTCCCAATGGTTATTTCAAAAACGATCATTGCCCGTGTTTTCTGGTAAGGTTCAAACAGCAACCTTCCTGGCTGATATATCTGTAAGCATCTTATAACCTATCCAAGCACTATTTCTTTTCTTTCTTAGTCCTCCTTTGGAGGCGGGCAATTGATTCCACGTAAAAAGGATTTTATTCACTAATACATGGTATTTTCATTTCTGTTTAAAATTTGTACAGTGTACAAAGGGATGATTTCGTGTCTATCCCGCACCTTGCTCATCCTCCCTTCCTCCAGCCTCTTCTCTCCCTCCGTTGTCTGTCTCCCCCCCCCAGCTCTAATAACTCCCACCTACATCCCTGTTGCGTACTCATGTATGAACAGATTTAACATATCTAATGCATTCTGCATATAAGAGAAGACATGAGACATTCTGTCTTTCACGGGTGAAATTTTTAAACAAAGAGCATTCTCCCCTCTCTGGTTGCCTCTGCACAGGCATATTGGAAAATGGAAAAGAAAAATCGTGATTCTCGGAGAAAAGCCACGAGCAAATATATTCAGTAACTGGAAGTGAGAAAGCAACTTGGCAGCCTCTGAGGGAAGGGCAAGGCAGAACGCTGTTGTGGTCTGAAGGCTACGTAGGCAGGATGAGGTGTGGCCGGCATGCCCCTGGGAAGCCAGACACAGGGTGGGAGCCCCAGCGGATGAGAAAGAGCTAGAATAGTTGAACACTGAGACTTAGACCATCAGATCTCACAAGCAATGCCATTTCTCTTTCTCATATAAATAAGGGGAAACAGAACTTAGATAGTAAAACCTACTTAAATTCAAAACATCTTATCTATAACAAAGCTTAATAATTTTGACTCAAATTTACCAAGTATTATGACTTGGAAATTAACTGTTTGCTCAAAAGATAAATGAAGCTGGGTGAGGTAGCATATACCTTTAATCCTAGCACTGGAGAGGTCGTAGTAGGCTATGTGTGTGTGTGTGTGTATGTGTGTGTGTGTGTGTGTGTGTGTGTGTGTGTGTGTGAGTTTAAGGCCAGCCTGGTCTACAACAGTGATTTCCAGGCCAACCAGACCTGAAAAGACACCCCTGTCTTAAAAAAAAACTACTTGAGGGTCTAGTAATCAGCTGATAGATGAATTCACTGAGATCTGATTCCCAAAGAATGGATTAATCTGATCCAGTCAATGTATTAATTTCTTGATATTTTATCACATGGTGTTGATGAGGTTACTTAAAGATGGTAGAAATCAGAGTTCAGTCTTTTGGAGAAACTAGAACCACTTGGGTGATGCTTGTAAAGATATACCTGTCTAGAGCCCATGTCTGTCTACCACACATGTCTGCAGTGCATGTCTGGCTACCACGCATGCCTACAGCACATGTCTGTCTACAGCGCATGTCTATAACACATGTCTGTTTATAGCGCATGTCTGTTTCTCTCTCCCTAATTCCAGGACTCAGAGACAGATGACCATGATCTGAAATCACAAGCAGACATAAGTCTTTCCTCTTCTAAATGCTTTTCTTCAAGTGTCCATTACAAAGACTAAAGTCTGATGACCTGGGAGAAGGGGACACGGGGCTCTTCAGTTATATAAATGCCCCGTTAGGTAAAGCAACCTTTGTCATCGTTGGTAGCTTGCTTTAGAAATCCCTTCTCATCCCCAGGTCTCACTGAGGCAATAGAACACAGACGATTAAACAACCGTTCCATTTTATTAAAAAATATATGTTAAGTACAATGTAGATCTATGTAGAGTAGGCAGGAGAAGGCCTCAAAGATGGTTCACATATGCAAGACTGCTTCATGGGCATCGTGCTATGTTAAGTTTTGTTTTGTTTTTATAGATAGAGCTAAAAAAAATTACGTAGGCTTGACTGGCCTTAAACTCACAAGGATCGGCCTGCCTCTGCCCTCTGAGTACTGGGATTAAAGGTATGCCATCATGTCCAATGGCCCAGATCTTTGAAATAAATGCAGAATATGAGGAAGAAGTTTTACCTTGGTAAAAGTCAGAGGCTGGACAGTGGGCATTTAACAGTCCTAAAACCCCACCCCACCCTGTGCAAATGGGGAAAATTATGTCCCATGAATACTCCTGGTATGCTAATTAGCAAAAAGTTACAGGAACTGTCTCTGCTTATAATTCTACACCATTCCTTTCTAAGGAGTAGGAGTTAGCCCTGACATCTCCCATTCAGAAGGCTGCGCCCATCCTTCTGAGAAAATCATTCATCCTTTGCTTCCAGGCAGGGAGAAACTATGTCATAGTGTATGGCCCAAGGTTCTTAACAAGGTCGAAGGGATCATAGTTAGGCTAGGACCAACCCTTGAGGGCCAGCAGAAGAGTTTTATGGTGTCTTCAGACTCTTTTCTGGAAACAACTCAAAAAGCTACTTGAAAAACCAATCAAAATGCCCAACAGATTAATAGCACAGGTATGCTGTGGAACCTTCAAATATTTGCTGAAATGAAGGTGAATCTGGCGGAGAGAGTCACCAACAACTTACAACTCTAATAGGAACTGACGGGGGAGGCAGACACAATTCCTAGCCCTTCGGGGTACCAAGAGCTGGGAGCCCACGTCAAGTCTTCCCACGTTCCCCCCTCAGAATGGACACAGCTAGGCCACCTCACTCTTGGGGAAATGGTTTTTCCCTTCCTTGTCCTAAGATAATGCGACCACAAAGAGCACACGACCTCCCAAGTCCCCATCGTCACTGCCCTGAGACCGGGTTCTCACTCCAGCTGCAAAGTCCATCATCTCCCGATTTAGTAGCTATTCTTCTGCAAGTCACAGTAAACACCATCGCCGACGCAAACACGCGGTACAGGTAGTGAGAAACCCGCTGCCAAAAATATCACAAGCTCGCCACAGGCACACTTCCTCCCTCCCGGCTCTCTCCAGGACTTCAAGGACCCTGTGTGCCATTTGTCTGCCACACAATGCACACTGAGAGGCCTTTTATGGAATACCAGTGCTCTCGCTTTCCTGCCTCAACCGCTGTGTGTGTGTGTGTGTGTGTGTGTGTGTGTGTGTGTGTGTGTCTGCAGGCTGTGAGCAGTGACCTGAGCTAACAACAAGGCCTTGTAGTTCAGGGACAACTGCCCATTAAGAGGAGGGGAAAGGTCACTGGAAAAGGAACCCTGCCTGTTTAGTGCCTTGCTCAGCAAGATGTCATGACTGTCCCATTCACCAGAGAGAAACCAATTGTTACGGCTATCTGTTTATTGGAGAACGGGACTTGAACAGATCAGCAAAGTCCGAGAATCTCTATGTGGCCTCCCTCCTAGCTATCTAGCCATTCAGATTTTGTATGCTGGTAAGAGGGAAAGGGAGAGGGGCTGTCATTGTCTCTCAAACCCTAGGCACGTCCTCGGGATCCTCTTAGAGCACACAGCCTAAGCCACGGGCCTGAAGCGGATTCGTAAGGAAGCCAAGGCTGAGCTTTTAAGGACTTTAGATTTGTAAGCTGCTGCGCTCTTCGGATGCGCTGTACTTGAGACGTGTTTGAGTTGGATCCGCTGTGTATGTCACGAAGCGGAGACAGTCGCAGGTGTAAGCTGGCTGCTTATATCCGTTCATCTGGTTTTCCTCTTTAATTCTAACTTCTTGGGGAATGGGGAGTAAAATTAATTAACCTATATGGCCTCCAGGACACTGGGAAAACACCTGTACACAGGGCTCTCTGAATCAAGCTTTCTTTTGTTCCCTTATTACATTTTTATTTATTTATATGAAGACAGGGTGTCACTATTATCCCTGGCTGGCTCGGAACTCCGTATAAAGCCTGAGCTGGCCTCAAGTGCTAGGATGTAAATCAGCTGACATTTTTACTTTTCTTCTCCCTTTTCTTCATTTCTTTTTCCTTCAGGTCCGTAGTTCTCCTCTTTGTTTTGTTTTTGTTTTGTTTTTTTGTTTTTTCCTTCTCCCAGCAAGTCTGTCTATTTCTGTCAATCTCTTCTCTCCCTTTGCTTTCCCTTTCTGTTTCCCAGAGGACCTGGCTTTGAGGGTCCACCAGGGCTTTCAGAGTAGGGCTGATTGGAGAAGAGAGAAGAGGGCACTGTTTTCTGGAGGAGTTGAGGGGAGAGGGGAATTCTCATCCACCGCCTCTGGGTCTGCTTCTGTGACTGAAAACAAAAGAGTGGAAGTGGGGGGCGGGGAGGTGGGAAACTGGAAGAGAAATGGGATTTTCTTGGGATCTTAATATAATTCTGTTAGAAGGAGCCCCGGGGTTCAGTTGGGACAGAGGAGTCACTCCCCTCCATCCTGTCCTCCGGAGCTGAGGGGGGAGGGTGGAGGGGGGGGACTGGCTTATTGAAGTAAGTGACAGGTCATGCCCAGCTGCAGGAAATGAACAAGCACATGAGAAAAAGTCCCTAAAATTAAAAAAAAAATAGACGGGACAGCTATATGCTAAACAGGAGCTACCAGCTCTGCGGCAAGAGTTCATTCATAAACCAGAACAAATTGATGGTCATAGAAAGAGCGGCCTGTGTGTAACCAATGCTACCGGACAGAAGAACTGCTGTCAGACAGAAGGCAACCAAAGGGACAGCTAAGAAGTGACACACGTGAGAGGGAAAATCATGAACACCCAGGAGGCCAGCAGTACACAGGTACCCCGTATATATACTTCCAACCCTCAGAAGACGTATCATAACATCCTATAGTGAGAAGCATAATATTTATTTCAAGCGGCAGTGTGCTCTGCTATCAAGGAGGCGAGTCTATTTCCTTCTTCTCTGGGCATCTCCCTGTAACAAAATCCATTGTCTCCTGTGTCTTCCTCATCCAGGGCAGCCCCATGAGTGGAAGGCAGTGTGACTTCACCAATACCTATCATTCCGGGGTCTCCCTGCCACACATTGGTTCAGTCACGGGACTTAACACAAGACCACACGGCCCGTCTGCCCAGAAGCTGTCAGGAAAAGTGGATTCCAGGAGGCTTCTTGTTCCTTCCCCAGCTGCTAGAATCCTCGTGGCTATGTGGGGGGCTCTGAGAGCGCTCCCTGCCTCTGCCTCTGAAGGGAGGCCCTGTAGGGCACAGTGAAGTCGGAGCCTGAGGAGAGAGGAAACAGGAGTGACTGGAAAGACAGATGACATGTCCCCCATGTCTTTTTGTTTGTTTCTTGAAGAAACAAATGATGTTTAAAAAATAAATGAATAAATAATAGAAGGCGCTTTTTCTTTTTTGAAGCAGTAGTCTAAAATGATTTTTCTTAGCAAAATAACAATAAAGACAAAAGTATGGCTATGGCTTATCTTCTGGTTTTCTCGCCTGTTTGCTTAAAGCATCTACTTTCCCGTTGTACCTAAAACACTTGAGTGTAACGAGATATTTTCCTCCTGCCTCCAAGCTCCTGGAATAACGACTCAGACTCAAAACATATTTACAAATACCTAGGCCACAGAGCGTGGCTCATTCCCTGACTAGCTAATAATTTATAATAACTCATCTATATTCATCTCCATTCTGCCATGAGGCTGGTTACCTCGGCGCAGGTGTCCACCCTTTTCACAGCTTAGCTGGTGACTCTCATGGTGCCTCACTCTATCCCATAATCCTTTCCGCCTTCCAAAATGTCCCGCCTTCTAGTCTGAGCCCTTTCCTATAGGCCACAGGTTTTTTAATTGACAGGTGATGCATCCATACAACGCACAAGAAATTCTCTCTATACTTGGGTCATAGGCTCCAACTTCTCAAATGCTTTTCCTCTAGGTGGAAAGCGGAATTGATCATTACTTTTTTCATTCTTTTTTGTTTTTAGATATTTGCTTTATTTACATTTCAAATGGTGTCCCCTTTCTGTGTTGCCCCTCAAAAAAAACAAAAACAAAAACAAAAACAAAAAAAACAAAAAAAAAAAAACCCTATCCCATCCCCCTCCCCCTGCTCACTCCTGCCCCCAATTCCTGACTTGCATTCCCCTATTCTGGGGAATATAACCTTCACAAGACCAATCTCCTATCATTGATGTTTGAAATGGTCATCTTCTGCTACATATGTAGCTGGAGCCATGGGTCCCTCCATGTATACTATATGGTTGGTGGTTTAGTCCCTGGGAGCTCTGGGGGTACTGGTTGGTTTATTATTGTTCCTCCTGCAGGGCTGCAAACCTCTTCAGCTCCTTGGGTCTTTTCTCTAACTCCTCCATTGGGAACCCTATGCCCAGTCTATTGGTTGGCTGTGAGCCAACTTCCAATGAAGATCCACACTTTGGTCTTCCTTCTTCTTGAGCTTCACGTGGTCTGTGAGTTGTATCTTGGGTATTCTGAGCTTTTGGGCTAATATCCACTTATCAGCGAGTGCATACCACGTGTGTTCTTTTGTGATTGGGTTACCTCACTCAGGATGATATTTTCTAGCTCATCCATTTGCCTAAGAATTTCATGAATCCATTGTTTTTAATTGCTGAGTAGTATTCCATCGTATAAATGTACCACATTTTCTGTATCCATTCCTCTGCCTGGGGGGACATCTGGGTTCTTTCCAGTTTCTGGCTATTATAAATAAGGCTGCTATGAACATAGTGGAGCACATATCCTTATTACATGTTGGAGCATCTTCTGGGTATATGCCCAGGAGTGCTACAGCTGGGTCCTCAGGTAGTGCTATGTCCAATATTCTGACGAACCTCCAAACTGATTTCCAGAGTGGTTTTACCAGCTTGCAATCCCACCAGTAATGGAGGAGTATTCCTCTTTCTCCACATCCTCTCCAGCATTTGCTGTCCTCTGAGTTTTTTATTTTGGTCATTCTGATTGGTGTGAAGTGGAATCTCAGGGTTGTTTTGATTTGTATTTCCCTGATGACTAAGGATGTTGAACATTTCTTTAGGTGTTTCTCAGTTATCCAGTATTCCTCAGTTGAGAACTCTTTGTTTAACTCTGTACCCCATTTTTTAATAGGTTCTTAGGTTCATTTTAATAGGGTCAAGGTCTAACTTCTTGAGTTCTTTGTATATGTTGGATATTAGCCCTCTGTCGGAAGGATTGGTAAATGTTCATTGCTTTTTAAATGTTCTGAAATTATGTCAGTTCCATAGGCTTTCAAATGTTGACTCCCATTAAAAAAAAAAAAAAAGCTTCCATGGAAACACACACTTTCACCTACCCGATCACACTAGAGGCGAGATTTATGTTTCCTAAAGCCTTCTCTCTCTTTCTTGCTGATTTTTTGCTTCCTGTTTTTGTTTTTTGTTTGTTTGTTTGTTTGTTTTGTTTTCAAAACCAGGCTCTGTCTGTGTAGCCCTGGCTGTCCTGGAACTTTCTCTGTAGGTCAGGCTGGACTTAGGAGATCCACCAGTCTATGCCTCTGCAGGGATAAAAGTTGTGAGCCATCGCTGCCCAGCTGAAAGGCCTTTCAAGTGACAGGAGGAAGATGAACACTGTCCAGGGGAGAGTGCTCTGCCACTGGCACTCCACTCACATGGACTCTCTCTACCAGTGAAAAGCAGAAAAAAGAAGAGTTAGTCACCGAGGCCACGCTGCGGAGAGGGACAAAGAGGTCCAATGGCACACCATTCCCTCGGGTCACATCCCGGTCCGTCTTCTGGGCCTTGACACGAGGGTGGGTTATAAATAGGAAGCAACATGAGAAGTTCGGAACAGAACAGGCAAGTTTTCCTGTCCTGGACTGTCTGGGCACTGAGAGCCTTCTGCTTGGTCACGTGACAAGGTCCTCCTGCGCTTTAACTTGTACTTCCTAGAGAGCGCTGTCTTCAGGGCTGGAGAGGTGGCTTAGCAGTGAAGAGCACATACTGCTCTTGAAGAGGGTTCCTGGGGCTCTATACTCATTCACACTTGCATGCACACATAGATACACACACACACACACACACACACACACACACACACACACAATTTTAAAAGTAAACAATTGAAAGACATGGCTTTTTTTAAAAAAAAAGGGCAAAATTGTTCATTCCAAACTACTGAGACTATTTTAAAAGGAATTCCATTTGCCCCAGAGGAAGCCAGTGCAGGGCCATTTTCTTTGTTTGTTTGTTTGTTTGTTTGTTTGTTTTTGTTTTGTTTGTTTTGTTTTTGGTTTTTCGAGACAGGGTTTCTCTATGTAGCCCTGGTTGTCCTGGAACTCACTCTGTAGACCAGGCTGGCCTCGAACTCAGAGATCCACCTGTCTCTGCCTCCCAAGTGCTGGGATTACAGGCGTGCGCCACCACGCCCGGCTCAGCCATTTTCCTTTTTAACGTGTGTAAGTGGGGTTATTCAGATGGCTCAGCAGGTCGTTGCTTGGCCTGATAGACTTGAGATTGCTCTCTAGAACTCACTTGGTGGAAGAGGAGAACTGGCTCCTGTCCGTTGTCATGTGACCTCCACACATGCGTGTGGCTCACCTACACAGGCACACTCAATAAATGACAAGAGAGACTCAAGCAGTGTCTCCTTCTTTAAAACACATCAAAGGCGGGGATGGGGGAGAAAAGGAAAAAAAACCACATCAACGGGTTTTATAGAAGTGAATGCATTAAAGCTTTCAATTTTTTTGAAGGTATAAAGATGCTAAGCTTGCTTCAAACAGGCAACATTTTAGCTTTCTCTTCCATGCCTCCAAAACTGTGGAAGGTGGTGGAAGAGACCACTCTCTTCCTCGGAAGCAAACCATGCTGTCCCACTGTCAAAGAACCTAGAAGCTTCACCTCAGAAGTCCACTGAGGCTGAAAGAACATCTCAGAGACTTTAGACTTACAGACCTTGGCCCATGGGGCTCCACAGGCTCTTTATTTCTTGGTAACCCTGATCTCACGCTGTGTTCCCAACTCAAGGTCTTTCCAGCCACAGAAATTCTGGCCGTTCTGGATTCCCTTGTAAATTAAAAGTTGAGGCTTTCCCCCCACGATCGGCACTGTGTGTGTACAGGGTAGGGAAGGAATCGCAGAAAGTAGATCAGGTCTCCTCTTCCGTACACATTATCTTTCCTCCCCTGACTTAACATCCGCTCTTCCAGTATTTTAGCCATCTAAAAGCTAAATGGAGTTAAAAATGCCTAAGTACTTGAGAACCCTAACTTAAAGGTCCGGGGTCGAGGGGAGAGGAAAAGCAAGCACATCCTATAAACTGTTTCAACATCCATGTGGAGATTACGAGCAGACGGAAAACAAAGGGGCCCTGTGATGGAGTTGTGGGACATATTGTGTTCCCGGCTACAACTGCCAGGCTGCTACAAAGGGTTCTTTAAATATTTCTGATGGGAATGAAATGAGTTACGACCAACACAAGGGGGAGAGAGGATGCGAGGGCAGCGAGTCAGGTAAATGAAAATGGAGAATTTCCTTCTGGGCCGTTCCCACCTCACCTCCTCAATGACTCCTTTCTCCCCCCCACTTTTAATTATGACTTGGCAACGAACTGCCTTTCCTATCGCTTGACTCTCACCTTAGCATGATCTGCCTCAGAACTGCCCCTGTTCTGACCAGGCTCGGATTTCACTCGTTACAGCTCTAAAGGCAGGAAAGCGGGATCTTCCCAGGGTGTGCCAACAGACATCTTCACCGTTCCTCTCCCCCCTTCCCTCCACTCCCCCTCCCTCTTCCCTCCTCTTCCCTCCCTCCCTCCCTCCCTCCGTCCCCCCCTCCCCCCCCCGCACCCTCCCTCCGTCCCCTCCCAATCCCCCCCCCCTGTCCATGCCTACTGTCTTGCGCTCGCTCACACTCTCGCTCTGCTAAGATAAACCAGGGCTGCGCGCGCATGCTTGCCTAAGGTTCTTCTACCAAGCCACATTCCCAGTTCTACAGCTTCTACAGTTCAACTGGGATCCCCACGCAATCACCCAGTCACTAAGGATTCAGACTGGATCGACTATACATCAGGGTCTGTGCGCAGTAGGCCAGGGTTCACTAGACATCCTAGCGTTAGGCAGGCACCATGCTGCGTAACTGTGATTCCAAAATTCAAGAATCAGAGGCAGGAAGAACGTGAGTTTAAGGATAGTCTGAGTTACAAAAAAAAAAAACAAAGCAAAGAAATCCCACGGACATCAGGGCTTCCTGTGGGCAGGCAGGCTCTATGATAGACCCCAGCCCCTGTGTCTTCATTCAGACACCAACGGTATTAGGAATTGACCTTGTACTAGAACCATCTGCCAGATTCGAGGGACGTCAATGACCTTCACCACAGCACTGAGAAAAACGAGCATCTCTTCTAAGCTATGAAAGAGGAAAATGCGGCACCAAGAAGCTGCACATGCGCACATCTGTCTCACGCGAGGTGCTCTTTCTCCGGGTCCCAGCTCCCTCTCGGCTGGAAAGAAAGGGCAGAAGCTCTGTCCCAGAAGTCAGACTTCCGGTTCCCACCTTGAAGCAAGCATTTCTTAGGCTCATCTAATTACAACTCTGTAGCGTTTGAATTTTAAAATGTCCAAGTTCCTCAGGCTTTTCCAGGTTCTGTTCGTTTATGCCTGGTTTATTTGTCTGGAACATGGAAAGGCTGTTTTAAATGTACATAGCGCCTTTTTTCCCCTCTATTTAAAGAGGCCAGCCACAGAATAGAATGCAGCCAGTCCTCTGCACCCGCACATGGGCCAGGCTTCTGCTGGCCACACCCCGTTCATTAGCCCAGGGGTCATCAAGCCTCCGGCCAGGCAGCAAGCCTTGCAGGCTTTTCACCTCAAGGGCTTATCTCCAAGTGTAGAACCAGGAAGCAAGGGTGGACCCCTTGAAAATGAGCAGGCCTTCGCCGTGATTCCCAACTGTTTGGTTTTTAGAAAAGCCCCGGGGCTTGAGTCAATCCAACCTTTACCTCACATCTTCATATTGATTCCCCTATGGAGTTTCCTCTGATACCCAACTTCCCAACCTGGAGTCCTTAGGCATCTATCTGGAGGTTCTAAATCCCACCCCCCACCCCCACCCCCCCGAAATCATTCACAAGATTTTCTTTTGGCACTTGCATGTGCTCAGGATCTCTCTCTCTCTCTCTCTCTCTCTCTCTCTCTCTCTCTCTCTCTCTCTCTCTCGAGTGTGTCTGTGTGTCTGTGTGTCTGTGTGTGTCTGTGTGTGTGTCTGTGTGTAGGTCTGAGATCTATATGTGGTAGGGTGTTCACATTAGTGACTTTAGTCTCAGACAAGTGCCCTTTTGGGGACAGACACTGACACCGCTGTCTTCCTTGATTGCTCTCTGTTTTCTGAGGTTCACCCTCTCACTGAATCTGGAACTTACCAATTTGTCCTATCTAGCTAACCAGCTGGCTGGAGGGATCCCTAATTCTACGTCCCTGCCTCCTGGGTGCTGGACTTAGACAAGCCACCATGCTCATGGGACTGGGGACCTGAACTCTGGATCTCACCCCTCCCACAAGTAAGCTTTATGTACTGAGCTATACCCCTAACACCCCTAGCTCTAAGGGTCTTTTGTTTGTTTTAAATGTCCTTATGATGACTACAGCCATTTGTCAAGGCTCCTTAGCTCCCAGATTCCAAAAACCGTTCACAACTCTGAGATCCCAGCTCCACTCCCGGCTTCGACCTGAGGCAGCCAGTTCAAGACGCACAGGACTTCCCATCTTACTGTAATTCAGTTTTTCCTCTTCAGTTCAAGCACCAAGTACTACTTTTCTATCCCCCAAAATAGTCCAAGTACTATGTTTCTATCCCCAAAACACTTTGGGCAATTGTCTTGTGGCTGAGCCATCGAGAGTTCTTTCCAAGCTGCTTTCGTGGACCTTCCGCTGGATCCGGGTTTGTTCGTGAGCAGCTGTGTCATAAGCCGTTCCCCGTGGCCAGGCTGTGTGCTGGGGGTGAAGCAAAGCCAGCCTTGAGGAGGCAGCCTGCACAGGAAATGCAGGGAAGTCAGACAAGCAAAGCCATCCCCAGATCTGCAGGGTGGGAAGAGTTCAAGGTGCTGTCAGAACACCAAGAGGGATGCCCCATCCTGCCCCCAGGTTTCCACGCCTTCATGAGGCACCAATGTAGGCATAAAGACAAGCTGCCACTTAGTGTCATCCACCTGTAAGTCAGTCAGAAATGGATCCCACCCCAACCTACCAAGTCACCATCCGTGCTAAACAGAGAGAGTCTGGAGAGCGTTGCTTTACCCAACGGAAATCTTGCCTGTTACTGACAAACGGACAAACTCCTAGCTCATGGGCTTCCAAAACAGCGTCAGGGTCCTAATCCCCCAAGGTGCTTAGGTGCAGGTGTGCATGTCCCCTGCACCTGCTCATGCAAAGCGTCTCAGACGGGCCATCTGGGATGCAGCTGGGCAATCTGCCGCTCCAGAAAACAATGCAGGATGACTGGCTTTAAGGGTGCTTTAGAAAATACATTTTCACACACACACACACACACACACACAACTTTTACATGCTCATGGCACATTATCCTCCTGGGGTTGTAGTACCGACGTGTATTCTAAAACTATTCTTTAAACATAACAGTCTTGTGCCACAGCACGTGTGTGAAGGCCGGGAGCAACGTTTTTTTCTTCCACATGGGATCCAGTAGAAATGGGGGTCCGACGGCGCAGCGGACGCAGTTTGGTTTCTGTGGCTGGGGTAGAACCACGATCGAAAGCAACTTGGTTGATGTTACCTAAGAGGCTGTCATCCATCATGGAGGGAAACAAGGTAGGGACTCACGGCAGGAGACCGGAGGCAGGAACTAAAGCCAAGCTATAGAGCAGTGGCTCTCAACCTTCCTAACTAACACTCAGACTCTTTAATACACACAGTGCCTTGTGTCGGCCTGACCGGCCAACCATAAAATTGTTTTTATTGCTACTTCATAACCGTAATTTTGCTGTTATAAATTGTAAGGTAAATAGACAACAAGCGGGATATCTGATATGCTACCCCCAAAGTGGTCATAACGCACGAGTTGAGAGCCAGTGCTATAGAAGAAAAACGCTGTTGGCTGGCTTGCTCCCCGTGGCTTGCTCGGATTGCTTTCCTAATACACCCCAGGACCACCAACCCAGAGGCGGCATCACCCACAGTGGGCTGGGCCTTCTCCTATCAATCATTAAGCAGGAAAAGGCCTCCCGGGCTTGCCGGCAGAATAGCCTGATGAGGGTAACTGCTCAGCGGAGCCTCTGTCTTCCCCAGTGACTCTAGTTTTTGTCACGTTGACAACAAGTAACCAAGGCACACGGCGAGTCCTTTGACCCGCTGAGCCATCTCCTTGGAAAAGATTATTATTGATTTTGGGGAATGATACTCTCACTATATAGTCTTAGACCGACTTCAAATCCATGATCCTCCTGTCTCAGCTTCGCTCATGGTGGAACTACAAGTGTACATCTCCATAGCAAACTGTAAATTTATTTATTTATTTACTTACTTCTCACATTTGATTTCTTTAGAAGCCTGCGAGCCCTTTCCTTAAGATTTGCGCGGGGTGCGAAGATCTCACAGCACCTGCAGTAAACGTCCAAGCACATTCCTGGAAAACAGTGACCACCACAGGGCCGGTGAGTGTGAGCCTAAGGCGCAGACAAAAAGGCCACGGCTGGCCTTAAAACAAAAGTAGCTCCTTTTTTTTTAATGAACAGCTTTTCAGTATGATTTCGTTGTGAACATACACACTCCTGTTCCTAGCGTAAGCTGAAATTTGGCTTCACCCTCCACCTGGGCATCTTCCTTCCCACCGGCTGTCACCAGAGCCACTGCCAGCTACCCAGCGTCACCAGCTCCCTTCCCCCAGTTATTACGACCTTCATCTCCGTGGCCCGAACGCCATCCAAGGGAGGCGTGTCTCTGGTTGACCTTCTGTGACAGCAAATTCCTCTAGCTGACCACAAGCTGCACAGAGAAGTTATTTCCTTTTATTATTTTTTTTCTTTCTAAATCTTTTTAACTAGTTACTCTCCTCCAGAGGACTGTCCTCAGAGGAGAAACCAACGCACTTGTTATTTTACCGTTTGAGTGCCGACCAAGAGGCAAAAGTAGTTTAAAACACTTCCAGAATCTCTGATTCAATTTTAAATTTTCTTCCCCTTCCCACCCATGTATAAATATGTGTCCATTTTACAAGTTTTGTTTTTTTTTTTGTTTTGTTTCTCTGTGTAGCCCTGGCTGTCCTGGAACTCACTCTGTAGACCAGGCTGGCCTCAAACTCAGAAATCCGCCTGCCTATGCCTCCCAAGTGCTGGGATTACAGGCATGCGCCACCACCGCCCAGCTTATAAGCCTGTAAGCAAAATGCCTCTCGCCACAGAGAGCGTCAGGTCAGATGCCCACAAGGGGGATTGGGTGCTGGTAGGTAAAGTTACATTCATCGATCATGTTAGCATTTTGGTATTAGTAAATGGCTTTTGACATGTAAGCCGCTAGTAGCCAGAATCAAACTTAGGTCCCCGCACTGTGTCAGTGACTGAATCATTTCTGCTTCCCAGACAGCAAAGGCAAGCAGAGCATCCGGAAGGCGCCGAGACAGCTGACGCTCCAAACGGCAAGAGAGGAAAAATCAAGACAATTCCAAAAGGAAGTCTTACTCCTGCCGGGAAGATTTCCCCCTCTAGTTTTCTCTGGGATTGAGGCCGAAACTGAAAAATCAAAACGCAAAACCTTTTAGCAGCACAAGCAACCTAGTTCCCTTTCAAGGTGCCACCGCCTCATTTTCAAAATCAGTGAGCGTCCTTCCTGCCCTCCAACCCCACTGCCCGCTGCCCACAGCCTGCCTCTCCTCTCTGGAGGAGACACTGAGTTCATCTGAGGAGGAAGCAGGAGAGAGCACTCGTGGGGACAGGCTTTTTAAGATGATGTATTCGTTTTTGATTGACACAGAATTGTCGCGCGGATGTACGGAGTCCAGTGCGCCATCCAGACACCTGCTTGCGCTGTGCAGTGATCAAAGCCGGAATTTAGCATTTGTACCTGCAAGCTAGGACTGCTTCCCTAGGTACTCTCAGGAAATGCCAGAGAGGACTTCAAAATTATTTTACAGGCTGTGTGTGTGTGTGTGTGTGTGTGTGTGTGTGTGTGTGAGAGAGAGAGAGAGAGAGAGAGAGAGAGAGAGAGAGTTTACTGCTTTATTTTGTAAAGGTATTCATTTATTCAGAAACATTTACATGACACAGAAAAATATAACCACCAAAACCTCAATTCATCTAACATCCCAAAGCCACCCAATAATAAATGTCATTAGCAATTATAGACAACCCGGGCTCATTTACTCATTGGAAGAGCAGGTAAGGTTGTATAAATTAAAAAGACTATTCAAATTTGACGGTACTAGCATGATTCTTTTTATTTTAAGAGCAGGAAAAAAAAATCTTATGAAACGAAAGGAGTGTCAGAACCGGGCCCCAAGGTTTCGATAGTTGTATACTTTGTTTTGTCCAAGCTGAAAATAATGCTTTGCCTTTGTAAGCATAATTTCAACAATGTTTTACCATCGGTCCCATATATGAATTCAATGTTATTGATATGATCGAGCTTAGTGCATTGTGTGCATTCAGGTGTGCATACCCGTTGTGTGCATGCATGGTGTGTGTGTGTGTGTGTGTGTGTGTGTGTGTCCCTGTAGAGAGCAGAAGTAACTGTCAGATGTCTTCCTGTGTGTCACTCCCACTTATGTTTCTGGGACAAGGTCTCTCGTGGAACCTGGAGCTGTGCCTGTGCTAGCCCGCTGGCCAGCAAGCCGTCAGTGTCAGTCTGTCTCTGGTTTCCCAGCAGCTCTAGGCATGGACACCACACCCGGCTTCTCTGTAGGTCCTGGGGGTCTGAACTTGCATCTTCCTGCCTGGGCAGCAGTCACAGCCTTAATATTTAAGAAATTGTTGCCTTAGATCTGGTTTCAGCTTGGCCCCAAACATCTGTCTCATATCCCGTTCCTCAGGACGTTTTCCTCCGTGTTTGGCATTGCATTTCCTGTCAAACTCTGTGGTCCCATTTCCTCCGCCAAAGAGAGCTGATCCTGGATACCTACTAGATTCTCCAAGTATTTTTTTTTTCTTTCCATCTTCCTTCCTATCCAACTTTTTTTTTTCAGAGCTGAGAATCAATCCCTGGGCTCTACTGAGCTGCACAGTCAGCGTTCAGAGTAATCCTATTAGCCTTTAAAGGGATTGATTCAGTCAGCTTGTGGTTTAGAGTTTCATTTCTATATATGTAAGTCCTCGGATGGCACAGTTGGGCTTTTCTGGCTATCGATGCGGTTTTTCATTTACTTCTAGAATATTTTCTTCTGTAGCATCTCAAATGCTGGTTTTTTTTTTTAATTGGCATTCAGTTTTCTGTTATTGGACATTTTATTTGAACTATATGCATTGTTCGCCCTCCTTAATCACCAACCTGATTCCTGTCAAACCAGTCTGAGAGACGTGTCTGCTCCCTTTTCCTTCGAGGTGATCATCACAGGCCTTTTGCCTCTTTTTTTTTGTTTTGTTTTTGTTTTTGTTTTGTTTTGTTTTGTTTTGTTTGTTTGTTTGTTTTTTGGTTGACGTGGCACGTGGACCTCGGGCTTGCTAGGCAAACCCCGCCTCCACCCTGAGGCCTAGCCGTCTCGGTCCGTTTCAGCCTGCTCTCTTTCGTTCATTTGCCATTCCCCTTGTTCTAGCCCCCCAGGGTTCTATGTGAGCTGCATCCCCTCTCCGCTTCAGGCAGTTGTTTCTCTCTACGCTCTGACCGACTGGTCCGGCTGCCTCTGAGTTACTGTAGAGCAGCCTAAGCGAAGACGTCCAAGACCAGGCCTTTTAAAGTTCAACTGTGCAGGCCCATCAGCCACCGGCTGCCTCTGAGAGGCCTGACCACAGTTGGTCTGCAAAGCTAAGATGATAACACTTCACGTCCTGTGCATGGAGAGAATGTGTAGAGAACTCGAAGCAGTGCCAAGAACATATTAGACACGCGGTATGCTGTGATGACAACACAACACACCAGGAGTTGCAACACAGCATACCAAGACACACACACACAAGTGGTACTCACCTGTCTCCTTCATCATGTTGTGGTTCTGTGTGTGTGTGTGTGTGTGTGTGTGTGTGTGTGTGTGTGTATGTGTGTGAAGTCCATTCACTTGCTTGCTTTCCCATGCCTTATTATTTTGCTAATAACTAACGTAGACAGCTCAGGTCTGTCATTTTTCTGATAAGATCAAGACAGCATCTCTGGATCTGTCTTTCTACTCAATCACTATATCCCCTTGAAGCTACTGTGTCAGACATGAGATTATGGCAGAGACAGATGGGAGTAAAAAGACAGGCTCACCGGGTGGTGGTGGCACAGGCCTTTGATCCCAGCACTTGGGAGGCAGAGGCAGGCTGATTTCTGAGTTCGAGGCCAGCCTGGTCTACAGAGTGAGTTCCAGGACATCCAGGGCTACACAGAGAAACCCTGTCTCGAAAAAAACAAAAAGCAAAAAACAAAAAACAAAACAACAACAACAACAAAAAAAGACAGGCTCTGTTGCCGTGGGTTTAGCTAGCCTCGGTCTATGGTGAATGGTCTATGCACAGATTCACTCCACCCAGCTGAGACTTTGGCCTATGTTTATGGAAGATGTCACAGCCCCATTATTCAGTAATGAACCCTAAAAAGTGGAGAAATGTAACATAGCCCTCCTGCTGAAATGTTGAACTGTTAAGCAGTATATTAGTGACTTCTCTGTTGTTGAGACAAAACACCAAGATCAAGACAACTTGTAAAATAAAACACCTAACTGGGCTTACAGCTTCAGCGGGGTAGGGTCCATGACGGCAAAGCAGAGGCATGGTGACAGGAACAGCTGAGAGCTCATGTTCTGACCCACAAATACAAGGCACAAAGGCACAAAGATACACTGGGGTCCCAGCATGGTGGCTCATGCCTTCAGCCCCAACACCAGAAAGGCAAAGGAAGGCAGATCTCTAAGAATAAGGCCAGCCTGGTCTACAGAGTGTGTTCCAGGGTAGCCAGCACTACACAAAGATGTTAGGAGCTGGGAATCACTGCAAAAACAACTCAAACACAAATACCTGTCAAACAGGGGTGATTTGTTGAACACCACACCCCAAGATCAGGGGCATGGTTCAGGCCAAAAGTGAAGATCCTACAGGGATTTTAAGCCTAAAATCCACAAATATCTGTGCCAAGTTATTCCACCAATCAGGATTTAGGGATAGGAGATTTCCTTAGGAACATGTCTTTGTTGCACACTTATCCTGTTCACATTGATTGGGGTATTCAACTGTGGCACGGGAATTGCCTTGTCTAACATCCATGTCTTAACTTGCCAACCAGATGCCAGTGACCCATGTAAATGCCTCTTTCTGCCAAGTAGGATGTCTTGGAGGTCTTGGAACCTTAACCTTTACTTGACCCCTACTCAAAATGGAAGTCTTATTTTACATAGATGCAGGTGTCTCTCTTATGTTGGGGCCTATCCCAGGGGGCAGCTTATACAGGCAAATATCAAAAAAGCTTTGTGCAGGCTTTTTTGCGCAGGTACAGGAAGAGTTGCTGTGTGGTTGGTTCAGGTCCAAGCTTATTGTGGGTCACTGTACGAAGCAGTTCTACTGACTTCTATCATGACTGCCTCCCAAGGGCCCAGAATATGTAATCCACTCAGGCATGAGAAAGTTTCCTAGTAAGAGCAGAAACAACATATGAGAAAGTTTCCTTATGATGGCAGGTTAGCCAGGTAACAGTTACCCAGGCCTTAACATTTAACTAGACCTTAATGTTACATCCAGGCTTTAACAAAAGAAAGACTGTCATGAAAAAACAAAGAAGGAACAAAAGGAAGGAGAAGGAAGAGAGTGAGGGAGAGAAAATAAGAGGGAGAGAGAGATAAAGAGAGAGAGGGGAACAGGGAGAGGGAGGGGAGAGAGAGAGACGAAGAGAAGGAGGGAGAAAGGGGGAGAGGGAGGAGAATTGGAGAGAGGGGAGAGAGAGAGGGAGAGGGAGAGGGAGGGGGACAGGGAGAGGGAGGGGAGAGAGAGAGATACGAAGAGAAGGCGGGAGAAAGGGGAGAGGGAGGGGAATGGGAGAGAGGGGAGGAGGAGAGGGAGAAGGAGAGGGAGGGGGAGAGGGAGAGGAAGAGAGAGAGAGAGGGTGAGAGAGAGAGAGAGAGTCAGGAACTCCTCTGACAAGGCCACACATTCCATCCTTCCCAAACTGGTCCACTGACTAGAAACCAGCTAGGCAAGCACATGAGTCTATGGGGACCGTTCTCCTTCAAGCCATCACAGATAGGATCGTTGTTCCTGCAACTTAACTCCAGTTTCTGCCCTAGACCCACCCTTTCTCTCCAGGTTTCAAAGGCTTAATGAGCAAAGCTACCCTGGAGTCTTCTGTTCCTCTTCTCAGACTTTAACTGCACTCTGAAGGTACTAGCGGGAGCCTTGCCTCCTTCCCGGTTGGTATGCTGATACTTTTGTCTTCACTCTATTGCCAGAGAATCTGGCAAGAGAAGGGCTCTGTGCTCCGACTCCGCTCTTGCGTTTTCCTAAGGCCAGGCTGCAGAGCCCTGCGTGAGTCCTTGGTACTCTGTAATACCAAACAGAGGATTCCCTTTCTTCAGTGACCATCATCAACAACCATTGCGAGGATGCAGGGCTGTGTGCCTGTAATCCTGCCACTCTGGAGGCCAAGACAAGAAGATCAAGCAAGTTCAAGGCTAGCCTTGGCTTCATAGTAGACAACATCTACTACGGAATACACTGTCGTTCCACAGGCTAGAAGCTCAATCAAGATTAAGGTGCCAATATGGGGGAGCTCTAAGTAACTAAGTCAAGGCTTCCACCCTTCTAAAACAATTATCTCCTCAGAGGCTCCACCTGCCAATAGCATCACGTTGTAAAATTCGACTTCAATGTAAGAATTTGTGGGTGTGCTGGCTGGTTTTGTATGTCAAATTGACACAGGCTAGAGTTATTACAGAGAAAGGAGCTTCAGTTGAGGAAATGCCTCCATGAGATCCAGCTGTGGGGCATTTTCTCAATTAGTGATCAAGGGTGGGAGGCCTCATGGTGGGTGGTGCCATCCCTGGGCTGGTAGCCTTGGGTTCTATGAGAAAGCAAGCTGAGCAAGGCAGGGGAAGCAAGACAGTAAGGAACATCCCTCCATGGCCTCTGCATCAGCTCCTGCTTCCTGACCTGCTTGAGTTCCTGTCCTGACTTCCTTTGGTGATGAACATCAGTGTGGAAGTGTAAGCTGAATAAACCCTCTCCTCCCCAACTTGCTTCTTGGTCATGATGTTTTGTGCAGGAATAGAAACTCTGACTAAGACAGTGAGTGAGGGACAATCAATGCTCAATCAGTTGTAAGCATGGTCTCCCAGAAGACACTGATATCATCACAGCAAAATGGTATATGAATTCCAGGAAACAGCTTTCAGAATGGGGAGACGGTTTTAGCCTCATGAAAACCCGGTAGCCTTCAAACCGAATCTCATTATGTTTGACTGACTGCTGAGTGCTGAGTAAGGACTTGCATCACGGTTTGTAATGCTTCGTACAACGCATCCTCACTGTCTACACTCTAAGACTCTAACAGTCCTCATGGTTTGGAGCAAAATATCAGAAACAAAGTTTTAGGAAAGACCATTTTTTATAATAAAATTGAAAATGTTTTCCGATATGTTTTATCTTCTCCAAGTATGAAAGGAAAAACAGGATAAATCAATAACCGGAGATCCTGGTGAAGATATTCAGAGGCAGAATCATTTGAGACTAGTGTTAGGCGCCTGCCATGGTGTCTGGCAGAGTAGAGCCATTTCTAGACGTTTTCTTGAAATCAGCTCTGATGATGACTGACAGAACCTGAAAAGGAGCATCCCTTTTGCACCTTTTCTGTAGAAGACTGTGCTGATCGGCAGTCCAAACGCAGAGGAAAGCGACATGGTCTGTTTTCTTGGAAGGTTACGATTAATTAGGGGAAGAAGTAGATAAATTGAGAACTTCCAGTCAATGCCACACATGCAATGATAGATACTGGGACAGACTTGGGGCATACAAAGACTATGAGAAATCTGCATGAGCCGGGCATGGTGGCGCACGCCTGTAATCCCAGCACTTGGGAGGCAGAGGCAGGCGGATTTCTGAGTTCGAGGCCAGCCTGGTCTAGAGAGTGAGTTCCAGGACAGCCAGAACTACACAGAGAAACCCTGTCTCGGGGGAAAAAAAAGAGAGAGAGAGAAATCTGCATGGCCTTGCTCAGCTGGAGATGTCATGTGCCCTGGTAATAAAGTACCAATCAAAGGAGGGCTGAGCATTGAAGGCAAATCAGGTTTGGAGGCAAGAAAGTGTCAGAGGCTGCATAGACCAGAACCAAGGGCTGTTTGGAGTTGACTAGATCAGTTACACCCGTGGATGGGGGCAGGCAGATACAGCATTAGTTAGGATGAGCCTGAAAACACACTGTAAAAGACTTCCGTTTTCAGTCTCAGAATCTGGACGTCATCCTGTGTAAAAGAGGAGGAGGAGTCAAGGAACCGATGGCCTAGAACACCTCTTGATGCACTCACCGGGTAGGAGGAGATCTTGCAATTTTTCTGATAACCAATGAGAAATTTGAGCTAAAGTTGTTGCAAATTTCTCTTGAAGTAGGGGGTATATGACCATGCCAGCCAACTAAAGGGAACAAGGAATTTCTAAAGAAAAGATTAACCTTTTGTAACCTTTTGGCCGGGCTGCAGCTGGGATTTGGCCTGGGGCTCAGGAGTGAGGCAGCCTGGAGAAATGTAAGAAGTCTTCAGCTAACAAGTATATAAGTCACAGTCAAAGATATGATTTTAGGCGAACTTATTATTTATACAGATTATATATAATAATATATAATCTGTATGATATAGATTATATATATTGTATTATTGTATACAATAATATTGTATGCCAGGGGCATGATAGTGAGAATGTACAAGAAGGAAGAGATTAAGGGGTGGATGGGGGAACACGGGGAGGGAAAAGGACATGTGGAACCTTTGGGGGGCAGGGAACCAGAAAAAGGGAAATGAAATGTAAATATAGTATATATCCAATTAAAAAAAAAGAAAAAAAGAAGGAAGAGATTATTTATTTATTCATTCATTTTGGTTTTTTGAGACATGGCTTCTCTGTGTAGCCCTGGACATCCTGGAATTCACCCTGTAGATGAGGCTGGCCTCAAACTTAGAGATTTGCCTGCCTCTGCCTCCAGGGTATTGAGACTAGTAGGTAGAAATATTAAGGACGTAATTTCTCAGGACGGTAGCTTCTCATGTATAAGGAGCAGAAGGATCCCTCGGGGACCTGGCGAAGGTTTGAGACTCTTGGGCCCCACCTCTATGAAGCTGGTACTGTGACCAGTGCCGTGGATGCTTAGGGTGCTAGCGGCATCCCCAGGAATTGTCTCAGTGGCAGCTCAGGATGATGGGAATCAATTAAAGAAATTCCAAAAAGTAAGGGAAAGGGAAAGGCAGATTACCAAGTCCCCCCAGACTTTAAGCTGCATGGTTGGCTGTAGGATTTAGAAGCATAAGTGGGTGTCCATAGTATTCACTCAGAAGTTTCTGTTCTCCCGTCTGACCATCTGAGATCCAGTTTGCCTAAGAGCAAAGTCCAGCTCACACCGATCCGCAGCTCTCCCTTGCCCAGCTGCTGTCCCGTTGACATGCGCGGTTGTCAACTCGTAGACCAATGATGAGCCGGCTCCCTGTAGCGCATCCCTGGCTCTCTGTGAAGCATCGCGTGGGACCAAATACAGCCGAAAAGCAGTGGCAAGAACTTAGGGGAAAAAGGCATCCAATGTTCCTGTCCAGTGCAGGGTTCTCTGGCAATGTGCTTGCCTGGTGGCCGCCCAGTGTCTTTGCTAGCGATTGTACGAGCATTATCCTTGTAATGAGTCAACTCTGTCACAGGACCTCCTGCTAACGAAGTCAGGCTCAGTGGGGGACAAGGCGCATGCGTAAAGCCTGCCTGTATTCTCTTGCCTAAGCAAAGCTTCCCTAGAGAGTCAGCCTTTTTATTATTTATTCTGTTTGCTCCGATAAACAAAAGAACTGCCGTTTAAGATGCTATGCTAGTTTTAAAATCTCATTTTAATTTTTTATATTTATTTATCTTATTTAATATATCATAAGTGGGCTTGCCTGTATGTCCGTGCACCGTGTGCATGCCTGGTGCCTGCAGAGATCAGAAAAGAGCAGTGAGTCCCCTGGAACTGGCTTTATGGACAGTTGCAAGCCACCATATGCGTGCTGGGAATCGAACTCCGATCCTCTGCAACGTCAGCAAATGCTTCTAACCACTGTCATCTCCAGGCTAGTTTCTCATTGCTGCCTAGTTGGATTGCAAAACTAGTGGCTTAACAATTTTATTTTTTATAATTTAGATTTGGACATTAGAAGTAGGAAGTGGGTGTTAGCTAAAAATCAGTATGTCAGCAAGGCTGGAAGGTTCTGTCATTCACCTCTAAAGCAGGTCACACCAATACTCTTTTCTTTTTTTTATTGGATATTTTATGTATTTACATTTTAAATCTTAGCCCCTTTCCCAGTTTCCCCTCCTAAAACCTCTGTCCCATCACCCCTCCCCTGTTTCTATGAGGATGCTCCCCCTCCCACCCACTCCCTCCTCACTGCCCTGGCATTCCCCTTCACTGGAGCATTGAGCCTTCACAGGACCAAGGGCTTCTTCTCCTATTAATGCCAGACAATGCCATCTTATGCTACACATGCAGCTGGAGCCATGGGTCCCCCCATGTGTACTCGCTGGTTGGTAGGTTAGTCCCTGGGAGCCCTGGGGGGGGGGTCTGGTTGGTTGATGTTGTTCCTCCTATGGGGTTGCAAACCCCTTCAGCTCCCTCAGTCCTTTCTCTAGCTCCTCCATTAGGGTGCATGTGATCAATGCAATGGTTGGCTGCAAGCATTGCATCTGTATTTGTCAGGCTCTGGCAGAGCCCCTCAGAAGACAGTCAGTCATATCAGGCTCCTGTCAGCAAGCACTTCTTGGCATCAGCAATAGTGTCTGGGTTTGGTATCTGTATATGGGTGGATCCCCAGGTGGGGCTCTTCAGTCTCTGCTCCACACTTTCTCCCCATATTTCCTTTAGACAGGAGCCCCTCTGGATTAAGGACTTGAAGATATGTGGGTGACCCCCTCCCCTAACGGGGTACCTTGCCTAGCCTCTGGATATGGTCTCTACAGTTTCTCCCTCCCTTCTGTTGGGTATTTCAGCTAATCCCATCCCTGTTGGGTCCTGGGAGCCTCTTGCTTTGCTAGCATCTGGGACTTGCTGGTGGCTACCCCCAGTCCCCCATCCCCCATTGCTACACACCTCTGTTCAAATTCCTGAGCCTCTGATTCATCCCTATCTCCTCTCATACCTGATCCTGACCCTGTTTCCCCCCCTCCCCATCCTCTCTTCCTCCCAAGTCCCTCCCTCTCTCTACCTCCCATGAGTACTTTAGTGCCCCTTCTAAGAAGGACTGAAGCATCCACACTTTGGTCTTCCTTCTTCTTGAGCTTCATATGGTCTGTGAATTGTATCTTGTTTATTCTGAGTTTTCGGGCTAATATCCACTTATCAGTGAATGCATACCATGTGTGTTCTTTCGTGACTGGGTTACCTCACTCAGGATGATATTTTCTAATTCCATCCATTTGCCTAAGAATTTCATGAAGTCATTGTTTTTAATAACTGAGTAGTAGTACTCCTTTGTGTATATATTCCACATTTTCCGTATCCATTCCTCTGTGGAAGGACATCTGGGTTCTTTCCAGCTTCTGGCTATTATCAATAAGGCTGCTACGAACATCGTGGAAGAGGATGGGCTCCTTCAATCATCCTTGACACTCTTCCCATCTTAGAATCATTCAGTCAATCACAGACGCAGCCTCCCTTTTGCCGTAGAAGGTAACCTTCCGTGAAGATGAAGTCTTGGATGCCCCTGGTGATCATTGTCTAACTCTAGAGCAAACATCCCATTGTCTAAGCCTGGAGCAGGCATCCCATTGTCCTGGCTTCACACGGTCATCCTGATCACCGCCCTCTGAGCTTCCACTGACCTTGTAAAGCAACGCTGCAGTCTCTTTTGCTTTTGTCATCAACTAAAATCTCACAAAGGCTAAGCGAGTCTCATGACCAGACCCAGAGGAAGAAGACTCTTGCAATGTGGTCAGGGAAGAGAACATTCCTGATGACAGAAGTTAGATCCAGCATGACAGTGGTTCATGTGAAAAACCCTTGTGAGGGGAGATGAAGTGTGTTTTGTGAAACATCAAATTTATTAAAAAAAAAAAAGTGCAAAGCTCTTGAAGGTGCTGAAATGATGGGGCTGGTGCTCCTTCACTGGGAGCTTCCATCACCCTGAGTCCATCAACCTGAACCCCAGAGCGAGGAACCCGGGCACCAGAGGGCCAGCATGATGTCCTATGGATTGGTAAGATGATGAGAAGTAAAACCATGTTGCTTTGATCAACTAGAATTTGGAAGACTATGTACAGCCACACTGTGACTGATACAAGCCGTCTTCGCAGATGAGTCAAAGTTTAAAATCTAAACTGGGTCAGAACAGCACAACAGAATTCCTATAACATGAAAGTGGAAAGGGTGGTCACCTGAGGGACGAAAGAGGACCAGCGAGAAGGGGGCTAGGCAGATGGGAGGAGTGGGGGGAGGGGCACAAGAATGAGAAGAAAGTAAGACATATACATATATATATATATGAAAATGCCTTAATAAAGCCCAAACTTGTATGCTAACTGTAACATTTATGGAAATAAAACCCAACAGGGCTTTGTATTCATCTTTATAAAATTTTATCATTTCATAGTGATCAAGGATGTTGTGATATCTAAAAAAAATTTTTTAATTCATTCATATTTTGTCATTTTAAAATCTGATAATCAAAGGTTGGAGAGATGGGTTAGCCAATCACACCATATGCCACTCTGGTAGGAGAACTTGAGTCCCAGCACCTACGTCAGACAACTCACAAGCTACAACTCCAACGTCAGGGGGTCTGACATCTTCTTCTAGACTGTGTGGGTGCCTACACACACAGAGAGATACCCACACATAAACAGATTTTAAAGATAGACATTTTTAAAATCTGATAAAGTCTCTTTATCAAAATTATTGATTCACACACAAAAAAAAAATGTTTATCAGGACAAGGTCAAATGCATCAATCACTTGAAAACTGTTCCCAGACTGATAGTGGCCGCAAAATAAAATTATTATAACATACATTATCATCCAGCCAATGATTCTGTGAAAATGCACAGGGGATTCAAAGTACTTATTCAAGTTTGGCAGGATATTTCCATTATCCGGAGGCTCTTATAGATCACGTTAGCATGTCGACTCTACCTTTTTGAATATAGGCTGTTTCAGCAATCAATGTATCCATTTGCCGAGTGTTTCTGGGTCATCTGATATGCCATCCTAAAACCATACCAGAGCCCATGCAACCACTACTAACCCCTATTTTCTGAAACTTTGGAAATATTAGGTTATGTTTAGACCTCTTAAAACGAGAACTGGCGAAAGGAAACATACTCAACTTGAATCCAGCAATCCTGAACGGAGGCAAAGAGGATGGACTTGTGCTGGGTTGTATTCCCTCCTGTTAGTCTGCCTTTCCCAAGTCACAGGAGCGTGGGTGGTGGCTCAGAGGGAACAGTACTTGCCACATAAGCATAGGACCTGAGTTCAGATCCTCAGCATACACACAGAAAGCTAGGTGTACGCTGCAACCGCAGTGTACAGTGCAGCCTCGGTGTGGAGAGGCCAAGACATTTGGGCAACACGGAGACAGCTGAGTAGGGTGGAGACAGGAGAAACTTTGGGACTCCCTGGTTGCCAGATTAACCAAAAACAGTGATCTCTGGGGTCAGTGAGAGACGTTGTCTCAAGAAAGGAAGACAGGTAACAATAGAAGAGGGATCTCGGTGACTTCGTCTGGCCTCCACATGCAGCCCACACACATCTGGATAGATATGGATGTCTCCATCTCTGTCTGTCTTTCTGTCTTTGTTTCTCTGTCTCTGTCTGTCTGTCTCTGTCTTTCTCTTACACACACACACACACACACACACACACACACACACAGACACCTAGTCTTCCTTGAGAAGGAGGAAAGGCTCATCCAGAAAGTCTACTTGCTAATCTTAACCTCTGCATAGTGGGCGAGTGAGGGGTAACCCTTGAAGAAACTTCAGAAACTATAAAATGGTTCAGTGCAACAGACTCCAACCCAAGGCACAGTGTTGGATTAAATCTTAGTCACTCACAAGGCTTAGGACGCTCGGCTCCACTGGCTCCACCACTAATCCTTGGTGTCTGTCCTCTTCTCTGCTATGGGAGAGTTACAGGATCACATTCCACAGTCACTGAAAAGTTCAGAGACTGTCCAAACTGGTGCAAGGGCTCAATAAATGCTTTCACACCAAATAAGCGGTTCCCTTCCCTTCCCTTCCCTTCCCTTCCCTTCCCTTCCCTTCCCTTCCCTTCCCTTCCCTTCCCTTCCCTTCCCTTCCCTTCCCTTCCCTTCCCTTCCCTTCCCTTCCCTTCGTTTTGTAGGATACGGTGACAGACAACCAATAAACCCATTTCCTGGTCAATAGCACAGGGAAGGGGCTCGTTACTGCTAATGTAAAATGAGAGAAAGATGAAGGGATGAGCCCACCCCAGATGCTGCTCACCGCCTGGTAATGTGGCAGCAAATTCTGGAGTGTGTGTTTGCTCGACTTTGTGGTCTTTCTCCATAACGAGCTGCTTTGATTCAACAACTCAGGTTGTAAAGATCAGACACATTTTGCTTTTATTCATATGCCTCACCTGAATATTTCCGTTGATTGGAGATTAATAATAGCAGACCTGAGAGACCCAGGAGATGGCACCTTTTCCTGTAGCTCACTCTCCCTTGGGAAATGCTGGTTTTTAAAGTAAAGGCATACTTAGGGTTCTAAAAAGAAGGGAGTGGGGAGGCCTTCACAGTCACCAGCCAAGTTATTTTGGCAATAGAATGCCTTTAAAGAACGTGAACTTTTAGAAATCTGACAAGGAGTGCAGGAGTACTATTTCTGATTTGGGTGGGCTTGCTTAAATGTCCGCAAAAGATTGATGCTAAGCCATCTAAAAGCATCTGCCATGATCGTCGAGTTTATTTTTGTTTTATTGATCAGTTAACCCAAACAAAAATCTTTGCAGGTGCCCACAGGACTGACATTTATGCTGATTTGGGGTAGAAACTTACATGTCATCTTTCCTAGTTTATAATGTCAATGATATAGTGCCTGCTATTATTTTCATTTATGGATCACTGACTTTACTTTGTGGTTCTTTAGGTTTGCTGGGAAAGGAGCCAAGTCTGTTAGCCTTCTCTCTCTCTCTCTCTCTCTCTCTCTCTCTCTCTCTCTCTCTCTTCCTCTGTCTTTCTCTCTCTGTCTCTGTGTCTCTCTGTCTGTCTCTCTGTCTCTATGTGTCTGGCTGTTTTAGTCTCTGTATCTCTATCTGCCTGTCTCTCTGTGTCTCTGTGTCTCTGTGTCTCTCTGTCTCTCTGTCTCTCTGTCTCTGTCTCTGTCTCTGTCTCTCTCTCTCTCTTTCTGTGGATATCTGTCCTTCATTTGTTAAGAGAGTGCCCAGACAGGACATAATGAAAGCCTGGTTCTCGGTGCTCTTTCATCTTCATACTTACTCTCTGAAGTGCATTCCTTCACGAAATCTCGGTCAGCTCCACCCTTCCTAAAATAACAGTGTGAGGCTGTGAGGTCCACCTCCACCCTCCCCTGTGACCCTAATTGCACGTAAGCCTGCTGCTGTCGAATCTGAGAAGTCAGGGCTGTCAAGGCTGTCTACATAATTTATGGGAACCAGTGCAAAAATGAAAACGCCTGGTCCTGTTGCTCCAAACGTGGGGGAAACAGTACCACTCGAAGCACAAAAGGAAGCGCTTTCTCTTTACTCCTCCGCCCATCTCTTCCACGGTCATGTGCTTTTATTTGTTTTTTTGTCACTATGAGCAAAGAAAGAAAAGGAACTTTGAATTACTGGTGGAGACTTTACCATCGATCTGTGTATTGTGTGACGCCACTTTAAAGTGCTTAGTCCCTGTAGAGCTTCCACAGTCAATACCCTGTGCGTGCATCACGCCTCTTTTGTTCTAAGGACAATGGAAACACTGCCCAAAACCCGGTCAGCCATTCCTGTTCTTTTTCGGTTGTTTGTTTGTTTGTTTGTTTTTTGAGACAGTCTCAGTCTCACTGTATAGCCTTAGCCTGCTCCAGAATTCACTATTAGAACAGGCTGGCCTAGAACTCACAGAAATCCTGCCTGCCTCTGCCTCCTCCCTCCCACCCCCCCACCCCCACCCCCGACCCCATGCTGGGATTAAAGGAGCGTGCCTGCACACTGTGTAATCCTTCCTCTTCTTAGCACACATTTTTTTTCTTGCCCAGAATTAAGGAGAGGGAACTATGCACCGTCCATTTTCCCTGTCTTCCCACACCATCATTTCCAGCACTTGCTATTGGCTAATGCATGTAATAATAAAGGGCTTGGTTGAGTCCTTTGGGTCTTTGAATCACTTTTTTTAAAAATTGGTATTTGTTTTATGCACGTGGGTGTTTTGCCTGTATGTGTGCCTGTGCACCCTGTGCGTGCAGTGCCTGTGGAGGCCAGAAGAGGGTGCTGGATCCCCTGCGACTGGAGCCATTCACTGTGGACCTCCATGTGGTTTCTTTGGCAACAGGGGCTCTTAGCTACTGAGCTATGTCTCCTCTGCTCCCATGGTCCTTTGCACCATCAGATTTCACTTGCGAAATTGAAGCTCAAAGATAAGACTATGACAAATATCAAGAAGGTGGTAGGAGAAAACTAAACCAAGCTCGGGAGGTCCCGTGAACTGCGCAAATTCAAGTCACAGACCTAAGAACGACCCTGGAGTCTATGATGTTGCTGTTCAGTGGCTGCCTAGTAGAACGCGTTGACTCTGCTTATGCAGTAAGAGTAGGGCACGTGGCCCTCACAGCCAGCCTGTTGAGGTGATGTCCTACTGCTGGGGCTCATCTGTAACTTGTTGTAATCTACACTTTCCTTGGCCTGGGAGGTAAAATAATTCATTAGTTAAATATCTCAGCACATCAATTATAAACACTACCTAGCAGTTTTATAAGATGTACAGGAAGCAAAAATTGAGAGATTTATTGTGAATGTTGAACAAGATCCGTTTGGTTTAAGCGTCTTTCTCACATTCGCTCATTTTAATAGTCACACGAATGTCCTTAGGAAGCTGCTGATACACACAGACACACAGATGCAGACAGACAGACAGACAGACAGACAGACAGGCAGACAGACAGACAGACAGGCAGGCAGGCAGACAGACAGACAGACAGACAGACAGGCAGGCAGACACACACACACACACACACACACACACACACACACACACACACACAAAGCTCCCATTGTAGGTCTTCCAGACGAGTTGCCAAGGTTGCACAGAGCATGCCCAAGTGAAAACGGAGGTGTCCATCTGGAGTCTGAGTTGACCGGCTGTTAAATCTCCCAAGCCCGTGCCTCATGACCCCAGCATAGACCTTCTCCCTACAAGCAACAAAGTTTTAGTGACATGAAGCCAGGCAGAAGTTCCTGAAAGATTTGCAGAAGTGGAGGCAGGGGGGGGGGCGCAGGCTGTGCAAGAGCATGCATGAAAGATGTTAACTCTAATGTCCCAGGAACTTCCCCAATAGCCAAGAACACCGCCCTGGAAATGTTCCTCTTCTGCTTCTCAGAGTCCTGCGAACCCTTCTGCTCCCACACGGGGGTCTCCTTCACTCAGGCCCATGGTGGGACAGAACCTCATCTTGCGAAACTCGCTGCTTCTGAACACCATTTGCGTTGAAGCCACAAGCGAATCACTAACACAAACTTGTGTCAATGTCGAATACTAGAAGTATTCGGTGCTGAATGTTAGAATGGATGAAGAAATCACCACAAATTTACACATTTATAAAAATATATATTTTTTTATTTAGAAGGCTACACACCCCTAGTGTTGGTCAGCGTTTGGTTTTTGTTTGTTCGCTTGCTTGTTTTTGTCAACTTGGACACAAGCTAGAGTCCTCCAGGAAGAAGGAACCTCAGCTAAGGGATTGTCACCATCAAATCGTCTGTGGACAAGTCTATGGAGGCATTTTCTTGATTAATGATTCACGTAAGAGGGCCCAGCCAAGTGTGGGTGGTGCTGTCCCTGGACAGATAGTCCTAGGCTGTATAAGAAACCAGGCTGAGCAAACCCTTTAGAGCGAGTCATGAGCAGTGGTCCTTCGTGGTCCGTTCCTGGCTCCAGGCCCCTGCCCTGAGTTCCTACCCTGGCTTCCCTTCACGATGGTCACTTAACGTGTAAGAGGAAATGAACTTTTTCCTTCCCAAACTGCTTCGGGTTCTGATGTTTATCACAGCAATAGAAAGCAAACTGTGTGACACTCCTGCAGGTGGTGGTTCTTGCACTCACTTTTCCTGTAGAGATGACAGATAGAGTCAGTCTACACTCTGGCATAATTAGCAGGAATTTGCTTCTTATTGTCGGTAGCGCAGAGGGGTTTATCTACATCGCAAGAGGGGGGGGAGGCATCACGCGCATTTTCAGGACTGGTGGAAAATTTTGGCAGACTGCATTCACATTTCTTGTACATTTGACCCGTCAGATTTAGGAAAACTTGTCAGCCTTGCTATATTTACTCTGAAACTGGTTCACCGCCTCTGGTGTCCCGCATCGTGGGTCACACCCAGGCCTTGACCTCTTCTTGTCTCATTCCCAAGTCTCCTTTCTGAACGTGAGGCGTTTACCAAGCAGAAAGAGTCGAGGGGGCTGTGGCCGCTCTCGGGCAGTGAGCGCGCGGTTCACTACCAATCCCAAAGTCCCCCAAACATGGGAACACACCCCCTTTGTGAAGGATAATGTTATATTTCAACTAGCTGTCCCACAGTGTCCAGATGATCACACAGTCTTAATATTTCTGATAGCTTCTCAGCGGTCAGAGGCACTGGGAAAGTCAGGGGGAGGTAGGGGGAGGAAGCTCTACCCTGTGGCTCCTCGAGAGAGCTAACATACTGTCATGGGTGAATCCATTCCTCCCCTCTAGTCCATCAGGGTTGCTTCTCCAGAGCCCCCTGACTAATCCCGGTCCACAATGTACTGCTCTCTCTCCCCTCCCCCAGTCTCTTCCCACAACTGGTCCAGGCAGAAGCAGGGAGCTCGTATATCCCCAACATTACTGGCCGTGCATTTTTCCCCTGTTTACACGACTCTCCGCACTGATCCAAACACCGGCTCGGGGACTGGGTGGGTTTTACGGGCGCTGCTGTTTTGTTTAAAGTTCTCTGTCTGCTCTGGGATAGCGATCCGCACGCGACACCTTGCTATAGGAAGGTGGAGTCAGAAGAAATCCAAATGGAATTCTGTGCCTCAAAAGGGAAAACAGTCGAAGTAACAGTGGGATCGTTCCAGACGGAGGCCTGTGACCGGGGCCAAATAGAAGAGACGGGGGTGGGGGGAGGGCTGTGGCGCTTTGGAGACGGTTCTCATGCTTCCCCACGCTGGAGGCTGGAGAGAAAGCAATACTCACCATATCCCTATTCTCAGTCCTGAGGGAAGGGACCAACCTAAGACATCAGAATACCCATTATGTATGTCAAGCACTATGTTAGAATGCTCGCTGTGTGTCACTTAGATGCCTTGCGAATCTCACATAAAACATAAGAGCGTGAAAAGCAGAATTACTAGAGATTCAGTTGCAGAGCTGAAACGTCCCACTGTGAACTCAGTCCCGTCTTACCCTGAGCTCCATGGCCTTTTGTGAGTGAATAGGACAGAAGAAAGAGTAAAGGCTCAGAAGACCATTGGCCAACGGGGACTTGGCCAACCGAGCTCTTTCTTCCTATGAGAAGAATGAACACTCGTCACCGGTGGAGGTTAGCATCCAACACTGACACACGCCAAGCGTTCCGAGCTGTGCCCAGCTCAGCTCCGGCCTCTGCTCGCTGGCCTAGTCCTTGACGGTGACGGTGGTGATGGCGGTGTTGTGGTACAGCCTGGCGGAAGATTCTCACTTGACTATTTTGATTAACAGGACGGTTGCCCCTCATTATTGCCTCTGTGGCAGGATCCCTCCGTGTGCTTGGGGATATGGTAAGAGGTAAAACATGCATATCTATTGGTATGATCAAGAAGGCAACTTTTTAGTGGGCGATGGAAGACAGTAAGCCAGGAGATACGGTGACCATGTGGTCTGGATCAGCACATCTCCCTGAGAGGGACAGAAGTAAATATTTAGTCCCTGCTGGTCATGAGGCCCGTCTTGACAACTGGTGTGGTCAGGTCTGCTGCCACAGCACAAGGCATCCACGTTCACCCTGTAAGTGGACAGGGATGGCTTGTCGCACTGACAGGTCATTTCAACAAGCTTGGTGCAAGAGGTTACCCACAGGCCACTGTCTGCTGATGAGCTCAAAAGGCCATTCAGTGAATGATCAGTACTGTGGATGAAACCGGGTGGGATTAATGCTCTACCTAAGGACAGGGCAGTTTGGATGGACTGGTGAGCTCAACCTGTGGTGAGCTCCCGGGGGTGGGGGGGTGGGGAGTAGGGAGGTGGGGGGCTAGGGGGGTTGGGGTGGGGGGGGAGGAAGACAGTTTCCCAGAGTACTCAGAGACCTCAGAGAAATGCCACACAGGAAGGAAATATGTGCAAAGCCCCCCCCCCCATTTTAAACTCCATAGCTATTGCTCTTTAGCTAGAGAAGGTAGAGTCGTTGTGGCGTTGTGGCTGAAAGAGGTAGGAGGCAGGTCCTTTGTCAGCCTCAGAAACAGCTGGCACTTGATGTTAGATGGGAGGGAGCCGTCTGGGAGGCATAAGGGCCTCACATAAAGTGTTGTCGGTTTACTTGATTGTTTAAGACAGGTCTCAGGTAGTGTACGCTGGCCACCACTTCTCCGGTTCCCATTTTAAAGACCGCTGCTCTTGCTGTGTTGACAGTCACAGAGAAATCGCTGGTGACCCTGGCAAAAGAGGAGGAAGGATGCTTCAGATCTGTCTGGCTCTGGAGGCACAGGCTGGAGGAGGAAACATGCCCATTATCAGGGCTCCTCGGGCAGGCTGTTCTCTGATGCAATTATTGCAGCCAGGGAGAAGATGATACACTGGTGAGGAAAGATAATGGGGGTGAGAAAAAGATGGGTTTCGGGGAGACTTTGGAGGCGAGGCATGGGTCTCTAGCGGGAACAGGAAATCACACAGAAGTCAGGATCTGCTTCTCTGGACCTTCCCAAGGGGTTTCCTGTTTCGAGTAATTTCTCACCTGATATCACCTCATTTGTTAGATGGGTCTGACCCTGAGCCTGGGAGGACGCCTGGCTTGTCTCCCCCCAAGCCTTTACCCAGTAGTTTAGAAAATATCCAGAATCTCTCGTTCTCTTCTGTGCACTGCGAAAGCCTCAGTACTCTGGACATCAAGATGAACACTAGTTAACCTACAGTTTACCAATGTAAATATTCGAGACCAATGTAAATATTCGAGCTGCCTTATCTCCTAGCACACTAAGCACCCGTGGAGAGTACCCCTCCAGAAAATTCCTCATCCAGATTAAGTCTGCTCTATCCCCCTCTCCTTAGAGCCCTGCCTTCCTTATCTTCCTCCCGCATTCCAAACTCTCTTCTTGAAGGTGAAAGTTAACCTCACCTCCTCTGCATGCTTTAAATGTCACTGTAGATTAGAAAAGTCATTCTCCTCAGGAGTCTTCAGTCTCAGACCCCTGTTAGCAAGCCGCTCCTGTCGTTATTATTATTGCTGTCATTCTGTGGTACTGGAGAATCGAACCCACATCCTCGTGCATGCAAAGCCAGTTCCCTGCCAATCGAGCTGTACTCCTAAGTCTCCCTTGGGTCCTTTGTCTGTTAAGATCAACCTGAGCCCTTAACGTCTAAGCCGTCTCTCTAGTCTCTCCAGTTCACTTCACACTCAAGGATGACCTTGAGTTTCTGATTCTCCGGCCTCCACTTAACCAAGTGTTGGAATTACAGTCTCGTGCCACAAAACTCTGTTAATACAGTGCTGGGACGGTGGTGTGTGTGTGTGTGTGTGTGTGTGTGTGTGTGTGTGTGTGTGTGTCTAACTCAGGGCTCTGGGCCTGATACCTACCACTTTCTCAACTGAGCCATACCCCAGCTCTCAAGCTCATTTGTACTTCGTGTGCATGTGTGTGTCTGATCTCCTGAAAATGGTGTCCAATTCACTGAGTATTGCTTTATTTTCTGAGTCTTAATCCCCAAAGGACAAGAACAGTAATTTATAAAATACTCTTTGTAAGGTGTGTCCTTACAAAGTAATCTGTGGGATTCTATTGTTAAATTAGCAAGAACCTGTGAGCTCGTTGTTAACCACAGCCATAGCTCAAGATTAAGTTACATAACTCACAATAAGTACATTCTATTAAAAGGTGGTGACTGTTAAAAGCTCATTATCTTAAATTATCCTGGTACACTTTACTAATTATCCGTGCAGCGGGGGCCATTTCGTCTGTTGTAGCTTCCATGGTAGAAATGAAATTAAATATATATATATATATATATATATATATATATATATATATTAACCGTGCTCTGTTTTCAGCTCCATGTTTAGAACCACGTTGGCATTTTAAAACCGATGAGGGTATTGATGCCAAAGAACCTGTCAAGTGCTGTAAACCAGAAGGGCAACTTCCCATAGAGTTCACTGTCTAACACCAACACACTACTACTACTACTACTACTACTACTACTGATTGTAAGCTGACTTAATGACATTGTAAAGCCATCTCCTCTAACCCCACAGGTGCACACCCAGCTGTACCCCATCACTGACTGGTGGCTGTATTAGACCACTGTCCATTGTTACAAGACAGTACAGAAGGCCGGGAGCTCACAGTTGAAAAAGGCAAACAGTACAATGAGAGAGGAAAGGACCACACGGGAAAGACCGGAAGCCGGAACTCTGGCGCAGAGCTGGGAAACCAGTGGACAGGGGAATGGGAGCGTCGCCCTTTTATAACAGCCTTCCTGGGAGACGTTAGCTGGCTCTCGTGGGGACACAATTCCTTCGAGGACAGCGCTCCTGTGACTCGGTGACCTTGCCCTGAGCTCCGCCTCTGAGCCCCCTGTGCTTCATAACCAGCTTCCGATGGAGCTACTCCGGGGACCAAATTCCAGCGCATGAGTACTTTCGGGATGGATCCCATCCAGATCAGATCAATACTCTGCTGACAGTGCTTTTCACACCTTGACTGGGATGCGCTTTTCCTCTCTTCTCTCCCAGGCGGGGGTGTGGTCCAAATGTCGTATTCTTTGAAATTGTCTTTCCTATTCCCCTTGCTTGTGCATAGCAAGCAAGTGCCCGGACCGGGTGGCTTCAATAACAGAATTAATCTTTGCACCAGTTTAGAGGCTTAAAGTGCATGGTTGGCCTCTCCCCCGGCTTCTCACATGGTCCCTGCGTCGTGGGGTGACCCTCCCCCCTTGTGTGCATTCTGCACACTTTGTTCTCTTTGGAGGTTCAGATATTCTCTTTTGAGCTGGACATTCTTTTATTCCCAGCACTAAAAGGATGTCTGTGAGTTCCAGGTGAGCCTGGTCTACATAGCAAGTTCCAGGCTAGCCAGGACTACATAACGAAACACTATTTTCTCTCTCTCTCTCCAAATGACATGAGTCAAACTGTCCCACTTCTTTAAAAAAAAAAAATAATTGCCTATTTAAAGGCCCCAGTTGCAATACAGTATCAGTTTGAGGTTCTATGGATTATAGTTTCAACATAAAAATTTTCAAAGCTATAACTGAACCCATGACACTTCACACACACTTTTATCCCATGAGTCTCCATAGTCATTTTAGCATCCCCTCTCTCTCTCTCCCTCCCTCTCTCCCTCCCTCCCCCTTTCACTCTTCCTCTCCCTCCCTCCCTTATCCATCCTTCCCCGCCCCTCTCTGTATCCCTGAAAGGAGCCTACTGATTTTCTGCCTTATTCTTCTTTGTAACTCCTAATGTGTGACACCGGAGTTACTCACAAAGTACATAATTTTTTTAAATGATTAAAAAAAGAAGAAAATGAGTATAATTATTTTAAAGAGGACATATGAAATTTATTCTTCCAAATAGCACCGACTTTATGATTTTACAGGCTTCACCCAGACATCAGGAAATTGCAGAAGAAGATAAAGAATAAGTTTGGTTGCCATAATCACTGATATTTAGAAATCACAGCACTAATTACCTTTGTCCTTTCAGTCAAAGCCTGTTACCCACTTAGTTTATTGAGAGGAAGAAACACAGTCGCTCCCTAATACCTTCTTTTTTTTTTTTTTTTTTTTTTTTTTTTTTGGTTTTTCGAGACAGGGTTTCTCTGTGTAGCCCTGGCTGTCCTGGAACTCACTCTGTAGACCAGGCTGGCCTCGAACTCAGAAATCCGCCTGCCTCTGCCTCCCAAGTGCTGGGATTACAGGCGTGCGCCACCACCGCCCGGCTTCCCTAATACCTTCTTATTCCTTCTTTTACGTAATGATGTTTAGCTGTGGGAAAAGAATACAAAATACATACAATGGTTTGTTGTTGTTGTTGTTTTGCTTTCCTGGCTACTAACAACTGGTAACAAGAAATGAGAAGAAATGATTTGAAAGAGCTGGAGTCTTCCTGAGAATCTGCATGCATGTTTTGTGCTCTTGGTATTTTTCCTGCTGCTTCCTATTATCTCAGGAATAGAGGCAAGGCCATACTGGAACATGTCACACGGCCTAGGGTGCAGTGCCCTTCTAGAATAATCCAGCCTGGTTGGCTTTTGCCTGTGGTGAGAAATAAACTTATATTTTAAGCCTGTTTATTAAACAAATAAACAGACAAAAACCCTCTAGCAGATGAAAGAAACATGTTCTTTTATAGCTTTTCTTTTACTTATTCATACACAATAACTCTATTATTTTATCTGCTAAATCATATGGATTACAAATTGTACAAAGGCAGAGGAATGGTGGTGCAGGCCTTTGCTTCCAACACAGGCAGAGGCAGGAGGATCGCTGTGAGTTAAAGACAGACTTCTACACAGTGAGTCCCAGGCCAGCTTAGGGTATGCAAAGTAAGATTCTGTCTCGCAAAAGAAAAAGAAAAGAAAAACCTGTTGACTGGTTGCACTTACAATCCAGAGAAGGCAAATCCAAGTAGGAAATAAATTTGTGGTATCTAAAGGCTGAGGATAGAGGAGTTATGAGAAATACTCGAGGACTTCATTGTGGTTATGTTTGCATGACACCATGAATATATTCAATGCCACTGGGTCACACAGTTATGAACCTGCCATTCCGCTAATTTTGCGTCCCTGTTATGATCTGGGTGTAAAGCCCCCTCCCATCCCTGAGAAGACTTGTATATTGAAGGCTTGGTCCCGGATTTTTCAGTATTCAGAGATGATTGAACCATGAGGGCTCTAAGTTTCCCAATGGATTAGTTTATCAGTCTAGGTTTGTAATGAAATGAGCTCTGGGGAGGTAGAGGTGGGACCAAGCTGGAGAGAGGTATGTCATACTCTGTAGAGGTATCCACCCTGCTCCAGGGTCTCAGGAATCTTAGGCGAGCTTCCAGCCCATCACTTAGCTGACAATGACACTGACCTCCTGACCCCCCCTCCCACTTTTTACCTCCAAGTGGTGCTGAGATCAAGTCCAGGGCTCCTGACCCCCCCTCCCACTTTTTACCTCCAAGTGGTGCTGAGATCAAGTCCAGGGCTCCATGCACGCTAGGCAAGTACTCTCTCAAGTGAGCTGTGTGCTTGGCCCCAGGGAGGATGTCCTTGTTCCTGGCACGTTCCTTTCCCCACCTTGATCTCCTGGTCACTGTGACATGAACATCTCTGTCCTTCATATCCTTGCCATGGCATTGGTTTTATCGGAGGCCCACAACAACGCAGTCCAATGACCTGGGGATGGCGATATCCCTGAAACCGTGAACCAGGGTAAAATGTTTCCTCCTTTTGCATTTTTTCACTGTTGTTATATTGACAACAACCGATTAACGTATTCTTCCCATCAAATTTGGTTACAGATTTTTTTTTTTTAAAGACATTCTTCCACTACAAGGGTTTGGAGCCTCCATTAGCACTAGTTCAGGGTCTGCGTAAATGTAGTTAACATCACTTGACTTATGCGCCACCATTCAAGAAGTTTTCTAGGCTGGGCGTGGCGGTCCACACCTTTAATCCCAGCACTCCAGAGGCAGAAGCCAGCCTGGTCTACAAAGCAAGTTCAAGGATAGCAAGAGCTACGAGAGAGAGAGAGAGAGAGAGAGAGAGAGAGAGAGAGAGACAGAGACAAGACAGAGACAGAATCAGAGAGAGAGAGAGAGAGAGAGAGAATTCAAAGAGATAAGAGGATAAGAGGGCAGGCTAATGCAATTCTAAGAGTTATGAAGGTCTGAGCACTATAAATATTTTTGTATATGTAATATGTATGTATACACATATGTGTATATGTGTATGTGTGTGTGTGTGTGTGTGTGTGTGTGTGTATCAAAAAACCCTTCTCAGGTCCTTTAAGACCATTACACCAAAGAACAGGACTTCACGGCTAACTCTACAGGCGGCACAGAGGTTGGCCCTGAAATTAAGAAGCTAGGGAATTTCAAAAGAAGTTCACCTCAAAAAGGATGAGATTTGAAAACACGGGCAGAGGACAAGCATCGGACCTCAGAGGACGGACGCACTGACAGTGTGGCAGACAGACTGCCAACCCTGGAGAGTGAGGAGGATGCCCTTTGCCTCACTGTAATAGAGTGAGTGTCTGAGGCTGGATAACGTGAAGGACACTTGTTCGGTTGATGGTGTTGGTGTTTGAGACATCCAAACAGTATGATACTGGTGTGTGTCGAGAAAAGCACATGAGAAGCAGGCATGTGCAAAAGACACCAAGCAGGCCGGGCAGCCTCGTTTCAGAGTAAAACCTACTTTCAGGGGCAGGCATTAATTATTCCTACTGAAATGGAGCCTCTGACAAATTACTTCCAGGTATGCTGCACTATTAAAACCCCCCATTTACTAAAAACAAACAAACAAACAAACAAACCAAACCAGACAGGGTCTCTCACGTAGCCCAGGTTGACCTCTGACTTGGTATATAGCCAAGGGTGAACTTGAACTTCCGATTTGCTGACTCCATTCACTGAGTTCTGGAAGTATTAGCATGTACCTTCCCAAATCACCAACTGGGAACAAGTGTTCAAATACTTGAGACTGTAGAGACCCTCTCTGTAACACACAGTAGCCACTGTGTGTGTGTGTGTGTGTGTGTGTGTGTGTGTCCCCGTCCATGGGGTGGAAGAGAGCTATCCTGCAGAGGCTAAGTTACTAGAACACAAGGTCTCAGTTTCTGAGGGCATTTTGGGGCTGAGGGGCGGGCTTTCGGAGTTGAGAGTCTCACCCGACTTCTGCTTCTTTGCTTCATGCTGTGAGCAAAGATGTGATCTCTCGGGGCCTCTACCTCTGGTTATCCACAATCCTGCCGTTAAGGCCTCTCTCCCTCTGAACTGTAAACCCAAATAAACTTTTCCTTCTGGAAGTTGCCTTGATCACTAATACACTTTGTTTTACAGGACGCTGGTGCTCAAACCCAGGGCTGCATATGTGGTAAGCAAGAATTTTATCAGTGGAGGCTACATTCCCCAGGGTCTACCATTTTTCAATGCTATTATAACCATAATGGAACAAGCCTCCAACAGGCAAAGCTTTGGAAAGAACTAACCATGACCAAACCATAGCAAGGAATCTGAGGAGAGGTGATCCAGCGGTTCGGGGAACAATCGGGTTAAGGGACAAGTGTTTTCAGGGAAGACACAACTGTATTTATTGGCTTTGGGGAAAGATCAAAAGTTCGAGAAAGAAGCAAATGAGAGCTAGATGCTTGCAGACATATGTTGTAAATGATCCTAGAGGTGAGAAAGGATAGATTTTTAGAAAGTCGGCCTGCAGCCATTTTAAAGTAATGGGAGAAAGAGGAGGCACAAAGACACTCAGAAATCAAGGAGAAAAACATACACCCGTTCCGAAATTATTGTATGATATAGTATACATAACAGGACCAGGCCAGGCATGAACATGAAACCTACAGGCACCAGGTACACACATGGTGCACAGATACATAGACAGGCAAAACACCCATATGCATAAAAAAATTATAAAGTTACAAATCTTAATTCTCATTTCTTTTTCTAAACGACACAAAACACTGAAAAACATTTTACCACCCAAGTCTGTAGGTGAACCGAAAGGGTGGCCCACTATTAAGTGAAGCAGAAGGGGAGGAGTCGTAAATTGTGTCAGTTATTAACTTCTAATTTGTGTGAAAAAACCCTCCAGAACTTTCCCTTTCTCTAACTGGTAATTAAAGCGTTACTGTGGAGCAATTAAACGCTGGGTATTTAATAAAAACAGAGATAGTGGGGAACACTCCACCTGCACCCACAGCAAGATAAGCATCAGCAGCAAGAGAGTTAACTACTACAGACGACTCCGTTTGAATGATTAAGGGAAATTAAGACAACACATCTCAATTGAAAGCAAACAAACACTCAGAGGAAGACAAACGGGGCACAATTACATCATCTGACACACACAGAGGCACACACAGCTTGAGCTAGAGGTGGGAAAAAAATGATACAATTGATAGGACCAGAAACTTTTTTCTAGTTGTGGAATAATATTTGGCAATAAGTATGACAACCTCACGTTGGCCTTTGAGGCCTTTCATTTTAAAAATGTAGTAGCTGGCTGGCCCGGCGTACTGGCTGGTTTTGTGTGTCAACTTGACACAGGCTGGAGTTATCACAGAGAAAGGAGCTTCAGGTGAGGAAATGCCTCCATGAGATCCAGCTGTGGGGCATTTTCTCAATTAGTGATCAAGGGTGGGAGGCCCCATGGTGGGTGGTGCCATGCCTGGGCTGGTAGCCTTGGGTTCTATGAGAAAGCAAGCTGAGCAAGCCAGGGGAAGCAAGCCATAAGAAACATCCCTCCATGGCCTCTGCATCAGCTCCTGCTTCCTGACCTGCTTGAGCTCCAGTCCTGACTTCCTTTGGTGATGAGCAACAACATGGAAGTGTAAGAGGAATAAACCCTTTCCTTCTCCAATTTGCTTCTTGATCATGATGTTTGTGCAGGAATAGAAACCCTGACTAAGACACTGGGGATAATGTCTTTGAATTATATGAAAGAGAGCTGAAAGCATGCCTCGGCTCATGCGATATCTTGGCTTAGACTTAGCATAACATTCTTGTGACTTTGGCACTTGATGCAGGCAAGGTTTGACCTTTAGCTTTTGTCCAGTCAGTAGCACAGTCTCAAGAGGAAGTATTTAACAACTCAAATTAAAACCCAACCAAGCACACACCCCCCCCCAAGAAAAAAAAGCAAGAGTAGATATTCTTAGAAATCTATTGATTTAAAGTGTCTCCCATTCTCGGTCAATCTTGTCAAATACCTTGCGAGTCTAAGAGCCTCTTAGGGGGACCGGTGCTGTCCCAAAGGCTCGGCGGTCGCATGCTCTGCTCGGCATGCTTAGAATAACTTCGCTGTTTGTTCCTCAAACAGTCTCGCCGCTAAGGTTTGCTTTTCCACCTTCTTGAGGATGTGCATACAGACAGAAAATCTGACAGATTATGCAAAGATCCTCAAGGTCCACACGGGCTACCTGTACCTTGCCTTCCCCCCCACAAAACTAAAAACTATCCATGCATATGACTTCAGATTTCAGATCACAAATGAACACTTGGAAGTATATTCTTTGGATGTCATATAGAGACTAGTCGTAATTAACGAAGGAATATTAGTGTATTCTTGAACATTATTATGGCTCAACCAAACAATACGTTGAACCAGAGTAAGTGGAGAAACAAATACAATAACTCAATATTTTCTATTAAGCAATATATATACACATATATATGTGCATATATACACATATATGTATACACACACGTGTATATATACATATATGTGCATATACACACATATGTATACACACACGTGTATATATATGTATAAGCAATACCAATTTATTTACTATAGCTTTCATTTTGGACCATGTAGTTGTTTTTAATAAACTGTGTTGTTTTAGCATGTAATTATTTATTATTCCTTAACATTATAATAACAAACACAACAGCACTTTAAAAACAACAACAGAACCAAACCTTCTGTGTGGGCCCAGGCCTGTGGTGCCAGTGCTCACGGTGTGAGATGGGCCTGAGCTACTTAGGCTCAACGATGGGCTGGGGCTGGGGCTGGGGCTGGGGCTGGGGCTGGGGCTGGGGCTGGGGCTCAGCTGGCAGCGTGCTCGCCTGGAATGCACAGAGCACTGGGTTCCGTCCTCAGGAATACAAATGTACCCCAAACTTGGACATGGAGCCCCAAACCTGTTATATAGAGGCAGGAGAATCAGAGGCTCAGAGTCATCATAAATTACATAGAGAATTCTAGAATCTCTTGGGATACTCGAGATCCTGCCTCTATATAAAAATTAACAGACTTTAGGGTTTTTTGTTGTTGTTGTTTTATTTTGTTTTGTTTTTTTTTTTCTTTAGTTTTAAGTTTGCAGAAAAAGAAGGCAAAGTCCAGAGTGCCCGCTCAGGTAGTTCAGGCTCCTCAATTTCCAAGCGTTGTGTTAACATAGCACAAGTTTCAGCTGATGAGCTAGGACTGGCTTGGATGGCGACTTCCGAAAGGCCAGGGGCCAAGGTTGCCCAACAAGTCTGGAGCAGGACCGAGGCTGGGAACCAGTTCACACCCACACACTCCAACCAGCTCTCTAAATCATTTTCCTTGCAGAGATGTGTGCAGATTAATGCCATAATGGCTTAATTGTACTGCTGCCCGATCTGAACACAGCTGGTGGCAAAGCTCGTTTGACTAAGCACTTTGGTTGTGTTGGGGATTGTTGACTTTCATCCTGGCTCCGTCTTAACTTTCCTTCAACTTAGTGCAAACCCGTGGAAGAAACCAGTCACGTAGCATAGGAAATATATATCATTAACTCCTTTATACCTTGACTCTTTCTCCCAAGTGGTGAGATGGGAGTAAGGATAATGAAATGCTTCGAGATACAATAACGCTTAAGTTCCCAAATAAGTAACAAGATGGTTCACGAGTTCAGCCATTTCATTCAGCCTGAGCACAATACCCTTCCTCCACACGCTTCGGCTCTCCCAACTGCAGGTGAATAGGACATCAAGAAAAAGCCAAATCATGTGATTGATCTTCCAATATCTGGAATAAACCTAAGAAGTGGGTACCTAACTACGCAGGGGACCCAGTGAGGGCCGTGTCATTTCCCAGAACGATTTCCCCTGGAAAGTATCTTTTTCAAGCTGTTAGCAGCTGACAAATCTCTTAACCCCGAGAACTTCTCAAATCAGTTCATTGCTGTTCCCAGTCTGACAGTTAACAACCCGCTGCAGGACCAGCTGTGGCTCCTGAGTGAGTCTGACTGCACCCAGCCGGTCGGTTCAAAGGGTTCATGGACTCAGTGCTTGGATGACCTTGTCTCGCCAAACTGCTACAGAAGGAAAACTCCGTCTGCACTGTTGGGAGTTCTTGTGCACTGGGCCAAGCACCACCTTTGGAGGGCCATCTGGACTCCTGTTAGGAAAGCAGACTTAAGCATCCCAGTCTGTGCTACAGGATCCACAGATTCCTGGCCACAATAAAGGGGGAGGCGTTGTCTCGGTCAGAACCAGGACTGACTCCTGGTGACCGAGAATATTTACCCACCTCCCATCTGTTCTACTTCCTTTAAGTCCAGAAAAAAGAGGTTACAGTTTTAAGGTGCTACACGGTCCCTTCCAGTGTATGAAACATTTCCCTGCGGCTATCACAGAACCGACTGGGCGCAGAGAAACTCGACACGGGAAAGCAACTTTCAAAAGTTCAGATTCTTCTGTTTTCCGCTTCCTGTCCAGGGGATCGCACAACGGTAGAACCGCACTGATGAGATCCACGTGGAGCAGGTTCCTGGGGTGTCTAGCATTCACCGCCGTGGAGCCCCTCTTCAATCCCGCGTAACTATCTAATCTCTATGGCCAGAGGGAAGAGTCAAGTCATCTAAAGGCGCCTGGGCAGGCGGCGAGGAGACCCAGGAGAAGAGCACAGCTCCAAGGATTCAGAGTGGATCTAGGTGGTAGCTGGCAGCCCGCGCGTCCGCCGCACTCAGGGAAGGCAGAGGGCGGGGCTCCTAGGGGCGGGGCCGCGCATCCGGTGGGCGTGTCTGGGTGGTTGTTGGGAGAAGGCGCGGCTGTGGGAGCAGGCTATAGGCGGGGCTACAATGGGCGTAACCAGGAGTCAAGTAGGCGGGGTCTGAGTGTAGTTGAGAGCAGGCGCTCAGTCTCCGCACGTTGGACGAGTTTCCGGGGGGCGGGGTCAGGCCCAGAGGAGGCGTGGCTTTACTCACGGAGGCGTGTCTATGTGTCGGGGGCGGGGCTTGAGGGCGGGGCGGACGGAGCACAGGGGTAAGCGAGACCTAGGAGCTGGCGAGAGCCGGCCGCGCCTGGGGCCGGAGTGCTCACCGTTGTTGGCTTGCTGGTGATCCGCAGTCCTCCACCCCACCCCCGCTGGGACCGAGCGCCCCCGGCGGAGCGCAGAGGGAGGCAGGCGCGTCGCCAGCCCCTTGCCCGCCCTCCCCCAGCCCGGGAAGAATGTGCCACCAGCTGTTCTCCGCCCGGGAGCACTTCGCCCAGAAGTGAGGAACTTGGAGGAAGGAGAGACAAAGGCTGCGGTTGGGACGGAGGAGGTCCGAGACGCGGACAAAAGGTGCGGAGGAGCAGCGGCGACTGGGGGATGGCAGCGCGGCGGCTCCGCGGGCTGGAGTCGCCCCGAGGCGCACCGTGACACGCGTGGCTTCCCGGGACCTGCCGCTGCGCTGACTTCCGCAACTGGAGCCGTGCCGGGAAGGTGCGGGCGCCGGAACAATGGACAGCTTCTTTCCCGAGGTGAGTGGCGGGGAGGACCTGGCGGAGACCGGGACCGGGACGGGGACCGGGACCGGCACACCGAGCACGCCCCGGCGCCTGCGCGTCCCAGGAGGGGAAACTTTGTGGGAGTCTCCTGAAACCCCACTCCCTCCGCCGGCCCCGAGTCTCGGATGAGTAAGCCTAGGCAGGTTTGGGTTTGTCCTGCGCTCGCATGTCCCCGGGCGTGGGTGGCTAGCTGACACTCCGCGCCAGGTGAGTCCCCGGGCGCCGGGTGGGGGTCCGGCTCGGGTGCAGGAAACGCGGTAAAAGGCGCAGCCGGGAGGTGCCTTGCTCCAAGAAAGGTCTGGGACTTCCTTTGCCCAACGTGCGGGCTTCCTGTGGCTTCCAGAGGAGCCGGCTAACCGGGTGTGAGCCGGCCGGCTGGGTCCATCAGTCACCGCTTGCCCTGCCTCTTTGGGCCTTCAAGTCTGGGGTCCGCACTTTACCAACACCGCTCAGGTCCGGTTTGCGGATAATTCCATAGCACAGGACCGAATGATTCTGTTTTTAATGCCAGTTGGCTTCTTTGGGGGGGGGGGCGCAGATCTTGTATTCGAGTTTAGATAAAATTCGTTTAGGGCAAACAATGGCTATTTTAGAAGATGAAACCGATGCCCGCTTTAGGGTCTTTGAGGGCGGGACACCACAGTTACTTGAGACGGGACTTGAAAGTTTCCTTTTTCCCCAGGGATGGAGAGCCGCTCCGGTTTCTTGGCACCGATTCCTTTCTTGGTTGTGTTTATTTAATAAATTCTGTTTAAGTTTTGAGGTCTGAAGTGGCTCAGAGTAAACTTAGCTGACTCGAGAGAGGCTGGTGAGATTTTTTTTTGCTGAAAGTCAGGGTGATGTTTTGTGAATCCAGGACAGTCTTGGAATCTTCCAGCAAATCAGAGTGGTGAGAGTTCGCCTCCGCTAGCTAACTTGCTTTATCAGAGTTAATTGACTATAGTGTTTCAAGGTCTGATGCTCACTTACTGTATTCTGAGACAGCTACTTATAATGGCCACAGTGATGTATTGTATAGTGGTCGAATTGACTTTTACCTAAGTGCCTGTCTCTGTCATCCTGAAAGGCAGCCTGGAAAGAAATTGGCCATCCATCACTTAGAAGAAGAGAAATATATAGAAAATACAGACCCCAGAAACATATAGAAAATAGAGACTCCTTAATATTTATTTATTTTGTGGGCTTTTTGTTTCATACATGTAAGAAGGCAGCAGGACTTTTGAGTTGGTATACAACAGTAAATTACTGCTCGACTGGGTTTTTAGTTACTTTTATCTATAAGAAGGATGAGGTTTTGTCTCCAGGGAAAACAGTGCTTGACTTGGTGATGTTTTAGAAGATTTGTGTGTGGCTGTTGAGGGGAGACCAGGCTCCCTAAGCCGGAGGACCGAAGCCTCCCCTTGGGTAGAATCCTGCCCCCTAGTGTGAGTGTCAGAAACTTCACCCTAACCCTAACCCCTCTAAGTTATGGGACCATTGAGTAATTGAGTAATTCCAAGAACTCCTTTTTACCCCGGTTCTCCGTGAGATCTCCCGTGATCTGGAGTCGTCTTTACTGGTTGCCTATTTTCATTTTTCCCCTTTCCAGTGAAGAATCTTAACCCAAAGATTAGTAAGTGACTACTAGATAGACCGAGGTTGAAGAGTGGATCATCCGGTGCCCAGCCTTTTCCCGTTGCCGCTGGCCGCTGGTATTTCTGGGAGTTTAAAAAAAATGCTTTTAATTTGCTGGCACGTTTATGTTATATCACTGTGATATCTAGTGTTTATGTTATCATCGTGGATTCTGTCAGCATTCTGCCATACGTGGAACAGCGGGGCAGGGGAAAAAGCTGAACGGCGGGGTGGTGGTTGGAGACACACTCCTCACATAGACCCCCTTTACCTTAATGCCTTAGAACAACCATTCTGTTAATTGTCCTGGGAAGGTATTCCTTTATCCTGTTATGCGGGAAAGCACTGGATCACATAGTGTCCGAGGGCAGCTAGATTTTAGGGACTGATAGAGTGTCCAGGGGCAGCTAGATTATAGGAAATGAGATAGGTCCAAAGGCAGCTAGCTTACGGGGACGGATATAGTGTCCAAGGGCAGCTAGCTTATAGGCCTTCCTCACACTGCACAGTATTTCCTCATTGTTAACTTCTCCCTGTGATTTAGAGATAACGACGTCTTGCTCGTTAGCGAACAGTTTGAAACTCATGCTAACAACTGAAGAATCAGTTAACGGAGTGAGGCCTTACCCGTGGTGAGGCAGACAACAGAGAAGTAGGAGACCACCTTTGACACTGGGGCCAGGCACCCCTTTGCTGGAGAGGGTGTCTGTGCCCCTTGCACAGAGAGCGGCATCTCCCGACCTTCTCTCCCTCAGTCCACACAGCCTCCCTCTCGGCTTTCGACACCCAGAATGTGTGCAGATGCTGCTGAGGGCACTACAGCCACAAAACAACTCCCAGCTGGGAGAAGCAGCTGCCTCCTGGTCCTGATTCCTCTCTGTGTGTGTGCACGCTTCTTGTCTGCACTTGCCTGGTTTGACTGGGATCAGGCATCCTGTTAGGGGCCAGTGGCCAGGGGAAGCTTGCAGGGCCTGTGCCAATCAGCTGACACCGCTGCCTTCAAAAGTCGCTCCAGGATTGGCGAAGGGGAGCGTGCCAAACTCCCCAGTCAAGTTTCAGTTTCTTCCGTGGCCGTCATTAAGTTTTTATGGCTTCTCTTGAGGTAATTGTGTGTGCTCACGCGTAGGAAAGCTTGTGTTTTCGGCCTTTCTTGTGACGTTATTAAAAAGTTGACTTTAGGAAGAAACTGGGTTTAGGTATGTTTGTAGCCAGATGCAATTACATACAATAAAATACAAACACACACACACACACACACACACACACACACACACAGAGTAAATAGCAAAGGTTCAGCTGCAGAATGACAAGACTCTTGTGCAAAGTCGTTGAGGTTTTAAGTGGGCTCCGTGTCCCTGTCCCCAGAGCCAAGGGCTTGTGGTTGTGTCTGGAATACAGTGGGGGTGCCAAGCATTTCCGAAGAGCTCGACTCTGCTTTTTATTTTAGGCTTAGGTGTGGCATAATGGCTGGACAAGTACAAGACCTTGTGGGGATTACCAACCACATAAATGGACACATTGATTTTCATACTAACTATACGGAGGTTGCGTGTACATAAATATAAATGCAGAAAGCAGATAGTAATGTTTCAGGAGACAGCTTATCCGTGAACATATGGTAGATAAGCCTATTTCTTACAGTCTGGTTCAGTCTGGCTTAGAAGAAATTTAGCCCTAATGATGCTCAGAGACGGCTACAGGTATAAATTAGTGGAGTTTGAGACTCTAAACCACACACAGCTGCACAAACAAACACACCAGACATAGATATACAAACACATATATACCACACACACAAACCACACACACCACACACACCACATGCACATATACAAACACATACACACCCCACACACAAACACACACACACATATATATACACCATACACACAAACATGCATACACCACACATATATAAACACAGACATACATACCACACACACAAACACACATAGATACAAACGCACATATACCACACATATATAAACACAGACATACACATCACACACACAAATATACACCACGTATTCTCTCTCTTTATCTCTCTCTCTCTTTCCTGCTTAGCTTGGGAAGGCACCATGGCTTTAATTGTTACGTGGAGTTATTGAGTTATTTAAGCTAGTTATAGAGCCCCCCCCCCAAGCTCTTTTCTCCCTCCTGACTAGTGCATTCTTTGTGCATGGGCGAGAGCTAGTGGCATTTCTTGTTAGAAGGACATGGAGACAGTGGTATTTCCTGTCATCTCTTCCACGCCTCCTCTGTTCCTAATGTGTGACGAAGTGCTAAGGACCTCTGTGTCCCGCCAAATCTTGAGGGCTATAAAATCTTGTGATATAACATTAGCCGGGTCCTCGCCGCCTAGTTTCACAATGCCGTTATAGCCTCTGGCCTTGTCTGAATAGTCCTCAAGAATTTCCCTTGTCAAGTGTCCCCCCCCACCCCACGTCCAGGACGGCAGAGCCGGAGGAACAGCTGCAAGCAGACAGTTGTTCTAGCCCAGAGGACTGTGAGCTCTCCAGGAGGGGAGGCCAAGGAAGCCTGCCTCTCCCACAGCACATGACCATGTTCTAGCTGTACATCTATCTCAAAACCTGGCAGAAACCAGAGCGGGCCAGGCCTGCAGAGTTTAACCAGAGTGGCGGAGAGACAGGGCCGCGGTAGGTCGCCTTTCCAGCTCTAACCTCATTCTGTGGCTTCACTTTTTTGCACACTCAAACCTTGAACTTGCTCATCTGCTCTTGTGTGATTAGTAGGGTTGGTGCGATTCAAAAGTTTGGCTTCAGATTGAAATTTTCATGTTGGGGAATTGCAGGGGAGTTGGAACAGCAAGTCCCCCACCCCACCCCCCAGTGACGCCTGGGTGCGGCTTGCTACCGTTTGCGCTGCCACGAGAGCGCCGTGTACAGGCCAGTGAGAAAGCTTTCCATACTTAGCATCCATCCGCCCTGGGCCTGCGCCTGCGGGATCAAAGCATCTGTGAGAGCCCTGTGGTCAGCAGGCTTTCCAGGGCGCTGACCGACAGTAAGTGGGCGTTCTAGTATCTGTCCTGCTTGGTTGGTAGGGAGATGTGTGGTTAGATTTACAGAGCATTGCATGTGGTAGGCGGTAGAAGGCAGAGGTCAGAGCTACACAAGAGTCTGCGGATGCAGTGAGCTGCGTAGAGTCCTTGCCTGGCGGGCATGGAACCCCGAGTGAGGTCCCCAGGTCACTTAAGACAGGAAGTAGTGGCGGATGTCTGCAGTCCTAGCACTCAGGAGGTCAGATAGCAAAGTCAGAGTGGGAAGGTTCTCCTCAGCCTCAGAGAACGTTTGCATGAGACACCTGTGTGGAGGAGGGAGAGGCAGGGAAGACAAGAAGAAAGGACGAGGAGGAAAAGGCCCTGACGCTGAGTGAAATTCCAGTACATGTGGCTTCCCGGAAAGCCTGAGACGTGACCCGTATTGTTTCCTGGGCTGTTTGTATTGATTTGAATTTTTTTTTTAACTTTTAACCTGGAAACTTCTAGAAAATTCTGCATTTCTAGAATTCCATCTAGATGATAAGCTGTCCTTACAGCCATTCCTGGGTGACATATATGATTCCCAGCTGGTTTTCAAGCTTTCCAACCTTCGGAATCTCTTCCCGATCCCCACCACATGAGTCCGTACCTTCTGCTTGCTGCCGTGTGTGCAGATTGGGTGGATGTCCTGCCTACCCAGGCCAGCAGGTCAGGTTCACAGCCAGCTCCCCACTCTCTCCCCTGAGCCTGCTCTCTCTCCTCTTGGTCTTTGGATGAATTTGTTAACTGGTGGCTTTGTATACTTTATACAGCTTCCCCCTTCTCAAACGAGTGAACTGAACCATGACAGGTTAGAGATCTTACGTATGAATAAATTCTGCTGCCTCAAGCAGACAGAGAAGAAAGTCCTGAAGGGTGGGAGGGCGGGAGTTGACCTTTCAATAGGAGGTAGTTTCCTCCAAGGGGCAGATTTTTAAAAAAAAGTATTTATACATATACATATACATATACATATACATATACATATACATATACATATACATATACGAATGATGTTTTGTTTTAGGCAAAGTAAGAAATGAGGGGAGATATTTCTGATCAGGAGACACTAGTTTTTGAGAGTTTCACACTACATTTTTTGTTTTGTTTTGTTTTGCTTTTTGGAAGTGGGAGTTGATTTCTTTTCTTTTCTTTTCTTTTCTTTCTTTTCTTTTCTTTTCTTTTCTTTTCTTTTTTTTAAAGATTTATTTATTATGTGTCAGTACACTGTAGCTGTTTTCAGACACTCCAGAAGAGGGAGTCAGATCTTGTTACAGATGGTTGTGAGCCACCATGTGGTTACTGGGATTTGAACTCAGGACCTTCGGAAGGGAAGTCAGTGCTCTTGACCGCTGAGAAGAAGGTTTCTCTGTGTAGCCCCAGCTGGACTCTGTAGACCAGGATGGCCTCAAACTCACAGAGATGGGATTAAAGGCATGCGCTATCACCTCCTGGCAAAGCCACCTGTTTTAATAATCACCTCCACTCTGATCCTTACTTCATGACTCTCTGCTCCCCTATACATCCATCTTTGTGTCTTTTTAAGAATTTAATTATATATGTTGTGATCAATATTACTATATTATGAATTTGTGCCATTTCTTAAGGCAAGTCTTGTTGTGCTCCCACCCCTCCTCCTGATACCCTGAGAGAGCACCCAGGGACAGATACCCCGAGATAGCACCCAGGGACAGATACCCTGAGATAGCACCCAGGGACAGGCGCTTACTGGCTACATACTTTACCGCGGAGCTGTGCTCCAGCCCAGAGCAAGGATTTCTTTTGTTTTCCATACTTTTCAGTGCTATTTAAAAAAAAAAAAGAAGAAGAAGCCACAGGTTATTCAGCTAAAAGTCTGTTTTGAGGTGAAACCGAGACTAGATAGATGTGCTGTGCTTTGCCCAGAGAGTAATATAGACACAATCATTTGGGGATTGCACCTGTGAGTGTCCTTTCCTTTCTAGCCTATACATTGAATGTTTTTAAAGATTTGCACTTTTGCTGGGCATGGTGGCGCACGCCTGTAATCCCAGCACTTGGGAGGCAGAGGCAGGCGGATTTCTGAGTTCGAGGACAGCCAGGACTACACAGAGAAACCCTGTCTCAAAAAAACCAAAAAAAAAAAAAGATTTGCACTTTTTATTTATTTTTGGTTTTTCAAGCCAGGTCTTAGCTGTCCTAGAACTCACTCTGTAGACCAGACTGGCCTCAATCTCAAAGATTGCAAACCCACACGCCTTGATAACATTTACCTCCCCTCGTCAACTCTACCTTAATTAATTTCCCTACACGTCCAACTTTGTGTGTTCTATTTTTTTGCTCCTTCAAGATCAATTTTGTGCAGGGGCAGTGGTAGCGTACACCTTTAATCTCAGCACTTGGGAGGCAGAGGCAGGCAGATTTCTGAGTGCGAGGCCAGCCTGGTCTACAGAGTGAGTTCCGGGACAGCCAGGGCTACACAGGGAAACCCTGTCTCAAAAAAACAAAACAAAACAAAAACAAAAAAAAACCAATTTTGTGTTGGCAACTACTCTTGGCTGTGTGGTCTTCTACTGGAGTGCGGTTGCCTTACCAGGGGCTACAGTCTTTGAGAAAACTGCCCCTCCCTCTCCCAGCAGCTAACAGTTGTCAGTAGTTCCGAGTTTAGGGGTGGGATTGTGTGCCCAGCCCCCACCCCCAGCTCTGTGCTGGGATTTGGTCTGTCTTGGGCTTGAGCAAGCTTTGTCCATGCTGTCGCAACCGCTGTGAGCTCATCTGTGCGGCTACCCCCATGCGGCCAGAAGATGATGTCTTCTCGTAGTCATCCACTGCCTGGGGCTCCCCCACTCTTCCCACCCTCATCTGCGAGGAATCCTGAGCCTTCGGGGTACAGCCTGTACACTCCCCTTGGGGCACTGAAAGAGCCTCTGTGTCATCTACTTCACAAACAAGGTTCTCTGGTGAAGAATGAGACCTGGATGCCTTGATCTCTGAGTATAGTGATGTCATTAGGAACCAGTTTAATAGCTTGTCCGTTTAGTAGCATAATAGTAGGAGATTTTCCCATAGGACCTACGACCCATCATCATCATCATCATCATCATCATCATCATTATTATTATTATTATTATTATTAAATGTAAGTACACTGTAGCTGTCTTCAGCCACACCAGAATAGAGAGTCAGATCTCGTTACGGATAGTTGTGAGCCACCATGTGATTGCTGGGATTTGAACTCAGGACCTTCAGAAGAGCAGTCAGTGCTCTTAACCGCTGAGTCATCTCTCCAGCCCATCCCTATGACCCATCCTGTCATAGCTTCTTAGCCTGATAGTGGGGCTAGGTAAGGGTTTTGTCCTCTGGCATGGGACTTCGATGCAGTTAGGAAGTGGTTGATAGGACTAGAGAGTTGGCTAGGTGGTGAAGATCACTGGCAGCTCTTATAGAGGACCAGGGTTTAATTCCCAACAACCATAGGGCAGCTCAGAACCATCTGCAACTCCATCTTTAGGCAGTCCATTATCCTCTTCTGGCCTCAGGGGCCATTGCACACATGGGGTGCAGATATACACATACAGGCAGAACGCCTATAGACATAACGTAGGACTTTAGGAAAGGAAACGTGGTTGGTTACTCCCACGTGCTCGTGCCACTAGTGCGCTGGTGGGCGTGTCTCCCGAGGCCATGCGCTATTGTGGTTTAAAGGCTTTGTCACTCTTCTCCAGTAGCTTGCAAACCTTGCAAACACTTCCCCCCCACACTCTGAAAGCTAGGCAGTAGGGAAAAAGCTACTTGCACCAGCTTGATTTGGCCGTATTCTGTGATTCAAGCAGGTACCGTCCTCACCAATAGGGTCTCCCCACCGAGTTCTGGAGGGTAACCAGGAGCAGTGGGAATAGTTGCAAGGTCTGGGGGCCCGCCCCGCAGGACCTCCCTGGCCAGCAGTTCCAACAAGCAGCTTCTATCTGACACCGGGTTGTTTGTTGTTAGGCTCTAGTGTCTGGCAGGGGCATCGTTGCCCTGCTGTGTGAGTACGCTAGTTAAACTTTTTGTGTATGTATGTAAAGCTTTTCCACATAAGTCATTTTTAGGGTGTCTGGTGGTATTTATCCCTTCTTCTACTCCGTCCTCTACGCCGTCTCCCACGTCCCCAGCACGATTTACCCTTCCTCTTCCATTATTATCTGCTAACCCTTTATACTAAGGCATTCTATCTCCCTTTGTTTTTGTTTTCGTGTGTGGCATGCGTCTCTAAAGATGTCACCTGTATGTGGGCACCCACAGAGGCAAGAGGAAGGCGCTGGGTCCCCCGGGGATGGAGTTATAACCAGTTGTGAGCTAGACGCGGGTGTTGGGAAGCACACTTGGTTCCTCTGGACGTGCAGCCATCATTTAACTACCACAGTTAATCTCTCACCCTCCTGAGACGTTTCATTTATCTGAGTGCGCAGGCGTGCAGTGGTACTATGTCACAGCACATGTTGAGAGGTTGGGGCAGCTTGTGGAAGTTGATTCTCTTCCACATGTGCGTCCCGGGGTTTGAACTCAGATGGACAGGCTTGGCGGCAGGCACCTTGGCCCACTGAGCCGTCTCACAGGACCCCGTCAATGTGTTTATTCCTTTGTTCTAATTTTTAAGGGTTTTTTTTTTAAAAAAAAAATACTTTTTTGCGTGTTTCACATGTAATTCCTTCCTCCCACGAGATAAAGTTTTGTTTCAAATTCTTTTTTAAAAAAATGAGGCTGAAAATGGGACAGCTAAATTCTATTGTGAGTTTTGTTTTGTTTTGTTTTGTTTTGTTTTGTTTTGTTTGTTTTCCAAGACAGGGTCTCTCTGTGTAGCCCTGGCTGTCCTGGAACTCACTCTGTAGTCCAGGCTGGCCTCGAACTCAGAAATCCGCCTGCCTCTGCCTCCCAAGTGCTGGGATTAAAGGCGTGCGCCACCACCGCCCGGCTCTATTGTGAGTTTTTGGGGAAGGTTCTGACACTATAAACTGATGAAGCGTTGTGAGTGCAGATTTAAAATTATTATTGTTTTCTAGTGAAGACCAATATTTGCATTTTGATAAACTGCTGTCTTGTTTGTTTGCTTTTTTGATATATACAGCATTCGGGAGAGGAGGCATTTCCAGGTGTCCGGTCTAACTGCTGTAGCTCCGCCCATTCTATCGGCAGACTCGTCAGTTCCTCGGCCCTTCTTAGGGTGTCGAGGGCTGTCTGCTTTCATAGCAGCACGTGAACCTCTTTTTGGTACCTAGCTCACTGCACGCTTGTCCGCTGATTTCTTGGAGATGAACTTTTGCAGGCATGGCTGTGTGCGAGCAAAGGGTTTTCCCGATCTTCCTTGGGCTCGCTGACTTCATAAGCTTAATGAAAAGTGCCAGTTCACTTGTCGGAGGCAGGGGCGAGCCACCAGCACGACGTATTTATGAGCTGGGGGCTTTTGTAGCTTCTCATTAGAATGAGTGAAATGCACAGCCTGGTGGGGGGAAGGCCACACAGGGGCCTGGGTTTAAGCCTCCACATCTGGCCCTTCTGTTTTCCTTGCTTAATTAACAGCAAAGCTGTTGCCTGACACCCCCTTCTCGCTATCTGGGTGTGATTACCGGTGTTCATTTGAGGTCAAAGCGCCACAGGAACCACCATATATATTTTCTGGGTATGTGCTTGAAGAATTGTTTATATAGACTTTTTCCTTTATGTTGTACTGTCATCAGTGATAACCATGGGCAAGAGTTGTTTTGTGATTGCAGTTTCAATTTGGGGACTTAAATAAATGTATGCTGAGTGTGTTTGTGTGTGTGTGTGTGGGTTTTTTTTTTGTGTGTGTGTGTGTGTGTGTGCGCGCGCGCACACATGTGTTGGGAGATCTAGGTGTGTTTAAGTTCATTATTTATTAACTCAAAGTCTTTCTATGGACTCTGAAATTGAAGTGTCGAGACATCCTATGTCGAACAGAGCTACCATTGTCTTTCCTGAGGCTTGGCTCCTGTCTATTTCCGCCCACACTTTGTTGTACGGATATGCCCACAGAGGACACAGGGTGAAGGTGACAGAAGCCGGTCCTCAGGCCTCGCCTTGACTGGCCTCATTTTAACTGTTGCGCAAGAGGGCAGCAGCCATGCTCAAAACCCACGCGTGCATGTGCTACGCTAACAAGTCCCAGAAACCGAACCAGAGCCCCGCACTGGTTTCCATAACTGTTGTCTCCCCTTAGAAGATTTACTGTGTAGGCCAGAGGTAAGGGCCAAGGTAGCTTTCTCGTAGTTTCCAGTAGTCTCAAATTCCTGGGTGTATTCAAGTGTACCTTCTTTTCAGGTCTCCCCAACTCTGGCACCATTGACATTGCTGGGGGCGGGGAGGGCTGCCCTGTGCACGTAGTAGGGCTTTTAGCCTCCCTGCTGACTGACCTTTCAATCACTGGGAGTCGGTATCCCCAACTGCACGGTTGTGACAACAAATGCTTCCAGATCCTTTTTTCCACAGAGAACAACTGTCGGTTAATTGTCGCGTAAGCAGTGTTTCCCTAATGCTTGAGGGACAGGATATAAGTAAAATGGCGCTTGATGAAGGGACCCTTGGGAGAGCCAGATAGTACCCATGCCAGTGTCCCCTGACACTGAGGGACCACAGTGCTATGCCCCTTCCCTTGTGTTGCAGATTAAACTCGGTGGCACGCTCTCAGCCGTTCTAAAAGCTTCTTTCTCACGGCTTGGGGGGGGGGATGCGGGACACCCACTCGGTGTCAGTACTGCGATTCATTCTGTGTGGGGTCTGCGTGCGCCCTTGGGTGTCAGCCTTTGCGTCTGTGTGTACATTGCACCCTGGGGTCATCTGAGTCACGCCTGCGATTCCTGTACAGCTGGGCCTCTGCCCCAGGCCTCTTGTTCCCCCCATGGGTCCCTTCACCAATCTCTCTCTCACTTCTATCCAGTTCCTCAGGCCCTGAGGAACTGCCACTTAGGCTGAGCAGTTACCCGACCGTTGTTCTCTGTGTGAAAAATGGGTCCCATTTTCTCGAAGGTCCCAGGAAGGGAGTTGCATCTCAGGTGCTCAGCTTGTGTGTTGTGGAGTTCCATTGCCGCGTCTTTAAAAAAATAAACAAGCACAGGCCTAGCCTCTGCTGGGCTAGCTTGGAGTGTAGCTCGGGGTGGAGTGCTTGCCCTGCCCTGGCAGGCTCTACTTTCTGTCCCTGTTGTGCACAGGAGGCCCTTCCTCTTTCTTGTCACCCTGTGTCCCTGCTGGTGACCTTTTACATGCCAATAGTTCTGTATCAAAAGCTGAAGTTCGGGACCGCCATGATAGTTCTGGTGCAGGCTGGAGACTTCATTGCGATTACCTACCTGGTTTCATAGACCTCCACACACACCCCCTTCCCCAGTGCACACATCGCTATGTGCAGCTCCGTGCTGCGTTTCCCAAGGTACAGCAAGTGTGCCTCGGTGGGACCCTTTACGACAGTCCCTCAGGGACTCCTTATTATCCCTTTGTCCCTTTCCTCCGTCCCCCTCCCCCATCTTCCCTATCTTGTCGCATAAATGAATCCAGACAGAACAACACATAACCTTGCTGTGGTTCTGTTTTGAGACAGAGTCTCATGGAGCCCAGGCTGACCCGGAACTCACCGCCTTGCAGTGTAGCCAGGGATAATCTTGAACTCCTGATTTTCCTGCCTCCCCCTTCCCAGTGCTGGGCTTACCGGGGTGAGGCGCTGACCCCAGTGAGTGCCGAGCCTGGGAACTTGGCTTCTTTCGCTCATTGCCCTTTGAGAGGCTTTCAGGGTACGGGCATCAGTTTGTCCCGGGTTAGTGTCTAGTAGAAGCCGCATTCAGACACGCGTTAACCTCAGTTGCTGTGTCCAAGATTGTTCTGAGACTGACGGTTGCTTTCCTGTTACCCTTCTCTTGTCTCCTGGCTGTGCAGACCTCACATTTCTTGCCTGTCCTAAGTAAGTGTTGTTGCGGAGACTATTTGAGGTCTAACTTTATTCTTCAAATAATTTTTTAAAAAATTTTATTTTAGCTTTAAAAGAATGACCTGTGCTGGGTGGCACACGCGTGACGTGGTACAAATGCAGAGGTGAGAGGGTGTGTCTGTGGGCTCGGTTGTTTTCTTCCCCCTGTGTGTGGGGCCTGGAACTTAGGTTGTCAGGTTCAGGCTGCAGGCTTTTGGGCCCGCTGAGCCGTCCCTCTGGGCTGAAATTTTCTCAAATACCTTGAAGTATGTTTTCTATTAGAGTGCTTGGTCATCATTTTGCAGTGCAGAAATTTCTAGTCTGAGTCTCGCTCATCTGGGACAGGTTCATTATGAAAGGCAACAAATCCAAATCCGTGTGGCCAGGCCCTTGGGATGGGGCCCAGGTGTCCTCAGTGGCATGGCTCCGTTCCAGTCCAGTTCCCCATGACGTGGCCGCTTAGGTAAGCGGCATAACTGCTGTTTGCCGAGCACGAGAGAGACATCGCTGCACCCAGGACAAAGTGCACCAAGACATGTCTGTCCCCCAACCGTCGGATCCAGACACACAGGCCTTAGTTTTCAAAGCCAGGACTTCAAGGACATTGAACCGTCCTCTGGGCCAGGCTTTGTTCTGGTGGCAGTGAGGGCATTCCCCGGGTGAAATGGTTTGGCAAGAAAAACTAGACTGTGTGACTGACAGACCCCACCCAAGGCCTTGGCACTCCGCCCGCCGGGAGCTATGGCTTCTACCAGTGCGCGCCCCCTGGGAACCAAGGCAGAGCTCGTGAGAGAGTGAGGTGCTTGTGAGGGGAGGATGCCCCGGGGCGCAGGGGATTCTCCATGTTCCTCTCACCCTGCGTCCTGCCTGTGTGGGAGGAATGGCTGATGACAGAGCCCGCTGTGGAAACTAGGGGAGCAGGGTCCCCGGAAATCTCTTACTAAACGGGGGCTTTTCCCGCCACTTCCAGCTTCTGGACACTGCTTTGAGATGAGCTATGTTTGGTGCAGAAGACAAAACAAAGGAAAACTTTGAGGAGAGGCAAACCACCCAGGAGAGCATGCGCACTAATACTTTTCAGTGTCTCAGATGAGGGCCACCTGATTGACAGGTCTGAGGCTGGCCCTGTCTCCCTGGGGCCTGTGCTGGGACTCTGACCCGCCTGCCTCCTTCCTGTGCCTTCTTGAGCCAGCTGGCTTTGTCCCCTCCCTTGTCAGCTCACCTTGCTTCCCTCTTGTAATCAGGCTGCGCAGAGATTGGCCCCGAGCCCCGTGTTCCGCTCTCCCCACCAAAGTCGAATGCCCAAGTCAAGGCAAAGGATTCCCCCAGGCACCAACTTCTTGCCGGGTCACCCCTGATGTGTATGAAGAGTGGGTGCTTGCTGTTGTTTTTGTGTGTGTGTGTGTGTGTGTGTGTGTGTGTGTGTGTCTGTCTGTCTGTCTGTCTGTCTGTCTGTGCTTGCATCCGAGTATGTGCCTGCATACGTGGTGTGTGTTTGGTGTCTGGGCAGCAGGTCTGTGACGGGAGATGAAGACTTTTATTTAAGTCTGGCTATATAGTTAAGTCTAAAATGCATTCAGTCGTCCCTGGCGTGTGTGAGAGATTGGTTTTTAGGACTACCTTGTTGTCCCCCTTGAACGACCAAAGCCACGGTGCCTAACCCTTCACATACCTGTACATAGCCCCCTGTTTATACGATGTGCCTGCAGTTTTCCATCTGTGCTTTTTAGGCAGTCGTAGCTAGAGAGGGCCGAGTTCACCTAGAGTAGGCAGAGCCACTGACTGCAGAGGGGCCAATGTACGAGTCAGAAACGCGCCTCCTTGAGGGTTGCGGTCTCTGTGAAGCATCTTGGAGGGGAAAGGCCTTATTTGGCTTAAATAAGCATCGAGGAAAGCCAAGGTGGGAACTCAAACAGAGTGAGACCCTGCAGGCCGGAGTTACTGCGGAGCCATGGAGGGGTGCAGCTTACTGGCTCGCTCCTCAGGGCGTGCTCAGCCTGCTGTCCTAGAGAGCCCAGGGCCACCGGGAGTAGAACCTTCCCTCATCAGTCACTAATTAAGAAAATGTTCTACAGGCTCGGGGAAAGGTCAGTCTTATGAGGGCTCGACACAGTTGAGGTATTCCCCTTCTCTGAGGACTCTTTGCTTGTGTCAAGTTGACATAAGAGCCAGCGCAGTGTTTGTGGGTGCATGTCTGTCTGTCTGTCCGTCCGTCCGTCCGTCCGTCCGTCCGTCCGTCCGTCCTTCCTTCCTTCCATCCATCTGTCCGTCTGTGTTCCGGCCATGGGTGTAGGATGGGAAGTCTCTCAGCAAAGCTGTATCTCCAAGGACTCTTCCTCAGAGCTAGTGAACTCACTCCTCGCTGTAAAGATTCGGAACCTTCAACAGGCAGCGCCTTGTGCTGCTTGTATTTTTCTGAGAAGATAAAATTCAGAAGGGCAGGCACCTCCCCGCCGTTTCCCACGGTCTCCTCTTGGTAGGATGGGGTCATCAGAATACTGTTTTGACTGCCTTAAGATCTGGGTTTCCGAGGGGTTTGTGAGTCAGGGGGCATTTCAGAAGTTGGTGCCATGTTTACTTCAAGGCCCTGAAGGTCAGGCCCAGCTCATAAGTTGTGCCGTTAGTCCTCTGCAGACCCGGAGAGCCCACCAAGGTCTCCTTTTTCTCCTGGAGACGAAGCGTTTTCAGCTTCATAGCAATTTCCTCCTGGCCTTGGGGCAGATTTGGTAAATTAACTTTCTGGGCGGTAGGTTCTAAAACCCTGTGTTGTCAGGCCCTCCTGCGCCAGCCAGAGAACCCTTTTTATCGGTAAAATAGTTAGAAGCTGGGCTCCCCTCCTCAGCAGCTCAGGCTGGCCTCAGGTTTGTGGAGTCACTTCAGGTGACACAGCCTGCTCATCCTGCCTCCAACTCCCAAGTGCTACGTTACCGGTTTGCACCACCACACCTGGGAATTGTGACCCCCGTGGAAGGATTTCATGCCTGCCAGGCCGGCACTCTGTGAGCTAACCTACATCTCCAGCTTTTTTTTTAATTATTATTATTATTATTATCATCATCATCATCATCATCATCATCATCATCATCATTTTCCTCGAGCGATAAGGAGAAAGAGAACACCAGGAAACTGTAGGGTTGTTTTTATTTTTGTTTTTAATCGGTGTGCAGTTTATAACTGTTGCTTCAATCTGCCCATCTGACGCTTCTTGTTGGCTTTGTCATGGAAGTGACATGAGGCCGTCTCTCTCCGTCTTGGGGCTTTTAGTCTGTCCAGATCTTCCCCGGCACTGGATAGAAGTTGACTTGACGTTTATTGGTTGTTTCAATTAAAGCCATTCAGGGAAGCAATCCTGCTTTCACACATGTAAGACTTAAAAATAGCAAGTGGTCTGTACTTAAATAACCGACGGGCGTCAGCGCGGGTCCTGGTGCCCAATGGCTTCTCATCTTATGGAGTGCAGACACCGAGCTGGAGTCTCCTGCTTTTGCCTCAACTGTATCAGCCTCACCGGAAGTCTCTTCCAGGCCTAGTCTGGAGTCTCTCACTGTCCACGGTTCTTCCGGAGACTCCCCTGACATCCACAAGTTTTAAAGCAGCCGAGACGGGGTTGCTGCCCTCCAGGATGGTCCTTTAGTTTCTTAGTCCCTACAGACTTCGCACATCTCAGCAATCACAGCCACAGTGGCTCCTGATCCCGCCTCCCGTCCTAGGTGACAGCTTGGCTCAGCTCTCCTGGTGGGGTGGGAGATGGGTGATTTAGGAGGAGCCTTGACAGCTAGCTTCCAATCAACCACTTTAACCGCCTGTACTTTACGGCTTCCATGAGAAACCCAAACCGAACCATAAAGGACTATTTTATAGAGATATAATAATATTCGGTTAGCAAATTTTTTTTTCAGCTAACTGTTTCTAAGGCTTGATCAGTCTTAAGTTACGGTTGTGTTTTTGTGGACAATAGCAGTTCTCGATCTGGAGTGATTGAGCTTAGCAATATTTGAAGACCCTTGCGGCTGCCAGCCCAGATGTGGGAAGGGACTGCCGGTATCTGCTGGGTGAGAACCACAGATGTGCCAAGCACCTTCAACTGCACAGGACCGTGCAACAGTGTGCACTAGCTTGACCCAAATGCTTCCTAAGAGCCTACTTTTTTCTGCTTTGGTCTCTCGCTATCTCAATAAAAACATCCTGGTGAAGAAATTTCCCAATTTCTCAGAGTGGTTTTTTTTTTTTTTTTTTTTTTTTGTGTGTGTGTGTGTGTGTGTGTGTGTATATTATGTAGTCTTGAGACTCTTCAGACTTTAATATTATTGTTATATATGTTATGATGATATATTTCTAGATCTCTGGATATCCCAATTCTCTTTATTTCTGGACCGATTCTTGTGATAATTGTGAGCAGGTGAACTAGAACGTTATTTTTATCTGGATCTGGTGGACACAGATTCGGGCTCAGAGCATCACCAATCTGGCGGGTGTTTTCTGAGGAGAAGGAGGGCTAGCAGGGGAGAACCAGCGAGCACCATTCTTCTCACTGGAGTTTTTGTTTTTTTATTTTGTTTGTTTGTCTTTGCTGTTTGCTTATTGTAGTTACTTACCAAACGCCTAGGTTACCAACCCTGGCCGTGTAAGAGACGGGCACTTCAGGTGTGGCCAGTGGGGCCCTGTTAGCAAGCCCAGCTTCTGCTTTTCCATGTCTCCTCTCAGTTGCAATGAGTAAGTGTGTGATTTTCCCTTCTTCCTTTTCACCAAGCATGGTTTTATTGCCGGCCGCGGGAATGAATCACTTGGAAAGGCAGCTGACTCTGTCGGCCACGCTCCTGTTTGCTAAAAATAAGAGGAAGATGACTTCCAAGTTCACACCCACGCTCACTCCCAAGTTCACACCCACAACTGCTTTCATCCGGTCCTCTGGCGGGAGGCAGGCTGACTACATTGGAGCCTCTTAAGTTCCCCAGTTTCATTTGTGGCTTAGTGGGAGTTCTTTCTGCATTTACCCTGCCTGGTTTCTGTCCACCAGGAGAAGACTATAATAAGTTAATCTTTTTTTTTTTTTTTAAAGGAAGACTGTGTGATATATGGTGGGTGTGTGTGTGTGTGTGTGTGTGTGCACGCGCACACATGTTTGCATGTGCTGTGGAGGCCAGAAGAGGGCATCAGAGTCCCTGGAGCTTGATTTCAGGCTCTGAGCCGCCGACATGGACACTGGGAACTGAACTCATGTCCTCTGGAAAGGAGGCAAGTGCTCTTAACCACTGAGCCGTCTCGCCAGCCCCCCAATCTGATATTTCCTGACTTTGCCAAGTGCTATAAATGAGAGGCTCTTTTTAGGTACTCTTTAGAATCACATATTTTGTATAGCGTTTGTGTATTAGATTAGTTTCTTTGAGGCTGCTATGATAAAATACCCTCACGAAAATAACTTAATGGAGAAAGGGGGGATTTTAACGTAGGCCCCCGGAGGGATAGAGCCCGTCTTGGGGAGGAAGGGGAGAGTGTGGAAGCAGGAAGCTGGCTGTTGAAATTGCATCCCCACCAGGCACCCGAGGAAGCTGTGCTGACGAATTTCCTCTCGGAAGGCTCCACCTCCTAAACATTCATGGGACCTTACCAAATAGCATCCGCAGCTAAGGGCTGTTTAAACACATGAGCCTCTGGGGGGGGGGGAGGGATTTTATATTCAAGGCACAACAGATATAATTAAACTTTAAAAACAAAAAACAAAAAGCTCCTTGGAATCCAAGTGGGATTTTTTTTTTTTAGACCAAGAGTCAGCGGACAACTTTTGAATCAAAATGAATTTTTTTCTGGAGGATTGGCTGACCCCATATCAGATCTCTGGAGATAGTTCATGCCAGAAGTGTGGGCTTGAGAGGTTGCTTACGAGGCTTCTGCCAGAATGCCTTCACTCAGGCCAAGACTTAACACTCAGGGACCACCCTGTTCAACCAAAACACCACACGCCCCAGGTATTTATTTACTACCCGAGTCAAGTCCAGGTTAGTGATAAGAAGTGGTGTATGGCTTCCCAGCAGAGATCAGGGCTTGTTAAGACCCCTATTGATGGAGGTCAGTGTGGGTCATTGGTACCCTGGGACCTCTGGTGGGCTCTGCGGGAAGGTGGCAGTGGGTGCTTGGATGCTTCTTGCTCTTAGTAGTTACTCCATGACGGGGAGTTGGCACCGCTGGGAATGTCACGCTTGCTCCATTGATGAGCTGACGCAGCTTGGAACCCCCTCGGGTTGATCTAGAAACCACGCATCTTTTAATAAGTTACAGCAGTCAGAACAGAGGCGTCCAGGAGGATCTGTTTGGTTCTGTTCTGCATGCTATATAGGCAGTGTCCTTTATATGCAGTGACTGCCTGCTGGGCACCACTGCCTGTCCCAGGAGGAGCCGAACTCTATTTTAGAGCGTTTAAGTCCCTTGCCAGACAGAGTTCTCTGGAAACGCCCAGTCTCTCGGCTCCTCCTGAGGCTCAGTGTGGTCATTTCTCATGACCAACTGGATTGCCAGTGCTACACTGTCTGGGCCTTTGTGTGTATGTGTGCGTGTGTGTGCGCTGTAAGATCCCACTCTTACTAAGGGGTCTATGCCATTATGGGTCTATGCCAAGATTGTTTGCATAGCTTGGGTTCCAGCTGAGTCTGTTTTGTCTACGACTTCTTCACATATCTGAGACTTCATTTACAAATAGGCAAGACAAAACCCGCAGAGTCACGTCCGTCCGCAGATCAGTGCTACGGATGAGCTCTGTGTCGCAGACTTCCCTGCTCCCAAGAGATGATGGGTCTGGGATGTGTAGATTTGCCTGTTAGCAGGCCGCTGTCTGACAGACTTAACCACGTTGAGCATCAGACTGCCCGATGAACGGCCCCATGGGCTTGTGGGTGTTCTGGTCAAATCTCATGGGGTCCTCGGGGAGGTTGGGTGTGGTTGGAGCCACATGAGCTGGTAGTGAAGGGAAGGCCAGGCCAGCAGGTAGGAGCAGCAGGCAGCCGGGCAGTGGGTGGGCTCTGTCAGCCTCTGTTGCCCATAAGTCCGGTCATGTGCCGTGTACTTTGTCTACTTCCTATTGTGTATCTTGGAAGACGGTTATCTTCGATAGGTGGCTCAGCTCCCACGATCCCCGCTGCAGCTCTGGGCCTCTGTTGTCGGCCGCGGATACTCCTCAGCTTTCTTGATCCATTTTGCAGTGGACGTCGCTCTTGCTGGGTAGCTCCTTCCTGGGAGGAGCCCGAGCTCACTAAGAGTGCTGTGTGCTCTCGGGTCCTAACTGAGATCGTGTGAGAGGTGCCAACATCTACCCACGTGAGCAGGATCGTTCCAGGTAGCCCGTTGTCTGGTGGCATTCCTTGTGCTGTTGCTGCTTTTCTTTGGAAAGGACTGTGTGTGTGTGTGTGTGTGTGTGTGTGTGTGTGTGTGTGTGTTTGTGGGTACCTGTGGTTGCCAGCAGAGGGGGCCTCCCACAGGAGTTGCAGGCAGATGTTAGCTACCTAATGTGGGTGCTGAGACTAAACCTGGGTCCCCTGTAAGAGAAGCAAATACTTTTAACTGCTGAGTCCTCTCTCCAGCCTCCCCTTTTGAGTGTGTGTAGTATCTGTATACACGCTTGTGGTGTGTGCACACAAGTGGAGGCCAGAGGTCTACGTTGGGTGCCTTCTCTTGCCCTCCACCATACTTTTTGAGACAGGGTCTCTTACTGAACATCTTCCTGGGTGAGCTTGTTACCAGCTAAGCCTCCCCTCCCCCCCCAGCCCCCCATCCTGGCCTGTTGTGTCCCACCCCGGTTGCCGCATCCAGAATTCACCTTTACCTTCTTCCGCCGTGCGGCTGGACTTTGCTTTATCTGTGGTGTTAGGGACCCTGGTTGCTCCCTGCTGTGCGTCGGGTTTTACTACACATCTGTCCTCACAGCTGTAATTTGCAGAGGAGGCCTGGTCCCATGTCTGCACGCCGACGCTACATTGCACACCTGGCCATTCCTTCCGAGCTCATGGCCCAAGGCTGGTGCTGCTCGATGCTGGACCGTCTTTCCAGGCACTCGAGACTCTGACCTTCTACTGTCCGTCCCCACGAGTCTCAATGGTGGCGTGACCTCCTGACCTCCTTCAGCGGAGCATGTAGCCTGTGGTGCAGTTTTTCTTTTTTCTTTTTTTTTTTTTCCCTTTCTTTTTTTGTTTTTGGTTTTATGAGACAGGGACAGATTTTCAAAAGATAACCTTTACTCGTGCACTCGAAAGGGTGTCCTTTCACCCTAGGGTGAAACTTTCACATGGCCCACTGCACAGGGAGAGGCAGACAGCTGCAGTCTGAACCTGTCACGGGCCCTTCACATCCAGCAGGCCTGGGTCCCCTCCAGAGTTCCAAGGATTGCAGTCCGTGCCCCATGGCGAGGCAGAGGAGACTTAACTAGGACTCAAGATTTTGATATTTTTGCTCTGTGTGTGTTCATGCATGAGAATGCAGGCATGCATGTGGTGCGTGTGTGTGTGTGTGTGTGTGTGTGTGTGTGTGTATACACATGCGCGTGTGCTTGCAGACACATTCATGTAGACCGGCTTGTCCGTTGTGAGTGCATATGGAGGCCAGAGGTCAAGTATAGATGTCTTCCTCTGGTGTTCTGCACCTTGCTTTCTGAGGCAGGGTTTCTCTTTCATTAATCCCCACCTTATCAGTTCTGCTACAGTGGCTTGTCACGGAGCCCAGCACCCACCACTGCCTTCCCAGTTTATAGGAAGACAGTCACCTACCACACCTGGCTTCTGTGTGGGTCCTGGTGATTTGAACTCAGGGATTCTTAGTGTCACCTCCCATTTAGATTTTCGAGATACACTGGCAAGAGTTTTGAGATACTCTGCAAAGCTTCTTCGTGCCTCTCTGAGGAGGTGCACCTGGACATCCTGAGTGGGAAGTGCTTTGCTTCCTAACGGGAGGCAGACGCTGTCTACGTCCAGGTCTGATGGTCCTCGGTTAAGAAGGAAGTGCTTTCAGCCGGCCTGTGGTGGCGCACGCCTGTAATCCCAGCGCTTGGGAGGCAGAGGCAGGCGGGTTTCTGAGTTCCAGGACAGCCAGGACTACACAGAGAAACCCTGTCTCGAAAAACCTAAAAAAAAAAAAAAGGAGGAGGAGGAGGAGGAAGAGGAGGAGGAGGAGGGGGGAGGGGGAGGGGGAGGAGGAGGGGGAGGAGGAAGCGCTTCGAGAAGTGTAAGCTCTCTTCCGGACATCCTTATAGAAACCCAAGTGAGGGAGACGCACCCCATCCCCTCTCCCACCCCTTGGACCCTCTGTTTATTTGAGAAATAAACAGAATCTCCTTATGTGGTTGGCAGGTGGCCAGAAAGTGTGCCTACAACTCAGGAATCATCAAAAACAAACTAACGGAAAAAGCCTGACTTGCTGGAGGCTGAAATTCAATATGAGGGAGGAGGGGTGTGTGTGTGTGTGTGTGTACACACACGTGCACGTGTGGGGGCAGGGTGGCAGATGAGGGAGCCTCTGGAAGCTGTAACCCTTGGCACTATAAATAGAATCTTTACTTGGCTGGCTCAAATACAGACTTTTGAAATGGAATTTATCCTGCCATTTGGTGAGAATTAAGGTATGACTCAATGTCCTGTATCCGAGACTGGCCCACACTCGTACCCACTTTCCTTTCGATTTGAGCCAAGTTTAATTAGAAGCAACACTTGACAAGTCCATTAAACAGCTCGAAACACTTCCCTTCAAAACCTTACCATGAATGGAGGCATTATACGTAAAACAATGCCCCTTTAAAAACCTGAAGTGAGGGCCAGACTATGCAAAGCACTGGATAAAAGGGGGGGGGGCGCAAATCCTGGCCCACACAAGCTGAACCAGGAGCCCAGGAGGGCGAGGGACCTGAGCCAGGCTGTGTGCAACAGGGAGCAGTGGGGACTGCGGCAAACAGACCTGGAGAATTAGAGCTTTTTCTTGCCAGGCCCTCTAGGTTCCAAGAAGAATCCTGATGTCTGTGAAGTGCCCCAAATCCTATGACGCTGACAGGTAGTACAACAGGTTTTGGTTTCTAGTGAGTGGGGCAAAACACTATCTGCCTAAAGTTGGGCGCAGTTTGCACGAGAGAAAGACTGGCCTGGGTGGTACCTGAGTTAGCGGCTTGCCTCTAATATTGCGTACTTTGCTTGTGACTGTTTGGAGCTGGAGGACGCATTCTGAGTTTGGGGATGGGTCGTCGTGTTGTGGGGAATTTTGGCGCCCTCCTTACAAGACCCAAACTCAGGTCACCCATGGATAGAAACCAGATAGCTTCGCTTTGAAGGCGGAAATGTTCAATTTCCCTATTTTAAGAGTTTATGGCCTCCCTCCCTTCCCTAGAGGTGGGGGCTTTGGTGTGATTTCAGAGAAGCAGTCGAAGCAGTCACCGACTTACCACCGCCCCGCGTGAAGGTCACGTGACTACACACACACACACACACACACACACACACACACACACAGCACAGGGGCCCTTCGGCCTCCACGCATCCGGGATGAGCACCGCAGCCCTGGGTCTGTGATGATCTCAGCACTCGTCCTGAGGTGCTGCTCACCGGTGGGAATGTGGCCCCGCGAACACTCCGCAGTCATTTTTATTGGCTTTAGTTCTGAGTGATTGTCACTGGTCCATTCTTTCTCAAAGGCAGTAGAAAGAAATTCCGTGTGCTTGTTAGCGCCCCCTGTCTGTCTCCACTCCTGAGTATGACCCAGAGGACCTAACAGCTCCTTAGGCACTGTTAAAATTTAAGATTCCTTAGGCTTCTTTTAAAATTAAAAAAAAAAAAAAAGTGTTTTTGTTTTTTGTTTTGTTTTTGTTTTTTTGTTGTTTTCCCCCTCCCTTCCTCCCTTCCTTCCTTCCTTCCTTCCTGCGTCCTTCTCTCTCTCTCTCTCTCTCTCTCTCTCTCTCTCTCTCTCTCTCTCTCTCTCTCTCATTTTTTGGATTACCCACACATGCTACCCAGCACAGACTTTTTAAAAGAATCGAATGCAGTTGCTCGTGCCGAAGCACTTTGACCCCTGAGCTGTCTTCCCTGCCCCAGAGATGGATTCTCAGCCTCAGCGCCTCAGAAGAGATAAGCTTCGAGTGCCTGAGGTTGTGTGGCTGTGTGGCAGGGCCCTTCCCTCCGCTTCCTTCCCTCCCCTCCGGGGTCCTTTCCCTCCGCACTGCCTTCTCTGAAGCTCCCGGGTGGAGACACCACACCGCTGAGGGCTTTCCCAGTTCCCATGCTAGTTAAATTGGAAATCCAGACCAGAAAGAGGCTTGCCTTCCTCCACACCGAAGTTGTGTATTCTAAGCGGTGTTATCGATGCCTCTGTCATTTCATGTCGTGTCTTATACAAACATTTTAGCATTGTCCCGTAGGCATCTTTGGATATGGTAGCCCCAAGGACTCATGTAGGGGTGAGTGGAGACTGTCCCCCTGTGTAAGCCCTTTGAGTGTTTTTAACATGTCATCTAACAGCGACCCCTCTAGCGCTCAGTGTGCCAGTCCCCGGGCCCTCCTTTGCTCCGTACTGGAGTCTCTGATATTCTTTTCTTCTGGACCTCATTGTGCTGCTTGGACATCCCTTTGCGGTCTCCTTGGCCAGCTCAGTCTCTGTCATTTGAGACACGGTGGTGCTTAGGGGGACGGGGTGTGTGTGTGTGTGTGTGTGTGTGTGTGTGTGTATGTGTGTGTGTACCCACTTGGAATCCTACTATGTCATTTGATGGCGAGCAGAGACGTGAAGAGTTGTCTGAATGGTGACGTCCCCGTGACTCGCGAATGTCAGCGACTTGCCTTCTCTGAATGAGCCGAGGGCTTGAGGGGAGAGCCGAAAGATGTGTCTGCGGAAGGACTAAGAGTGGTGGAGACACCAGGCCCTCTGGATGAGGGGCGTGGTGTACAGAAGGGCCCTCTTCTAGCTCAGCAAGCCCGTGACGGCGGAGAGTTCAACGTGGAGACTTGAGGAAGTGTGAAGAGACAGTCGGAAGGTGTTCGGAGCTGTGCTGGCTTCTGACACGCAGTCCTGGCTTCTGACACGCACTCCTGGCTTCTGACACGCAGTCCTGGGGAGTTAATGACTTAAGGCAGGGTGTGAAGTAGGTGGGTGTGTAACAGTGGCCTTCTTCTCTTTAGCCCACTGGAGTCTGGTGGGAACGGATTACTGTCAGGACAGTGTCTGTAGTCGCTTTCATCTGGCTCAGCCAGCAGCCAGTGCTATCCAGCGAGTACAGCCAAGGTGGCCGGCAAGGCTACGAGAGAGGGACAGACATAGTAGAGCGTTTCCTCACTCCGAGGGTCAGTGGCGACACAGTAGACACTCCTGAACTCAGACTCACATTCAGGAAGTCCTAGGAGAACCTGCGGTGTCCCCTCCCAGTGTGCAGTGTTGAGGCTTGGCCCTGCATCCGCCCGATCAATATCCTTAAGTCTGCGCTCACCAGGGCTCACCTTGCCAGTAGTGGCTATGCCCGTGTGACATCTTTACCCTAAGTAATCTCTTGTTTCTGATTAGGGACTTGAGGATGGGCCCAGCTTGGTCTAGTGACACTCTTTTATCATCTTTGTTTGTGACCTGGAAGATTTGGAGTGGGAAGGTAGACTCCACAGTTGCTGGGTTATGATAAATTTTGAAGTCCTCAAACAGTCACTGTCACCTGCACATCATCTGTATGTGAGTCACACACAAGAGAATCCCACACAGACAACCAGTTTCTTTGAAGTCAGGAGTTGAATTTCTTGGTCCCAGCATTAGCAGTTTTCCTTTCTAACGCAAACTACAAACCACTTCGTGCCTTCGGACTCACGAGATCCGTGAAATATATTTGGATGTGGGTTTCATTTAAGCTGAACGTCTTTCTGTCTGGCAGAGCCTAGATGTACATCAGTGGAAGTATAAAGTAGGCCCGTTGCCCTGGCCAGAGGCTGTTCATGAAGTGAACCAAGACCTGGGTTTCGCGAGGCAACGCTGGTTGCGGGGAAAGCAGCTGGCCTCGCAGCTGGGTGGATAGTCCTTGGGTTTCCCCTTCACTCCGCTTTCCTGCTGCCTGTCTTATTGGATGTGGGGAGGGCAGGCAGTGGGGGGACTGGCTCCAAGGACAGACTCCCACTGTAGCAATGGTTAGGGGAAGGAGGGCTTCAAGGTCAGGGAGATTAGTACCCTCAATGGCTTTCAGAATGTGACCAGACAAGACGGGAGGTTTATCTGCCCGCACAGCGGATACATGGAGTCCCTTCCCGAAGGTGTTTCTTATACAGGCTTTGGTGCCAAGTACACAGGGCTTAGCTACCAGGCCACTGCCTTCTCTGGAGAGAAGAGATGTCGAATGCTTCCTCCCGCGTGTGTGTCAGAGATGCAGGACTCAGCAGAGGCACCAGCCAGTGCTTTGGGTGGATTTAGTCAGACTAACTCATCGTTGCCCAACAGGCCCAACCTTTTCAAACCTGTCAGCTTCCAGGATGGGGGGACCTTTTTAATAAAGTTCCCTTTTGAGATAGTTCTATCTGTTTGTGATCATAAAAAAGAGAACGCAGCAAGATAATATGTTCTACGGCAGGGGGTGCCTCAGCGGGCCCATGCTGAGACATCCCTTCCCCCTGAGGGACCAGACACACGACGGTATAGTATAGAATAGTTTCTTTAGAATATGGGGAGGGGAGTTAAGAGGCAGAGAGGAGGAGAGAGTAGAGAAGTAGAGGCCGGCCATGACCACGTGGAGAGAGGGGGAGGGAGGAGGAGAGAGAAAAGCCTAAGAGGGGGCAAGAGAGAGGCTGAGAGTGAGAATAAGAGAGGCAAAAGAAGGGAGGAGGGGCCAGAATCCCCTTTTAGAGTTGGCCAGACCTACCTGGCTGTTGCCAGGTAATGGTGGGGCGGGGCATACCTGGCTGTTGCCAGGTAACTGTGGGGTGGAGCTTAGACAGAATCCTAACACTATTCCCAAATTTTCTTTCCCCATGTGCTTTATCGTGGCTACTTTCTGTCAAGAGCAGTTTTGTTTTGGACTAAACTCACGGACTAAACTCACTGCAGTTGGAACAGTGCTCCATGCCAGGCCTGGCCTGTGCAGATTGACTCTATGCTCCTCTCACCAGGCCTCCTAGCTGCTCTGAGGAGCACAGATTATTCCTATATTTTGTAAATTCAGAAAGCTAAGGGATAGGGAATGGCTAGAGAGGTATTGTGTATAGTTGTAAGGTTGGATCTGCCTGGGCACCATTAATTGTATGGTATGTAAATTATACAGCAATAAAACTATTTGAAAAATGAAAAAAGAAAGAAAAGGAACCCCAAACCCGCTCTACCACCTGTTAGCCCTGGGACCTTGGGCAAGTTTCTTCTTCTCAGCAGAGGTTCCCACATCTGCAAAATGGGAGCGTATAGTGACTCACCAGGTGTTGTAAAAAAGTAAAGAAGTTGGTGGGAAGGAAGTGCCCGGAGCAGTGGCCAGCCCGCAGACACTTTGTTGTACTTAGGGCCTTTCTCCATAGTCACCCGGCCAGGAGGGAATTCTGAACCGCAGGTTTCTGAATGTCACGTCATGTCAGTGCCGTTGAATTCTGTGCTCCTCTTGGCCGTGACTCAGGGCCTAGCTAGTCATGAGGATTAGATCAATACTTGCAGAATGAATGAACACATTTTGGAATTTTAGGTGGTGATTTGCCAGGCAAAAAGAATTTGCTAAAAGGTAAGAACATACCTTGGGATGCATGAATGAAATAAAACACCAGCTCAGCGCTCTCGCCCCTGCATGCCTCAGTGCTGGCTGAGAAAACAAACAGCTCTCAGACACTCAGTCACTTTCTGAGTGCCCGTGCCCTTGTGGAAAATGTAGCTTCATGATGGTCTGGCTTGAAAAAACAGCAGTGGGGGGAAATTCTTAACACCAACCCCCCTCCAACCTCCACCCTGTCTTTCAGACATCTGGTCTACCATTGGGACAGCACATAGGTTATTCAGATGGTATGCTTGGCTCCCAGACAGGGGACTCCATAGAATTCACTGTTATTTACAGAGAACCCAAGGGTGTTTCTATCACTTTTATTATTATTGGTGTGTATAGATATGAACTTTAGTAGTAGGTGAATCTTCTCATCTGTTTAGATGTTTGGGAAGGAGAGTTGATCCTAAAGATTGAGGTCTTTGTGGCTAGCAAAAGTCAATCTTCTGGTCAGGTGGCAGTGTGGGCGGGGTTAGGTTCACCGTGTTCTTGGATCTTTGCTCAGAATTCCCCACTGCTTTTCCATTCCTGTGCCTTTCTGAAACCAGACATCACACTGAGCCAGCACAGAAGGATGGATAAGCAGTGGAGGTCTAGAAAGAAGCGATGGCAGGGGGAAATTGTCTTAGTCACGTTTGTTTTGGTCTTCGTTACTTTCTATTTTTCTATTGCCATGACAAAACCCTAGACCAAGGCAACTTCTGAAAGAAAGCATTTTATTTGGGGGCTCATGGTTCCAGAGGGTTAGAAGCCCTGACAAACCCGGCAGGGAGCTCGGCAGCAGGGAGGCAGGCATGGTGCTGGAGCAACTGCTGAGAGCTTGCACCCCATCCACAAGCACATGGTGTGGAGGGTGGGGGAGGGAGAGCATGCTTGGGAGTGGTGGGTGGGTGGGCTTCTGAAACCTCAAAGCCCACCCCCAGTGGCACCTCCTCCCAGAAGGCCACGCCTCCTAGGCCTTCCCAAATAGTTCTACCAACTAGAGACCAAGCATTCAAATCAGAGCCTGTGGGGGCCCGTCTCACTCAAACCGCCACACCAGTCTTGACTGAGTCAGGTAGCTTAATGGATGGGAGGGTCTTCCGGAATGGGGGAGGTGTGCCTGATGGTCCACTGGCGTGAGACTTCGTTTAAGCTGGGGTAGAAGACCCACAGCCTGGATGAGAGGGAAGGGGAGGGGAGGGGAGGGAAGGGGAGGGGGAGTGGGAGGGGGAGTGGGAGGGGGAAGGGAAAGAAGGAGATGGTTGCCTGAGAAAAAGGCCAGATCCTAGATGGGTCTGTTGGATGCCCCAAGGAGGGATTTTTTTTTTTTTTTTTTTTTTTTTTTACAATGGAAAATAAAAAGATATTAAAAAAGTTAAAAGTCAGGAGGACCAGAGCAGTACGCGTCGAAGATGTATAGGGTCAGGGGAATTGAACAAACGCGTTGTTGAGAACTGTTGACCTGGACGGAATGCATGTCCCCAGCTGGTGCAGACCCCTGGCTTCTCTGTTGGGTTTTGGGGTCACGGGGAGGGAGTAGTGTGCGAGGTTACTAATCCTTTATGTTCCAGAGCGGGATTTTTGTTTCTCTCTTCCTTGCACACACTGCAGAGTCTAACCCGCAGGAACTCCAGGATAGACTTGGTGTAGCCCACCATTAAATCCGCCAAGTGCCTCCTCCTTCCCACACCCCGTTAAAGCCCCGATTGGGAGGAGGAGAGGGCAGGTTTGAGGTGGAAACACACATCCCGCTGCCCACCGTGGAATTAGTCGTCTAGTGTTACTTGTCTTAACTCTGAACCACCCATTCCCTGTGTAATTAAGAGTTTGAGAGTGTAGACGGGGCTGCTGCGTCTTCATACACTAGCAGACACGAGCCCTCCTCCTCCGTTGGTTTGGTCAGTCATGTCATAGGAAGTGTGAACGCTGAGTTTCTCTGGTGCGTTTCTCTTCTGTGCTGGACGTGGAGAATGCACTTTGCTGCATGTTTGCTTTACCTATTCTTTTTTTTTTTCTTTTTTTTTTTAAATTCCAAAGGTAAAGAAAAAGATATTTCTGCTTCTCCCCATCGTGACTGTTGAGGAAAAGCAGGTCAGGGTGGGGCGGGAAACACGGGAGGAATTCATACACACGTTTCCCACTGTCGCGAGGCAAATTTGTACCCCGAATGGGGACAGGCCAACAGAAAGGTCTTAACAAATCTGTCCCTTCTCTCTGCGCCCAGACCGCTCTTGCTCCCACAGCTGCTGGTCTTAGACTCTAGACGCGCATGGTCAAGGTCCCTTCAGTCAGACACAGGACTGTGTGCTCGCTCTAGAGCGGTGGGTCTCAACCTTCCTAATGCCGTGACCCTTTAGTTTCTCATGTGGTGGTGACCAGCCATAAATGATTTCGTTGCTACTTCATAACTGTAATCTTGCCACCGTTATGAATCGTAATGTAAATATTCTTGGAGATAGAGTTTTTTTTTCCAAAGGGGCCCGAGGCCCTCATGTAGCGAAACAGTACTCTTGCATACTTGGACTATAGATATTCCAAACTGAGAGGTGTGGGTCTAACATACCCCCCTTTTAAGAGTGAGTGTTGGAAAGGAGTGTACCTTTCTTACATTGATAGCATCATCGAGGAATTACGGCGATTTGGATAGATTGCTGTCCTGGTTTCCTTTTTATTGCTATGATAAACACTAACACCCAGAGCAACTCTGAGAGACAGGGCAGGAGCCTGGAGGCAGGGAGGGAAACAGAGACCACAGAGGCCCAGTGCAGCTGTCTGCAGTTCTCTTAGCCTGCTGTCTTACATCAGGAAGGACCACCTACCCAGGGGTGGCACTGCCTACATAAAGCTGGGCCCGCCCTCCCCCATCAGCAAAATCCCCCCCTACAGGCCGATTCCACCAGGCCTTTTCTCAGCTGCAGTTCCTAGCCAGAACAATGGAGTTAATGCATGTGCCTCCTTCTCTCTCTATCTCTCTACACTTGTTTGTGTGTTCAGGGGTGTGGTGACAAGAAGTTGACCTCAGGTGTCTTCTCCACATGCTGTTTTGTTTGCTTAGTGTCTTGGTTTATTTTTATTTTGAGACGAGCTCTCTCAGTTTCCCCCGCCCCCACCCCTCCCAGAGCATGTCCATTTGGCTAGACTGGCCACCTGAAGCCCCAGAGAAAGATTTCTTGTCTCTCTCTCCTCGGTGCTGGAATTACAAAGAGGCTAACACAACCTGCCTTTTTTTTTTTTAAATGGGTGCTGGGATTTGAACTTGGGACTTAATGCTTGCATATACATACTTTGCCAACGGAACTGTTTCTCCAGCAGTTACTTCTCACGTGGCTCATATTTAAACATTACATCCGTGGCTGTGAACTTACCAGGCAGATGAGACGGGCTCCTGAGGAACTGGCCACAGCCGCTGACAGAAGCTCCTGAAAGCTTTATCTCAGGAGCGGAGGGAAGAGATCCTGCTGTTTCCTGCTGCTGCCCTGACCTCCTCCTGGGGGATTTCACTTCCCTGCCTGCCAGCAGTGTGTAGCCCAGAACGCCCTCGTCCTCTTATCTAGAGTCTGTGACTGATGACAGGGTGTGTGTGTGTGCTGTAGGCCAGCTTTCTCAGAGCAAGGTGGAGTCCTGCTTAGCGCCTGGAGAACTTTGCCACCTTTGGGGGTCACGCCCCGTGGTTGGTGAGTCAGTGCTGCCGGTCCTGACTTCTCGGTTAGCTGCCTGAGGCAGAATTTGCTCCTGCTTGTCTTTCTCTGATGTGCCTGCATTCTCTAAAATCTAAATTTTATTGTTCGGAGGTTGTTGTGCTTGGTGTGTGTAGAGTATATTCACATACGGAAGTGTGCATTTAGAGGCCAGAGGTCAGCCCTGAGTACATCCTCCATTGCTTCTCTAGATTCTTTCTTCATCCCCCCACCACCACCCCCTACCCCCCCCCCCAAGACTGGGTTTCTCTGTGTAGTTCTGACTGTCCTGGAACTCACTCTGTAGACCAGGCTGGCCTCGAACTCAGAAATCCACCTGCCTCTGCCTCCCAAGTGCTGGGATTACAGGTGTGTGACACCACGCCCAGCTTTTTGCACCACCACGCCCGGCTTATCCCCCCCCCCCCCCTTTTTAGGCAGGATTTCTCACCCTGGAAGAGGCCTACACTGGACTGGACTTTGTGGTCAGAGACCCAGAGATCCTCCTGTCTGCTTTTCTAGAACTTCAGGCTTTGTCTTTATGCCTGGCCTTTTCCCCTGGTCCCTGTTCTAGTGCACTTACCTGCATACGCATACACGTGTGCCCTCACCTGCTTATGCATACACGTGTAACCCATGTTCACATATGCCCAAGGCGGTGTGGGATCCCTTGGAACTGTATTTACAGGCCGTTATGAGCGCCACCTGTGGAGTGGGAATGGAATGCCAGTCTCCTGGAGAACCAGTCAGTGCTCCCGACCGACTGCTGGAGCCTTCTCTCCAGAGCCATTTTGGTTCCTTTTCCGGGAAGGGAAACGTTTGCACGCGGTTGGCTCTGCTCTTCAGAACGATGCCCGAGCTTCTCCTCTTCAACGGGTCCCCGAGAAGACGTGTCTTCTGGTGTCGCGTCCAAGCTCGAGGGTGTTTTTTGTAGATATCTGCTGCCCCGTTGATAAACTTTTGTGACATTTGGGTGGTAAACAAAGGCATTTAGATTGTGCGGCTGGGGAGAGAGAGAGAGAGAGAGAGAGAGAGAGAGAGAGAGAGAGAGAGAGAGAGAGAGAGAGAGGCGGGGGGGGGGAGATCCTTCCGCTTGCTGGGGAAGACAAGACAGCAGCATTGTGCATTGTGTGGAAGGATTAAGGTTCCTTGTCAGTTGATAGCAGAGGCGTGAGCTCTGCAGATGTGACCCTAGGTAGATGCTTGCTCTGACACTTGGAGGGCAACTGCTGATGCTGTGGATGGGATGATGTGGTACTTCCTCTCTGTCTCTGTGTGTGTGTCTGTGTGTGTGTCTGTGTGTGTGTGTTGCAGAGTCCCTGCGTCATACTAACGAAGAACACTTTCTTGCAAAGAGTAGACTTAGTCTCTTAGGCTGGATGGACCTGCCTGAGCTTTTAAGGATTTATTTCTCTGTGAATAGAAAGAACAGGTAGGGGGAGCCAACCCCCTCTTTCTTTCTGGAGTCCTCAGGGGTGATCACCACCCACCTCCTCCCTGAATCCGACCATCCATCCATCCATCCATCCACGAGCCTTTGCCCCTCTGACCCAACAACTCCCAGAGGCCCGCCTCTCACAACGGTTCCACTGGTGGTGGCTCAGTTTCCAGCGTAGGGACTTTGGACGCGTGGAGTTTCGAAAGCCGTTTGGTTCCACATGCGCCTCTGTGGGAACTTTTTAAATGGCGTATTTTACGCTAACCTTTCAACTCAATAATTTCAAAGCAAGAACTTGGATTGCAGTGGGTGTTCATTACAGAGGGAAATTGTAGCTGTGGAGGTGTCTACTAGGGTTTCATGGTAAACTCCTCCAGAGCAGTGAGGTCCATCTGCGGGCAGAGCATTCATGCCCCTGTTCCTCCCCAGCTCTGCCTGCGGCTGAGGCTTTTCCCTCTAGGACCAGCCCTTTGCCTCCGTGGCTTTGTACCCTGCGGCCTGTGATTCAGCTGGAAACTGCTGCTTGGGATGGTTACCCAGTCAGACTAGGATTGAGGGTCTCTGTGCTGGCTAGTTAGTTCTGTGTCTACTTTACACAGGCCAGAGTTGTCTGAGGGGAGGGAGGGGGTCCTCAACTGAAAAACATAAGACTATGCTGTAGGCAGGCCTTAGGGCATTCTCTAAATTAGTGATCGTGAGAGGGCCCAGCCCATTCTGGGTTGTACTCAGAGCTAGTGGTCTCTGGGTCTATAACACACACACACACACACACACACACACACACACACACAGGGTAAGCAAGCCTTCGGGAGCAAGCTAGGTAACAGCCTCCTCCATGGCCTCTGCACCAGCTCCTGCCCCCAGGTCCCTGTTGAGTTTGCTTTTCTGCCTGGTTTCCCTCAGTGCACTGATTCAGGATATGTAAGCCAAACAAACCCTTTTCTCCTCACGTTGATTTTAGTCATGATGTTTCATCCCAGTGATAAACCCTAACTAAGAGAGTCACTGAATCGGCGAGTTTGCATGCCCTAAGGGATAGGAACCCTCATCCAGTCACCAGCTTGGAAGACCCTGCCTCATTCCAGCCAGACCAAGCCCAGCCACTGACCGGCTCAGAGGACCCAGCCCTTAGGCTGAAGGTTTTCCGAATCTCCACTTTGTTCTTGGGTTCTAGCAACGGTTGAAGTCTTCTTCCCTGTAGCTTGACTCTGCTCTAGAGGGGAATCATGAAAAATCCCCATCCTGTGAGGGCTGGTGGGAAGTTTGCTGGCTACTGCTGACGGCGGCCTGAGTCATGGCTGACTCCGCTTGTCGTTTTTCTAGTCCTGCCTGTGAACGGAAGGCAGGGCTCAGCTTCTCATGGACTGTCAACTTGTACTGCGTTTTAGGAGCAGCCTCCTGCTCTCACAGAGCCCTCCATACACGTACCCACCTGCGCGTTCTTCCAGCCAAGCCAAGCTGCCTACGTATGTGGTGGTGATCACGAGTGGTCACGGTGCTTAATTGTGATTGGCAGGCCTGAGAAGCGGCCGCCTGGCTTGGCTTATCCGCCGTGCTCAGCTCAGTGGTGTCTTGAGGAAGCCTCAGCCACCCCATGAGGGTTTCCAAGTGTGGAACAACCATGGAGATCCAAGTGAAACCTGATCCTTCAAGATGGTGTGTGTGTGTGTGTGTGTGTGTGTGTGTGTGTGTGTGTTTGTGTCTTGTAAATGCAATTCGTGGCACCAGGACTCTGTTTTGTTTGTGGAAGTCATTGGCATGGGACTTGGGGGGAGGGGTGCGACCTGAGGCGGCTTCCAGAGCTCGGCCCTAAAGTGGCTTAGAATGTTTGTTCCTGGGCTCGACAAAGGTGAATGCCTCTATTGTTGGGCTGTGCGGAACTGTGAGTGGTTGTGGGTGGTGATTAAGGGTTGCTGCGTATGCCCGTTTACGGGGAGTTTCAACCTCAGTTGACACTTTGCAGAAAATTGGGCCTTTTGGCTCCTGGCTTCCGTTTGTCTCTAGGGACTTGGCCCGTTCAGACCCCAGAACCTGTTCCTGGCAGGCTGCCTCCTTGTTCCAGTCTTTGTCAGTCAGTCTGTCTGTGTGTGTGTGTGTGTGTGTGTGTGTGTCATACACATGCTGGTACTCCGAATACATTTCTCAAATCCTTTCTCCTGGCGTGAAGTTTAGATTCACTGGAGCGCCTTAGACCCAGCATCATTGAACAAAACCACCGAGCAACTGTTGTCTGCGTTCTCAGTGCCGCCCATTTTTGCCCGCGGCCCCCAGGAGGTAGATGATATTTGTTTCCCCTGTTCTGATGGCACCCCCAGAAAATAAAAAAAAGAGGTTTCTGGAGCTTGATGCATGCAGGTACTCTTGGTGAAGTGTGCTAGAGAGCCCTTAAAGGCAGTCTGACATGACACCAGGACCGAAAACCTATGGTCCTGGTCTATTTTGCATGTCGAAATGAATTGCCCAAGGCTAGTAACTTATGAAGGATAATGTTTACTTCGCTCACAGTTCTGAAGGTGGGTAAGGCCAGCAGATGGTTGGTGAGGCCCCTTATGACTTCATGATCTGACCGGGGACATCATGGGGGGACGGGGAGCAAGCCCCGTAACAAAGCCACTCCCCCCACAACTACACCTCTATTCATCTAGACGGGACTACACGGTTCCAACGTGTGCAATTTAGAGAATCCATTCAGCTCACAGTGTGACCAGGACACTCCCAAACATCACTCTGCAACTCCACGGCCAGAGCTCCTCAAAATTGTCAAGGCCATCCAGCAGAGGTCTGAGGAACCAGACCAGGGAGATACAGGGCTAGACACAATGTTCCGGGGGAGGTTCTGAGATAGGGGAAGGGGGACAGCGAAGTCTGGGGGAATCTGACGAGACCGTGCGCCCCGTGGTGATCCTCAGCGCGGCTGAGAGGGAGGATGCGGGCGTGGGAGGCGGACCGACCGCGTGTGTTATCTTTGCCATGTCTTAGTATATTTGCAAACTTCCTGAAGTGAGACCTTCACTTTGAAGCAGCGTCATGTTCCCGGTCCCCCGCACTGCCTCGCTAGCTCCCTGGGGTGTGGAGTGTCTGTGATCCCAGTCCTTGCTTCTGAGTGCTCACCAGCTGGCGGAGTGGCCCTGTCTGGGAGCGCATCTCCTCTTCTGGAGCACAAGAGTGGGTTGGCAAAGTGGTTTTGGTTGTTTTGGTGCTGGGGGGGGGGCAGGGGCAGCGCTGGGTCTCACACATGCTAAACACATTACAATTCAGCCGTAGCCTCAGCTTTTTACTCTTTAAAGATTTAAAAATAAGCCAGGCGGTGGTGGCACCGGCCTTTAATCCCAGCACTTGGGAGGCAGAGGCAAGGCGGATCTATGAATTCAGGGCCAGCCTGGGCTACACAGAGAAACCCTGTCTTGATAAAAACAAAACAAAACAAAAGACTTAAAAAGTATTTTAATATTTAATTGTTTTATTTGGGTATGTGTGTAAGTACCCTCATGACACAACACGGGTGTGGCGGCCAGAGCGTACTTTGTGGGCGTCAGTTCTTTTCTACGTGCATGGCCGGGGGATTGAACTCAGGTTGCCGGGTTTGCTGGCAGTCACCTTCACCTGCTGAGCCATCACACAGGCCCCAGCTCCTGCCTACTTAAACGGGAGTGCCACACAGTTTCCAAATCTCAGGCAAGCGGAGAGAAGAAGAAATATGGAAAGTCCTGAGGATGGGTTTTTCAGGCCGGAGTGAAGTGCATTCATTTAAATAAAATCTTGGCTGGTACCAGGAGGAACAGGGGCAGACACCGATGTCACGTAGGTGTTCCTTACTCCCTGCTGGGCCGCCTCTCCCCCCAACCCCCTTCCTGATGGATTATTTTTAAATGACTAAGTTATTTTTAAATGCCTCATAGGTGGCCGCAGGTGAAATTGTAGTTCTGGTGGTTTGGAGGGAAAGTCAGAGCAAGGGGTTAGGCGGATGGTGCCTGCGTGTTCTCCGGGCCCTCGCAGGGCTTTCAGAAGGAGGCGAAGTTAAAGCGTTGCTGCGGCTGCCGCAAGCCACTGGGTGTGACCCAAGAAGGTGCCAAGGGCAGGACCCGAATACAGACACTGCCTTGTTGGGTGGAAGCCTGCAGAACTGACGCTCCCAGGCACGCAAGCCGCGCATCACGCACGCTCCCTTGTTTTGTAGAGTGTTCTCAAGTGATTAATACTTGTCCTTAGGGACATGTGTGGACTGCTTTCTAGATGTCTTCTGAAGGTCCTTGTCTATATGCGACAAAGATCACCAATTCAGTCTCGGCCTTCAGTTACACGCAGGCAGACAGGAGGAGTTGGGGGCCGTTTGGCCTCCATCTATGTTTCTTACGCCATAATGTTTTTTGCAAGTTTCAGGGTGGGCTCAGTAATTTGGACAAATGTGATTTCTTTCAGCATCGTCTTGTTTCTGGAATTTTTTTTTTCCCACCCTTGTCTTAGCAGTTCAAAATAGTAACCGGGTGGGCGCGGTGACGCGCCTTTAATCCCAGCACTTGGGAGACAGAGACAGGTGGATCCGAGTTTGAGGCCATCCTGGTCTACAAAAGGCATTTGGGGGGGGGAGGTAGCAATGGTAACTGGACAGGCGTTTTAATAAATTGTGAAGAAGGGGAGGGAACTGAGACGTAAGAAGGAAGGCTGACTTGGCCCGTAGAGACCCAGCAGCCACCCGAAGAAGCCTTGGCAGCCTCTCACACTCCTGACTAGATGTCTGGCCCTGCATCTTCCTTTCTTGTGGTTTTGATTTTGACTGGGAATGGCAGGAGCCAGTGTGTCCTTGTATGGTTACCTGGGGAGCACTGAGCACAGGGTGGTTTATTGGTCATACAAGACCTTCTCCTGTTCTCTTTCCCACCTGCTTCTCCGCACCCGCTGCCCGTTGCCGTCTTCATGAACGTTGGCCATAGGCATTGTGACTGTAGGCACAGCAGCGGGAAGATTGGGGTGCCCAGGGGTCCTTGGGCTTTCTGCTTAGCCCGAGGACCTGAGAGTTTCTTTCTATGCATCACACACGATGGAAGAAAAGAATCAACGCTTGTAAGGATGCTATTAAGGATTTCTGTGGGCCCGCCTGGGAAGTTACCAACTCCTCCGGCATAGTTTTTAGGAAAGGGAACAAGTTTATGTCGGTGATGGAAGTTTTAAAATGCTTTTGTATATTCTTTGGGAATTTCATATGGTATATTTTGATCATACTATCTTCCTCCCCCAACTCCTCACTCACCTCCTTACCCACCGAATTTTGTCTCTCTCTCTCTCTCTCTCTCTCTCTCTCTCTCTCTCTCTCTCCCACCCCCACTTTCTCTTTATTGAACTTTTCTTCAAAGTAGTATGGGATGATACTTTGGCTTGATTCTTGACTTCGATCTGTTGTTGGTGAAAATAAATAAATAAATAAATAAATAAATAAATAAAAAAAATAAAGCATCCATCTGTTACTCAGCGCCGGTACAACTTTGGACCAAGCTGAGACTTTCATCTTCTGAATCTGAGTTAATTGTTCACCAATGATTGCCAACCTCAGGTTCAAAACCTGCAGCCCTGAGAAGAGGAAGTGCGTCAGCGGGGTCTTTTGTGTGGCCACAACGCCTCTGCTTGCTTTCTAACAGATGTTGAGGGTGTGTAAAGACCACCATTGCTCTTGGATGCCTGCGTGGCCCCGGCCAGGAGAGGGCTTGCAGTAGTTGTTCTGTTTTTAGGCCCCCACTGGTGTAGAACGTAGCCTTCTCAGGAGGGAGGTGTCCTTCAGACCTTCCGGGTGCACCTGCAGCCAGTCCCCTGCCTCCTGCCGCTGTGGTACAGTCTTTTCCCTGCTCACATGGGAGGAATGTTTATGCCCTTCCGCGGCACTCTGTTCTTCATGGCTGCTTGAGCCAAGCCGGAGCTTTCGGAGTTTTACATTGGGCTTTTGCAAACATTTGAGGATCGAGTGAGTTAGCGCCCGAGGTTAAAGTCTGCGGTGCGTGTGTTGGCTCTGCAGGTCCAGCCCTCCTTGTGCAAATATTACAAGATGGGTTTCCATTAAAAATCAAACCCAAACCAAGCCACCAAACCAGCCAAGCACCCAGTGAACAGAGCAGGAGAGAAATGAGAGTATTGCCACAAGATACCCTCCAAACTGCGGTCCCTGTGGCCTCCCTCTGTGGTGGTCACCGTTTGGGTTCTGCTGCTGCAGTGTCCTCCCTGTGTGCCCCTTGCTTTAATGCTCCCGGAAGCTGGACCTGCTCCAGGTGCGCCTCACCTGGTTCCTGCCTCGTGAGATTGTCCAACTCGGTGGCCCCGAGACAACGGAGTCCATTGTCCGCGAATTAGGTCAACAAGCAGTGAGCTTTTAATCTCAAAAATGTCACCGCGTCTGGAAAGTTTTCACTGTAGAATTATTTCTCAACTAGGACAACTCCTTATCAACAAAGAATTATCTAGTTCAAGGCGTAAGTCGTGCCAAAGGTGAGGGATCTGTAGCAGAAAGTTGGTGCCGTGAAAGTCATGCGTTCCTTGATGTGGGTTTGAGTGGGGGTGGGGGGTGGGAAAGCACCTGCTATATGCTAAAGGAATCTCTTCCAGTAGATGTGCATGAGCTGGGGGCCGTACAAGTAAGAAGAAGAAAACTCTGGTGGCTGAACTGAGTTGACTGTCCATAGTATTATGTCATATCTGTCCTGAAATCACTTGAGTCCTGAGTATTTGTGGGGTTTGAATGGGGAGGTGGCTCTAATGGATCTGAGGTAGCCCTTGGACTCTGTGTGGCCAAAGATGGCCTCCTCCTTCCTTTATATCTCCAGCCCTGGAGTTAAAGGTGTTCTACTGTCTTAGGGTTTCCATTCCTGCACAAACATCATGACCAAGAAGCAGGTTGGGGAGGAAAGGGTTTATTCAGCTTACACTTCCACATTGCTGTTCATCACCAAAGAAAGTCAGGACTGGAACTCAAGCAGGTCAGGAAGCAGGAGCTGATGCAGAGGCCATGGAGGGATGTTTCTTACTGGCTTGTTTCCCCTGGCTTGCTCAGCTTGCTTTCTTATAGAACCCAGGACTACCAGCCCAGGGATGGCACCACCCACAAGGGGCCCTCCCCCCTTGATCACTAATTGAGAAAATGCCCCACAGCTGGATCTCATGGAGGCATTTCCTCTCCTGAAGCTCCTTTCTCTGTGAAAACTCCAGCCTGTGTCAAGTTGACACACAGAACCAGCCAGTACATCTACCTTCTTACTTTTCTCCTCTTGAACAGAAAAACATGCCCCAAACAACTCGGAAGGAAGGATCTATTGGGCGAGCATAGCCCTGTAACCACAGATGAGTGCTCCCGTTCTATCCACAGAGAGAACGCAGAGGAGACCCGCGAATGGCAAGTGTTGCCGAAATCTCCGTTTCTCCACCAAGGCCACACCTCCTAAGCCTCCCCACCACCTGGGGACCACTGAGTACCCTAATGCTCTTATGGGGCATGTCACTCAAATCACCTCCATGCCTATTCTACATGGTGCTGATCCATCAGCCCTCTTCTGAGTTCTTAAAAACAAACAAACAAACAAACAACAACAACAACAACAACAAAAAACACACAAAAGCACATCACATATCAGAAACCAGTTACAGTTGTGTCTTGGAAGTTGCTAGAGAATCCTCAATGTGGGGAACCTTTCGTAGCCCATGGGAGCAGGTGCAGGGACAGCACCCTCAGACTGGGTGTGAGCCTCATGTTTTGTGGGTGCATGATTAGAACTCTCTCCTTTCTAGGAAGAAAGGGCAGCGATAGGTGGACGTCTTGATGGTAGCGTGGGGCCAACGGACCACGATTTCCCTGTCTATGTCAGGGTCTGTAATAGTCAAAGGTGGGAGGGAGCCTCAGACAATGGAGAACGAAGGAGGGTGGCCAGCTAGGCCCTGATAAAATGTTTTGCCTGGGGAGGTATAACTGCAGCCACCGAGGTGGCGGGCCAGGACTAGGAGCCTTTGGCCAGTGGGGTAGTGACTGAGCACACATGGGGTAGTAACTGAGCACACACCCAGCACTCAGCCTTAGGCGGGCCTTTGGGTTTGAACATGCCTGTAGGTTCTCCTACTCAGGGCTCTGTGGGCACAAAATGAATGCAACACGAGGGCCTCAGAGTCTGTGTGTAGCATATGGTCTGTATACTTTATCATTATGATTTTCCTATTGGTATGTTTCTTGACTCCTCCATTGCTGAATTGTAGAAATGAGTTTGGTTTTTTTTGTTGTTGTTGTTTTTTGTTTTTTGTTTTCCTACTCTACAGTGGCTAGGAATATTTATGTCCCAGTAAGAAGTATTCAAACTGGTACATTGATTTTTTTTTTTTTTTTAACAGCTTGAATCATTGGAAATGCTGACGGGCGCTGCACGGTTAAGCACTCTCTGCTCTGTCTGTGCAGCTGTGCAGGGCACAGGTCATTTACCTCCTCTGTCTGTGGATTTACCCTTTGCCGACACTTTGTGAATTGGATGCCTCCAATATGTCATCCTTTTTGTTTGGCCTCAGTCACTCCCCACGGTGTCTCTGAGGTTCATGCTTGCTGGAGGAATCATTGGACATCTCAGGAATTTTATTTTTCTTGCTACTGAGGCGGTCACATATAAATGTTACCACGTTTCGTCTGACCCTATACCGAGTGATAGACATCCGAGTTGTGTGGCTGTTACAAATGGTACTGCTGCTCAGAGTTACGCCTAAGGCTTCGGCTGAGTTACTGATTCCCTGTTACTGATTTCCTGTTGCTGTGATAAAATACTCGACAAGAACAACTTGGGGGGAGGAAGGGTTTACTTTGGCTCACAGTTCAAAGGTGCCAATCCATCACGGTGGGAGGGGCGTGGTGGGAGGAGCTCGAGGCGGCGATTATATTGTATTTGCACTCAGCTGAGGATAAAGACACTTGCTACCCTTGTTGAATACTTGTTAGTCACACAGTCCAGGACTCAAGCCAGAGGGCATAAGGCTGTCTTCCTTTAGCCTGGGTCTTCCTTCTTTCTTCATGAGCCCAGTCAGGATAACCACTCGCAGGGCTGCCCAGAGGCCTGTCTCCTAGGCGACTCTAGGTCCTGTCAAATTACCAATCAATATTAACCATCTCAGGTTTGCTTATTTATTTTTTTAACCTCAGGAGGTTCTAATTAAACTCGCCAGAGTTTTGTTTTCTTTGTCAATGTGTAGGGATCGCATGGCTGGACTGTATGTGCACTAAGCTCTGGCCTGTGTCTTTTAAGAGGCCGCCCGCCTGACTTGTCTTACAGAGTGAATATACTTTCCATTATGCTGGTCTGCATCTCCACCTGCGGTTGGGAGTAGAGTGTTCTTTCATTCTCTCCTGGAAATCACTGGCCACTGAAAATGGAATTTCTATGAACCGCACTTTTGAAGAACGAGATAGTGTTACTTGCCTTTCTACAGGGTTGTTCAGAAGATCAAAGGAGAGGCGACGTAGGCTTTGTGTCTCAAAAAAGTTACTGAATATTAGGTTTTTCAAGTTTTTCAGTTGTTAAATTTAATGTTTGAATATCCGTCTCAGATTTTTAAGATGAGAACATGTCTGCATTTTGGTGAAATGTGTACGTTAGGACTCGACATGTTCCGCTTGCTTATAAAAGGCAATTTTTACTCAAATCGTGAGCGTTCTCCATATGTTAGGTTGCCTGCATTGTGTATTGAATTATCAGCCTTATTTAACAATGACAGACTATAATAGTTTACATATGGTGGGCAAAGTTTTCTTCTTTACTCAGAGTTGGATGGTCTGGTAAATGTCCGCTTGTGAACTTATTAAATCTAAGTGCCTGTGGGTGGCCTCGTCCAGACCTGGGCATCCTGCTCCTATGCAGTGGAAGCAGGAAGATGGGGGTGGGGCGCGGGACTCCGGGGGAAACCACCGAGAGCGATCTTCCACCAGAACAGCCAGTTCAACGGTTTAGTTTGCAGTGTGAATTCTGTGACAGTCCCGAGCTTCTGCATTCTCCAAGAGCCAGGAGTGTTTCCAGGGCATTCTCTTTCCGCCTTGTGGAAGGTGAGAGCTGATTGCAGATCGAAGGGGACTGGCCGGCCCTGAGTTTGAAAGCCCATAAAGGCTCTTTCTTTATCAGCAGCACTTCACACCTGTTGAAAAGACCTTTGGACCCAGAGCTAAGCTGTGTTTGATCAGGTAGCGTGTCAACAAAGAGCTGTGGAGAGCTTGGTAGGAGAAGGTGGAGACCAAAGAGAAGACTCCGAGGCTAAGAAAGTGCACACAGTGCAATGCTCCTTGTGGCCTCTGAAAATCCAGAGGGTTTGGGGTCTTCCTCGATCAACTCTACCCTTTCTTTCCTTCTTAGCAAAAGTCTTTCACTGACTCTAAAACTCAACAGTTAGCTCACCAATTACTGTAGACTAGCCGGCCAGCACTGCCCCCCCCCATCCACCCACCCCGCCCCCAGCTTCCTACTGTCACCTCCCCCATCCTGGGATTAAAGTTGTATGCCACTGTGCCTGGCTTTTTGTGTGCCTTCTGGGGTTCTTAACTCGGCCCGCCTGGCATGCATAGCAAGCACTGTACCAACTGAACCATCTTCCCGGTCCCCTAGGCCAGACTTATATTAACTTGGTCATGTACAGTAAAATACTTCATTCTTATTAAATAGACAAGGTAATAAATTAGGATGTGGAGCTGTGAGCTTCTTTTTTGTTGAAAATCATGCAGGTCAGAGTCATGGCAGACACTGTGGTTTTGTGGTGAATGTGCAAATTAATTACCATTTCATATTTTAACTTTAGTATATATATATATATACATATATATATATATATATATATGCATGTGTTGATATGTGCATGTATATTTTGGGGTATTTCAAAATTTTCACCCACTGCAGTCTCTAGTGCATAAAATGAATAAAGTCATTCAGGCACTTGGAAATCCTTTCCTGGAATTTTTCAGGTATGGAGTAACATTTGAGAGAACAGTCTTTGCGGATGTCTGAAGTAAATGTTCTTTTTGGACGCAGCTGTTTGCTAATAAAGAAATCAGGTCTGACAGCCCTGGTGTCACTTTTTCCATGTGTTTCCAGTGTCTCAGCCCAAAGTAGGGAGTCAGAGGGACGTGACAGTCCTGAGGGGGAAAAGGAACTCAGTCCAGTTGGCACGTGTGTTCTTTAAATAGTCCTCAGGATTTAAGTGAGACACTTTATATTAGTGTTTGATGCTGTTTTCCACTCTGCAGTGGAGAACTCCAGTCCCCTGTGGGTGGTGGCTACGGAGCTATGGATGGACCAAAAGACCTAAAGCTACCAACGCGTGCAGCAGAAGAGGGGAGGGCCTTAGACAGGGGTCTTCCCTGGGCCCTGGTAATCTCAAAGCTCATTGGACAGTCAAATGTGTTAGGCAGTTGGGAAGGGACTTTGTCATTCTTACAGCCTCTGGCCACCTTGATCTTAAAAACGATCAACTCCTGAACATGTGGCCCGTTCTTCCTGGGACCCTGGGATTTAGCTTGATAGGCCCAAGCTGACTTGTCCAGGGTCCTAGTTATAGTGGTCCCAGTGAAGGCTTTCAGACCTGTCTGGCCGTTCTTAAGTAATATCTGTATGGAGGGAAGACGTCAGGCAAACCTACATCTTGTAGATTTTCCTTTTTAGGAATGAGTCATGTATATGTTATATGGATAACCCAAGTTCTGTTCCCAGCGCCTGCCTCAGGAGGCCCACAACCACTCCTGTGACCACAACCGCCCCTGTGACCACAACCGCTCCTGTAACTACAGCTCGGGGAGAACTGACCCCTCCTTCTCTTGGTCACATGCACGTGTCATGGGTCACTAAAACTCTGTTTTTAAAAAGAAATAGAAATTGGAAGGCTGATTTGTGATCTCCCTGGGTCACTGCTTAAGCCACTGATTTTCTTTGGGGGGGGGGACAATAAAAAATGGGAGGTCATTGTGAATAGTGTTTTTTGTTGTTGTTTTTTGTTTTTGTTTGGTTTTTTGTTTTGTTTTGTTTTTGTTTTTTAAGATAGGGTTTCTCTATGTAGTCCTGGCTATCCTGGAACTCACTCTGTAGACCAGGCTGGCCTCGAACTCAGAAATTCACCTGCCTCTGCCTCTGCCTCCCAAGTGCTGGGATTACAGGCGTGCACCACCACCACTGGCTGAGTGTGTTTATTGCTCTGTGGTACTCAGGGCTGGAGTATTTATCTGTCTAGCGAGTTCCTAGGAAAGTCCATCCCAGCAGACCAAGTTCTCCTAACTATTGGGAAATCGAGCCCCTCTTTTGAATATCTCTCTTGACTTGTGCTTTTTAGACCAACAGTGGCAGTGGAGTGGGGTAAAGTCCCTTAAGCACCAGATAAAACCAAGGTATCAGCCTGGGTAAGGGTGTGGCTCCTGAAGCCTGCTGTCTTAGTGTGTTAGGTAAGGTACCCCAAGCATGTCTTTCTCCTGTAGTGTAGGGGTGAAGGATAGTGCCTGCCTACTGGGTGCCAAGAGCAGGCTGAGATAATCTGATCTGGTCGTGTGCCCAGTAGGGATGTGGGGCACCCTCCCTCCTCTTAACTTTGTCTTCCTGGTTGGACACACACAAGCGGCTAAGGAAGGCTGTGGATGAACTTTGCTGGAGAGAAAGACATTTGCTCGAGGCTAGCCTGGTCTACAGAGTGAGTTCCAGGACGGCCAGGACTATACAGAGAAACCCTGTCTCGTAGGAAAAAAAGAAAAAAGAAAGACATTTGCTTCTTCACGCAGATTACTCTTAACATGTGATTTATTTATATATTTGTATCTGTGTGGGTGTTTGTACCCTGTGTACCCTGTGTCTGATAGTCACAGAGGCCAGCAGAGGGCATCACATCCCCTGGAACAGAAGGTTGTGGCTGCTGTCTGGGTGCAGGGAATTGAACTCTGTCCTTTAGAAGGGCAGTCTTCCATGTCCAGCCCCCTCCAGGCCCTACACTAGCTTTTTTGTTTGTTTGTTTTGAGACAGGGTTTCACTGTGTAGCCCTGGAACTAACTCTATAGAACAGGCTGGCCTCGAACTCAGAAATCCCCCTCCCTCTGCCTCCCAAGTGCTGGGATTAAAGGCGTGTGCCACCATTGCCTGGCTCCTACACTAGCTTTTTAACACCCTATAGGAGTCATAATGATTTTGATAGCTGTGTTTTATGACAGAATACCATTTCAACTCATCATTAAATTTTCTCTTCTGTCCAGGGAGCACGGGTCTGGCTAAGAGAAAATGGCCAGCATTTTCCGAGTACTGTAAATTCCTGCGCAGAAGGTGTCGTGGTCTTCCAGACAGACTATGGGCAGGTAAGAACAAGTCCCTGTTGCTTCCTGAAGTCTACGCTCCACTCTCCTCTACCCATGAGCACTTGTGGTCCCCCTGCGCAGGCATTCACATAGACAAACACACACCACCTGACTCCCTCTCGTGAATTTTTCTAAGGGATAAACCAGAGCCCAGGTATGCATGTCGTTAGGACACCATCCTTGCAGAGGGACAACAGCACATGTCCCATTGTGGAGTAGAAGGAGACAGGTTTCTCTCTTTCCTGGGTACCTTTTCTACCTCAAGCAGAGCTAGGCATGCAGCCCAGTACAGCATTGAGATGTTAACGCATAGTGTTCTGGGAGTGTTTCCCAGCATTTTTCTAACTTGGTTGCATGGTCCTTGATTGAGGACTTGACGTATGACGTTGTTTGTTATGTTGCGGGTTGAAAGATGGGGCGTACCTGGTAGGATGCATAAGAAAAACTCAGAAGATCGATACTTAGTGATTGCTTCTCACGCATTTACTCTCGAAACCCTTAAGCTTCCATGGTGTATTCTGTGTGGTCAGGACAGGAAGACCAAACACCGCAGAGAGTTGATTTTTAAAATGTCAGCAATATTTCCCTCTTCCACCTCCCCACCCCGCCCCCTAGTTCTTGAGGCTGCAAGGTTCTTTCTGTCTCCACTCTGGAGTCCCAGGTGGGCTGCCATTGTTTACCAGGTGGATTTGGTTACCTGGGGAGGGGACAGAGAGACCACATACCTAACGGCCATCTGTAGCCTGGGTGCTGCCACCGCCCTGTTCGGTCACCTCCCCACCAGCCTCTGAGGTGTATAGTGATCAGTCAGCTAAGCTGCTGGAGTGGAGGTCCAGTTATCTCTGCAAATCCACTTCACCTGACAGGACCGGTTGGAGGGTTTTGTCTCTTCATTATAGTCTGGCTTCCCTCCTGCCTTCCCCAGATGCGCGCTGAGGTCCGTTCAGACTCTGTCAACTCTTCTCTAGAGGAGAGGAAAAGGGAAAACGGTATTGAAGCAGCATGCCATTAGCAAAAATACGTTCCAGAAAGCACTATAAAATACATTTTATTAGCATTCTTTTTAGTTTTGTTTTTTATTACAAATCTGGTTTGGTTTATTTATTTATTTATTTATTTATTTATTTATTTTTAAACGTAAAAATAAAATCATGATGAAAACATGGAGCACGGGCTGCTGGAGAGAAGGCTCAGTGGTTAAGAGTACTTGATGTTCTTAGGAAGACCAGGGTTTGTGTGCCAGTACCCATGGAAGGTGGCTTACCACCACCTGTAACTCCAACCCCAGGGAATCCAGTGCCCTCGTCTGGCCTCTGAGCACCCCACATACGTGGTGTGCACACATAGAGGCACACATGTGCATGCAAATCAAAGTGAAATATGTGATTTTTAGCCTCTGCAGCTTAACCCACTGGCCTTTGTATACTTCAGTGGTTACGTAGATTCACACTCCACGAGGCTGATCTTCATAACTGCTTTGTCTCGTATTATTGCCACATTAGAGGACACACACACACACACACACACACACACACACCTCCTTTCCATGTCCACTATCCGGTAAGTAGCTTTACTTCTTTTGTCTGTGATTTTGGCGTGCTTTATGTGACAGGCATTACACAGCATCTGCCCTGAGCCTGGCTTGTTGCCCTCAACTGTCCTTGATGTTTTGTTTCTAGTTGTACCCGGTAGCTCCCAACAGGACAGCTGAGCCTTTCGGTGCTGTTGCTGTGCATTACGGTCACAGCCTGGGCCACAGGAATCCTCTGCTGGTCCCGGTGGTTAGACAGCTCTCGGTGGCGGAGCGTGGAACCGGGTGGTCAGGTCACCCTTGACGGTATTTATAGAGTGTGGGCCTAGCAAGGACTGGACTGGAATAATGTGAACCCAAATTCAAAAGCAGCCCCGAATCCTGACCCGCACATGCCCCCTTGGCCACTGAGTGTGTGGTTCATGTTATCCAGTCCAGCACTCCAAATATAACACGTATAATTAGCTTGGTGATTTGCGTAGGAATTGCAGGGTTCCCGCTACGAGAAAAGTGAGGACGGCTCAAAGGACGGGTTCAGACTTGGCCCAAGAACCCGCAGAGGCTGGCGGAGCAGCCCGCCGCCCAGATGCTCACACCCTCAACCACAAGCACAAAACACACAGAGCGAAGAACACGTCGGGGAAGCTATGAACTCTTAAAGTTGTCTCCCAGCGACGTGGTTCCTCCTGGGTCCCCCCAAAGGTTCTGTGGGCCCCCTAAACTGCATCACCAACTGGGAACAAGTATTCAAAAGACCAGGGCCTCCGGGGGAGCGTTTCTCTTTCCAACCACCCCAGTTTTCTTCTTGGACTGCCACCTCTGGACAGTTTTGTGAGTTTTCAGAAAGCATCGCCGTCCCTACAGAGTGTAGCCATCGCTAAGACCATCCCCTGTGGGAGCGCAAGCCTTCCTGAGCTTTGTCTGTTCTAGAACACGCAGGCGTACTGACAGTCCCAGGGCGCCCTCCGGGAAAGTGCGGAATGGAGAAGTACATTCTAAATTAGATTTTTCACTCGGGGAGATTGAACTATTTTATCACCTTTGTTTAGAGAATAATGTCTAATTCCATTGCTTTCAAGTAGCCTACAGCGTATCAACTTGCCTAACTGTACTTTAAGGGGCAGTTGTTTAATTTACCTCAGTAAAGCTTCATCAAGGTTATGGCTCGGTGCGAGGATTACAGTGATTTTCTGTGCACTCTCTCTTTATTCTGGGTCTCCTAAAACATTTACTGGTTAGTAGTACAATCAGCAGAACTCCTGGACGCCACTGCCCTCCTGCAGCTCTTCTGTCTGTTTCCAACAGTGTAATTAGATTTGCTTTCACAGGCTATCTCATGTTAATAAGCCGTCAGTGAAAGCCATTGGGTCCTGGAGTTGTCTCTCTAACCCCTGACAAAGACTTCTTCCCGTCACACTAATCACTAATAATCCCACCTCGCACTGAAGCCAGCTCTAACCTGCTTCTGTTTGACCTTCTGGTTTGACCTGCTGTAGTTAATGAGGTGGGCCTAATTCTGCGAAATGCGTGCATGAGCTCATTAGTGTAGCGACTTTCCATCTAAGGTTGTTTATCTTCCTGGTTATTTATGTTTGCTCTCTTCCGCCCGAACTGCTACTTTGTTGCTTCACCTGACACAGTCCCTTGCCTTCCTCTCACTTACAAATGTTTTATGTACATTTCATGATCATGGGTAGCTTTGGGCTCCTTGTTCCTGCACCTCAGCGAAGTGAGTGTCTGTGCGCACCCCTGTCTCCCCGGGAGAGATCTCACCTGGCCTGTCCAATGCTGGACCCGAACAGTGGAACGGCCCAGGCTCTGTCCTGGAGCAGAGCTAGTCCTGCAAGTGCCTGGGAACTGGACAACTAGAACTCAGTGGCTTTAATCTTAGGTGGTCAGAAGTCAGACGGGACCGTGCAGGCCGTTGACACAGGCTGAGTTGACATCTCTCAAGCTCAGGAACACCCATGCGCTTGGCCGCCAGGAGGCTGCGTTCCAGGCTCTACGCGCGAGGCCAGCCGTCCGGCCCGGCAGCTGTCTGGGTAGAGTCTGCAGCACGAGAGAATGCGCTGTCATGGACCAACTCTTTTTACTACTGGGGCGGGAAGTGGGGAGCGGCAGCTGGTGTGTCAGTGCCCCCACGCTCCCCCCGCACCCGCTTCTGGGTAGCCTGACAAGAACTGCTGGGTATTGAATTGTGGGGTGAGGGGGAGGGGGGGAGGCTTGCCAGGAAATAGCTTGACTTATGAAGCCGGAGGAAAAGGAGTTTATGAACAACATCTGTTGCTATCAAAGTAAAATTGTCAATTGTATCATTAGGATGCCATGACTCTAAAATCCAAACACTGAGATTAAGAGGCAAGGTTCTAGTGATCTCATCTAGCTCAGCTGAAATTCCCTGGCTTATATATAGTATCAAAGTGTGTGTGTGTGTGTGTGTGTGTGTGTGTGTGTAGATGCCATATGGAGGCCAGAAGACAACCTCAAGTGTTGTATGTCAGGAGTCGCACACTTCACTTGAGGCAGCGACCCTTGTTGGTCATAACTGCCAAGTAGCCTGGGCAGGTGGGGCAGTCACCCTGTGGATGTATCTGGCTTTGCCTCTCCAGTTCCAGATGACAAGGACATCCCACCACACCTGTCTATTTTTTCTTGGTTTGGGGGAGTTGAACCCAGGTCTTGGTGATGGTAAAACAAAAATTTTGGCTGGCGAACTATCTCCTCAGGAGTTTGTTTGCTCCTACATATGTATTTCCTGTTCCTTTCTCAGCCCTTTTAAATGCTCTCCACCCCTGTATAGCAAGGAAAACGTTTTCATTTATCAGGGACGCTTTCCTATTTCTTACTCAAGAGGAACAGACCCGACCGGCAGCTGCATTTTGGCACTGGGTAGCCCTTCATGTCTCGGAGGTCCCTGCATTGAAGCTGTTGCTTCCAATGAACGCACCCGTGGATTCGGTTAAACCACCTGCAATCGCTCCGTCTAGGGGTCGGAAGGACTGAATCCCAGCTGTTTGGTGATTCAGCATGATACCATGAGATGGCCCCTTGTTTCCCTTGGTCTTTTAGATTATTGATCTCTGTATGATTTAAAGATAAAGGTTTTCTTCTTCTTCTTCTTCTTCTTCTTCTTCTTCTTCTTCTTCTTCTTTTTCTTTCTTCTTCTTCTTCTCCTCCTCCTCCTTCTCCTTCTCCTTCTCCTCCTCCTCCTCCTCCTCCTCCTCCTCCTCCTTTTTTTTTTGATAGATTACAGTGACATTCACCAAAATAAAAGGGTGGGGTATATATATATTTTTTTTGCTTTCTTTTTGTTTTTGTTTGTTAGTTTGTTTTGCTTCCCAGCTGGGAGGCAGAGCCTAGCCCTGACCCCCCCACCCCCACCCCCAGTACAGGAAGGTCTCTAGCCCTGCCTGGTTGTATTTCATTGTTGTGAGAGCTGCAAACCTGCTTTGAACTCTTCCTAATGGGTGGCTAAAGGGCGCGCCATGGTTACAGCGTCCAAGTGTAAGGTGAGAGAAAACTGAGCGGATGAGTGTTGAGTTTTTCTTTGCAGACCGGAGCGCGACCTGTCTTCTGTTCTGTGTCTGTGGCGTGTGTCTTGTAGTATGTGATTACGTGTGCTACGTGAAACGAACCATTCTAACCGTGCTTAACGGCAGTCTCACACCCAGCGTGGTGCAGGCCTCACCGCTGCCTCCGTTAAAGCTTTTAACACCCAAAACCAAACTTTGAGCCTGGTGAGGAAGCCAGAGTCCCTTGTGCTGTGCTTGCCTGCCTTTTCTTGAGCACATTAAAAAATAACAGTGGTGTTAGGGATATAGAATAGTCAGTGGGGGTGGGGAGTGCTTGCTTATTAGCATGTTCAGGGCTGTGGGTTTGACATCCAATGGCACATAGACACACACACACACACACACACACACACACACACACGGCATATTGGTTGGTTGGTTGATTGATTGATTGATTGATTGATTGATTGATTGTAGTGATTCTGGGAGACATAGTTTTACAGCCCATATCCCAGCGTGGAGCATGGACATATGAGGGGGCCCATGAACCCCACTCCCAGCTGAGAAGCTATTGGCAAATGAAAGATGGCGGGCAGCAGGTGGGGAAGGGACATTTGTCTTCAGTGATATGGCCCCTCAGCGACTACCCGTGCCCCTCTAAATGGTACCACACACACACACACACACACACACACACACGTGGGTTGTACTACGTGGACACAACACTCTAAAGAGAGAGAGAGAGAGAGAGAGAGAGAGAGAGAGAGAGAGAGAGCACATTAAGTTGGGAGGGGAAAGTGTGCGTGGAGAAGATGGGACTGCTGGGGTGAGTCTGATCAGACACATTAGATGTATGGATGGAATTCTTAATTCGAAATATTCTTGTTCAAAAGACAGAAGAAAGACGGCTTTGGGCCTGACTCTGGACTATAGAGCAGGGACTTTGCTGGTCTCGAGTAGGTGTGTGTGCTGTGCATGTTGGGGTGGCTGAGCTGCAGAGCCATCCTGCGGGTAAGAGGAAAGGAGAGCCTCCTGGTGACAAGCGACAGATAATTGTTGGAAATCAGGTGTGCATCGTCTTCTCTGCTGGGTTTTGTGGTGTTCTTGGACGTTCCTTTCACCCAGGCGGTGCGGCTCCGCTCGGGAGACAGCCCGGGCTGGGAGCTCGTGACTTCTTTGTGCTTTCCCGATGTTTGCTGTCGCATCCTGGAAATACTGTCCTTGAGATGGAAGTGAAGCCTCACCCTTGGAGTTCCCCAGAGCCAGAGCTCTGTTCTCCGGAGACCCAACGCCCGTGGGCCGTAATGCAGTTCATTCAACACACTTGGTGGTGAACTTTGTTTCTGTTTTAAGTTTTTGCTTGTAGTACCACAAGATTTGAGACTCTCGAGATGTCCAGGAATTTAGTCTGGCATGCTGGGGCTCAAATGTCTCCATTAGTTTTTAACGCTGAGATTATAGGGGAAAAAAAAAGGTTTGCCTGCTTATTAGGATACTCCGTGTGTGTGTGTGTGTGTGTGTGTGTGTGTGTGTGTATGTGTATGTGTTCATAGAGGTGCTGAGCTCCATCTAGAAGCTTCCTCATTACAATAGAGTAGACTCCCTAAGTGGGCTAAGCCTGCGCTGTCCCCTCATCCTCCTGGGAGCCTGTTTTGCAGAGCATGTGTCTGCCCACATTCAAGGGCGCGGATGCTGGTGTGAGCCTCTTAGGCTCTGTCTGAGTCCATTCTGTCTCGGCAGCTGCTCTCCGGTGCTTCTCACGCTCCTCCTCGAAGTGGAGGGACTCATGGTAGTTAGGACCCCTAGACCTTGGGGGTACAGCTTGGCCCACGCGTGGCCTCGGAAAATCTGAGCGAACAAGGTACCATTCGTAATTAGCTTAAAGCCAAACAAGGTGATAGAACGCCGTATACTGCGTTAGGTCTGTCGTAGTGATATTTGGACAAAGGCGTCCTGGTTTACTGTTGGTTCTTGTTGATGCTTGTGATTTTTCTTTGTCATTTTGAGACCCAGAAGCCCTTGAATCTGTTGTGTGGGTGAGTGTGTCTGAGCTGGGGGCCCCCAAATTAGCTTTTGAGACAGAAGCTCTCACTGGATCAGGAGTTCATTGTTTTGGACAGGCTGGCCTGTAACTGTGCAGGTTCTGCCTGTCTCTGCCTCCTTGCAGAACCCCGGTGTAAATACCTTAAACCCCGAGTCTGGTCTCCAGCACCTGAACTCTTGAATCAAGGGGACCTCCTGCCTTTGCCTCCCAAGCAATAGTGTTATGGCCAAACAATTCTAAATCTCCTTTTGAACTTTTAAGAGAGAGAGAGAGAGAGAGAGAGAGAGAGAGAGAGAGAGAGAGAGTGTTGCATGTGTATGTCAGAAGACACCTTCTAAGAATCAGTTCTCTCTTTTCTACTCTATCCGTGGATTTCCTGGGGGTCAAATCCAGGTAGTGTTTGCTGGCTGAGCCAACCCATGAGCCTAGCGTTCTCAGTCTTAAAGGCTGGAAGCAGCGGAAGCAAGAGCAGTATGTACAGGGGTCGTAGGATGAGGTGTTCACCGCGAAGGTTCTACCCAGGAAGTGTGTAAATCACTCACGTATATTCAGATGGTCAGAATGAGATTGACAGTAGGTCAGGGTGTCTTCTTCTGATGGAACTGTTTCATCTGATAGACTCCAGAAATATATAAGCTATATTTTTATATAATTCTCCTATGGAGGGGGATAGTGAGTAGGTATTGAGTTTTATTCAAAAATCTTTTTTTAAGTTTGTAATAATAGAACCCAAAAGTTGCTGCTCTATAAACTTCAGCAGCCCACACTGAGGCAGGGTGCTCTTCCCAGTGACAGACCTTCTCAGCCACGTCATCGCGCCGAGGACCACGGGCGGTGCCCCGCGCTGCGGGCCCCAGCTTGCCAAGCGCCCTCTTCCTGTTTCCTTGTCTGTTTCTATGAGATGAGCCTCCCTGACATCTGGGATTGCTTTCCCCCCCCCCCCCCCGTCCGCCTAACTGAATTTAGCTCCGGCGGATTTGGAGTCCGTTTGATTCTGGTCCTTGCCTTCCAGAAGAAGGCTTCTGCCCTGCCAGCCTCTCCCTGAGCATCTGTGATGAGGCGGTGTTAGCAGTGTTTACTGCCCTGAATGGAGCCTGGCCTGGACACACAGCAGTGAAGAGAGCGCAGGCAGCCTCGACCTTGGGTCAGGCTGTGGGGCTGGGGGTGGGGTGGGGGAGTGCTGCAACTAAGACCTCCTTTTCCTTTCTGGATCCACCGACCACACCCCTTTCCCCAGAACCGTGGATGGGTCTTGTTATCTGGACACCAGCAGTCCGCTCCCCTGCGCCCCTCCCCCTCATCTTTGCTGACTTGCAGGATGCTGCCCCAGCTCCAGCAGTTCGCTCTGTCTTCCCAGGTAAGTCTGTTGTACACACGGCTCCTTCCTGTAACCACCCAGGGAGTCTCTGGCACAGAGAGAAAGATCTGATGTCTGGCGTCGCTGCATTCAGTTTAGGGGCGAATTAAATTGCTCATATTCGAGAGTAATTGGGCTGTTCTCATGTGTCCTCGGTGCCCACGAACGTTGAAATAATCAGCCGAGGAATGACAGGCACTAAACCTAGGGCAGGCTGTAATTTACGGCCAATAGAAATGCAGCAGGAAACCAACCAAATCAAACTCTTTCTTTTTATATGAATATTCGAATAAGCAATCTATCTTTGTTATGCATATCAGCTTGTGAGACGTGTAGGAGAAGACCTTATTTGGATCGCAATCACCTCAGAGATTATCTATGGGAATTAGACACAGAATCGGTTGGTGCTGTGTGGGATTCAGTAGAATAAGCAGAAAAACTCTTGTTAAATTCAGGAGGCTATCTGTTTGCGAATGAATTGCATTCCATCCCCCAAATTAATTTATAAGCCTGTTATTTGGAACAAGGTTTTCCAAAGACTCATGGTATCCATGGCTAATTGATTATCTAGTCTCTCACAAAGACCGGTTCTGGAATCTATAATGCACTCTAAGGCAGGATGGTGCTTAAGCCTTCTGTTGCCTGACTCTGACTCCAACCGTCCTCAGAGTTCCATCCCAGGATGCCTCAGTGGTGACCGGAGGGAGTCTCCTTTGAGGCAGGAAGGAAAGGAGCCGTCTGTGCTAAGCCGTGTGCGGTCCGTGGTCCGTAGGGACGAGGCCTCATCAGGATTGGCATTGCACATGGGCGAAAGGAATTCAGCGATAGTGCCCAGCGACGTCGCCTTGCCAGGACCACAGTGGTGCAAGCCCATCTGTTCGTGCTGTTTCACTGCCACAGCCACCACACAGGGAAGGCTCGGACCAGCTGTCTTTATTTCTTTTCCTGTTGCGGTGAAGAGAACCAACTCTGACGCAAAAGCAACTTAAGGGAGAAAGGGCTCCTCTCACAGCTCAAGGGGCAGGCTGCCAGGGCACGCACGTCAAAGCCTGAAGTGCTTCGTTCCATTGTGCCCACGGCGAGTGAGGAAGGTCGGATGCTTGCTGCTTCTCTGTCCCCCCCCACCCCCCACCCCGCTCTGCTCAGTCCAGGATCCCAGCCAGGAAATGGCATCACCCGCAGTGGGTGAGTCTTCCTACCTCTGTTAATGCAGTTCAAACTGCAATCTCCAAGTGGTTCTAGATTCTCTAATTCTAATTTGACTGGTAACACTGAACACCCCACCCAACACGTGTTAGCGATAAGGAAGTTGGCCTCCCCCCCCCCCCCCCCCCCCCGTCTAGGAGTGCGCCCTTGCCGGCGATGGTGGTCCAGCTGTCATCCACGCGCAGTGCCAATCCTGATGAGGCCGGTGCTTATTGTCATGCTTTCTTCTGCTACTCTTCATTCGCTCTGTCGCTGAAGCATGTGTGTAAGGGTATATATGTGTCCATAAGTGTGTATGGTGCCTGCAGGGGGCATCGTGTCTCTGGAACTGGCATTATAAATGGTTGTGAGCAGCGAGGTGGGTGCTGGGAACGGGACCCAGGCCCCGTGCAAGAGCAGCAAATGCTCTTCATCTCGGAACCATTTCTCCACGTCCAGCTCTTGTCATTCTTACCCATTCAGATTGGCCCATTGGCGGGAGCTGAGGCTTTCTATAATTGGTGGAACAATTCCCACTTTCCGAAATCTCCGCGTCCCCTCAACTCTCAGCGGCACCGCCCTTACCTGGACAGCCGTGGCCGTCAGTTGAGTTACGCTGCTGTTTCTGAGAGCAGTTTCCCCTCGGTTTGCCTCAGGAGAGAGGGAGACTTTGGGGCTGGATGGAAGGGGGGAGGCCTTGGAGCTGCCCAGCAGAGGAGAGCTCTCGGGGCTGGGAGGTGAGTGCAGAATCTGCTATAAGACGGGCACGTTCCTGTAGTTCTTGTGTTGAGAGTCTAACCCCGCAATGTGATGATTCCTGGAGGCCTTTAGAGTCCTAAATAGGAACTAGTGCCCCGAGGTATGATGCTCCTGTGCGATCCCTTGCCTCTCCCATCCAGGGAGGACTCAGGAATAAAAGCACCATCTAAACCACGGAAAGCAGCTCCCACCAGATGTAGGAACTGTCATTACCTTCATGTTCACAGTTCAGCTTCCAGCAGGGTGAGAAATACATTTCTACTGTTGGTGGTCCTTTGTTACAGCATCTTGAGCGGACAGAGGCTGGCTTGTTTCTTTCCCCCCTCGGTGCAGGCTGGCCAGGAGTACAGGGTACAGGGCCAGCTGCCGAGCGAAGCGAGCCGGAAGCTCGTGCCTCTCGGATGCACGCCCTGCGGCTTCTCTGAGAACACGCTACGTTGAGCGGGAGCCTGTTTTCAACTCTCTGATTATCTTGCTGCTGTCAGCCGAATGGGCATCTAAGAAATGAAACTGATGGCCACTTCCGAGGGACTGTCCTTCCTAAGGTCCCCTGCAAGCTTAGTCTCTCTGCTTCTGTGTCCATCGGGGCTGTACGTGTTACTGCACACGAGTTAAACCTCGCGCTTCTACAGACGTGGCATCTAGCTTTTTTTGGACGCAGCTGTTTGTATTGGAGGGACATCTGCCAGGAAGATGGCATTGCTGAACTTCGTGCATAATCACTCCCACGTCGACTGAGCGGGAGCGGCAGGCTCAGGCCTCACCCGTAGCCACATTTCGAACAGCCTAGAAGCCGAGCCTGTCTTTCAGATTGCTAAATGTTTGGAAGAAGTCAAAAGGAGAAGAGTTAATGTCATGCAATTGTGTGGAATCGAGGCTTAATACTGTTATATTGGAACAGGATGCTGGCCGCCCCTTGGCTTGCGGTCTGCGAGGGCGTTCACACGGCAGCGGGGCTGGGGCGCAGCCCAAAAGCCCAAAGCGTTGTCTCCTGGCCCATCACAGAAAACCTTTGCCAGCCTCGTCGAGATGATCGCAGATGATCTCGGCTTGCAGTTACTTCTGATATAATATTTAGGCTGCGGGGGCTTTCAGGGCTTCCCAGCCTGAAACACAGCGAAATTACTCAGAGAGTGATCGAAATGAGATTCTGGGCCATGGAGCTATTCCCAACGGTGCCACCTCCCCGCTTGTGAAGCCAGGAACCTGTCTTGAGTCCAGGACTGCCAACCAGCCTGAGTGGATCTGAGAACTCTAATACAGTACATCCAGTCATTGTGAAACTGCCTACTTTTCTAATCTCTCTCTCTCTCTCTCTCTCTCTGTCTCTCTTTCTCTGTCTGACTCTCTTTCTCTCTCCCTCCTTCTCTGTCTCTGTCTCTGTCTCTGTCTCTTCTCTCTCCTTCTCCTCTTCCTTTTTGATAAGAGCAGTCTGAGACAAGACTCATGTTCCCTGGGCTGGGGACCCCGATACCAAGCCCGACAACCTGCACTGGATCTCAATAACCCACACAGTAGGAGAGGACCCACTCTTGAACATTGTCCTCTGGCCTACATGTATGTTCTGTGGTGCCTATGCACACACACACATTAGATAAAATTTAATTAAGAGACAAACGAAAACGTTTGCTTTCCCCGGACTGAATGAGAATCAGACATTCGTGGGAAGCTGTGAGGTCACTGGGTCCTGGGCTTCCACTGACCCTTTCCGATTCATCCAGCCGCCAGGGCCCCGGGACACTTGCTGTGGGTGCTCCCGATTCGGAAGTCACACCTTGAAAACACATTTGTAGGGCATGGCAGGTTCGGTAACCCCACGTCATCTTTCTCTAAAAGACGGCCTGTTCTCTGAAGACAAAGGTGGTCGCTCTCACAGGCCACGGACCCGCCTCAACTGCTACGGCACAAACGAAACATTTTTGAGCACTGTCGTGTCAGAAACGATCGAGATCTGGAGATGGTGGTGGTTCCTGTTAATACCAGCCAGGGGTTCAGTTTGTAATGTCCCCCCATTCTCCAGGGCTTGATGAAGAGCCACTCCCAGTCAGCGGGAAAGTGGGAGAAGTCTGTGGGGTGTGTGACCAGCCTAGCACGTTTCCGAGGAAGATGTATGCCTTCTTGAAGTATTTACAAAGCAGGCCAGTTGTGCTTCTAAACACCTGAGAGTTGCTGTATAAATCTTGACCCTGGTGCTTATAATTACCAAAGTAGCCCAGTTGATAGCTCAGCAGTTGCCACGGGAGGCCGATTCAAGGCGCTCCGTTTGCAAGGGAGGCGCTAAAGCCGGAGGAGACGATTTCTCTCTCCTTTTGGAGGCCTCAGTCAGAACTCCGAGGTTAGCTTTGTGTCTGAAGTTAGCTTCCCCCCCCCCTGCTTTGTGTTGTTCATTTTGAGGTAGCCTCTTACAATATAGTCCAGGCTGGCCTCCTGTCCACCCTCCGTGAGGAGTCCCATGCGTGCTCTGATGTACTTATCTCGGTCTTCATACCGGCTAGTATGAAGAAGATTAAAGCCAGGGGAATGGGCAGGGGAGCAAATGCAGCTCTGTAAGCTGTCCCTCCAGAGCGGGGCTCAGTCTGTCTGTCTCCTCTGCTGGTCAGGACCCCAGGATGAGCAGGAGCGACCTCCACCAGCTCACCCCACCCTGCCTGAGGTCCAGAGTTCCCCACCATAGGAACAGACCCCCCACCCCCACCCCCACCCCCGCTCTGCTTGAGCGATTCCCTGATACCTTTAAAACATTCTGAGACAGGGCTCCGTTGGAAGAGGCCCTTCTTTGGAAATTGGTTTTAAAATATCACTGTGGATACATTTTTTCACGAGCTTGTTTAATATGAAATGTCTGCAGTTTTGCGCCATGGTTGATGTGTTAGATGATTTTGATTATACAAAGTGAGTTTCTGAGTTAAAGAATAGAATTGCCCCCCCCAAAAGTTTGTTTTGTTTTGTTTTGTTTTGTTTTTTACCTTTAGAGCAGGCTTTTGCAATCTGACAGAAAACTTTAGCCCTGAATTTGTAGGTTCAGTGGAAAGCCTGTGTTAGAGGTTCCAAATGGAAGAAACTGCGTTTTAGGGGTTTCTTTCCCTGTTCTTTCAGGGAGCTGCTGTCTGGATGTACCAAGTGGTTCAGGGAGTGATTTTAACATAATTAATGCCATTTCTGACTCTTCCGGCGCGGGTAGCGGGGTAGCTCACCCTGGGGAATTGAGCAAGTATTTCAGCCTCCTGGAACGATCCTCGGCTCTGAAATGGATCCATCTTTCTGCCTAGGCAGAGTTCATGGTCGCTGGCTCTAGGCATCTGCTTCTGCTCTTGCAAATAGAGCTAATGACAGATGTGAACTGGCTGAGCCCTGACAGTCACTCCTGTGACAATGGGCGGGAGCACATGCTGTCCTGTTTCAGGAAGCTTTTGTAACCAAGAACTCAAAAGGGACCACGCCTCCAAGGACTTGATGCCAGTTCCCCCGCGGAGGGCAAATCCTGTCCCATTAACCCAGTTCCTGCCTTCAGCAGCGGTGCCAGGGGGGTTCACCCTGCTGCTGCTTTTTAACTCTAGCATTACCTGCTTCCCCCCATCCCCTGCCAAATATATTTTGAACATATCTCATTTAAAAGTCTCATTTATAATGAGAACTTGAACTTAGCTCATCTTAAACATTCATTCTCACTCCTCTCTTGTTTTGCACCACTCCTTGGGAAACAGTAAACGACCTCTGCTGGAGGAAGCAGGACTGAGCTCGGACGTCAGCCTCTGACACTCCAGGCGTGTCTGGGTGCCCAGTGAGGGATGCTCTCTGCAGAGATGTAAATACCACAGAGAAAATGAGTCGCACAGCCCGAGGAAAGGCACGCTCACGTCTCGCCTCACCGGCTGGCTCCTTGCTAGCTCAGACAGCGATCTTAAAATAGTTTGCAGATGGTGCTTTCAGGAAAACGAGCAAAAGTGGCTACGGCCACATTCTAGCACCTAGGATTTGAGTCATTAATAATGGTCATAACCGGGCGTGGTGGCGCACGCCTTTAATCCCAGCACTTGGGAGGCAGAGGCAGGCGGATTTCTGAGTTCGAGGCCAGCCTGGTCTACCAAGTGACTTCCAGGACAGCCAGGGCTACACAGAGAAACCCTGTCTCGAAAAACCAAAAAAAAAAAAAAAAAATGGTCATAAGCTTGAGCTATGGACCGAAATAGAAAGGAAGAACTTGTTTTGTTAAAAGGTTTTTGTATGAGAGCTGTGCATGTGGGTGTGTACTGTATGTGCATGTGGGTGTGTACTATATGTGCATGTGGGTGTGTACTGTATGTGCATGTGGGCGTGTACTGGATGTGCATGTGGGTGTGTACTGGATGTGCATGGATGTGTACTGTCTGTGCATGTGGGTGTGTGCTGTGTGTGCATGTGGGTGTGTACTGGATGTGCATGTGGGTGTGTACTGGATGTGCATGTGGGTGTGTGCTGTGTGTGCATGTGGGTGTGTACTGTCTGTGCATGTGGGTGTGTACTATGTGTGCATGTGGGTGTGTGCTGTGTGTGCATGTGGGTGTGTACTGGATGTACATGTGGGTGTGTACTGAATGTGCATGTGGGTGTGTGCTGTGTGTGCTTGTGGGTGTGTACTGGATGTGCACGGATGTGCGCAGATGCACGTGCTCGTGTGTGCAGAGGACCAGAGGCTGGCTCTCCACCCTATTACTCCCTTGACGCTGGGTCCCACCCAGAACTTAAATCTAGGCCCGTGGCCAGCGAGCCCTGGGATCCTGCTGTCTCCATGTCACTCACCCTTGGGTCACAGGTATGTGCGACTCCGACTGACTTTTCCCATAACTCCTGGGGATCTGGACACAGGCTTATTCAGCGAGAGCTCTCTTGCTTGCCTGTCCATTTCTCCAGTTCCTTTTTCCCCCCAAATTTTAACCTAAGAGCTTTATTGATATATGACTTAATTCCCATATAGGTCACTCACTTAAAAACATAACGCAGTGGCTTTTAGCATATTTAAAGAGTTGTGTTGTTATTGCTTTAGTAAATTTTTGGACATTTTCATTATGCCAGAGAGAGAGAGAGAGAGAGAGAGAGAGAGAAGGATTGAGAGAGAGAGAATGTGTACTCTCAATGCCATCCCCAGCCCTCGCCCAATCCTCCCTCCTCCCTCCTCCCTCCTCCCTCCTTCCTCCAGTCCTAGGAATCTACTTTCTATAGCTTCGCACTGTCTGGGGATTTCATCTACATGTAGTCACAGTATACAATCCTTGTGTCTGGTTTCTTTCACTTGGCTTACTATGTCCCAGACTCTTCTGTGTTGGAGAGAATACTAGTGACTTCATTCCTTTTACGGCTGTGTAATATGCCACCATACAGAAATGTCCCGTGTTAAAGTAGTCTTTTAAACTCCAGAAGACAAAATAAGGGGCGGAATGGGCATCCGTCTATATCCAGTTCCTGTAGGGTTCATCACAGGTTACGTAGTTAAACACTGGTAAAGGAGAATTTGACAAGATTACTGTTACCATTAAGAGAACATTGAGAGAATTCTTACATGCTTTAGAAAAGAGTTTAGATTTCTCTTACATAGCTTGTGTAGTTCTTTCTTGTGTTATACTTTGACTTTTATTGTTTTGTTTTTGAGACTGTGCAGCGCTGGCTGACCTGGTCCGAGCTGGCCTTGAACTCACAGCCGTCCTCTGTCTCTGCCTCCCAAGTGCAACACACAGTCTTGTATCTGAGAAAGTGGCAGCACTTTCTCCCACTTCTAAGATGGCGGATAGATGGATCGGTGAGGCCCAGAGAGTGGGCTCTGAGGGAGAAGCCCGGCTGGGGGGGAGGGGGTGCTGAGTGGGGCCACTAGGTGGTTTTGTAAAGAGGCTTGATGTGAGTGCTCTCATCGGGGTCAGGAGCAGATGCTCTCCTCACCCTGCAGAGGAGAAGCGCACTAGCTGGCGTCCAGGGCAGGTTGACGCTCGGGACGTCAAGTACAGGGTGCAGAGTGTGTCAGCCGCCCGGGTGTGACAGCCCCTGAGAATGAACAGCTGCCTTCCTTCCTTCCTCCCTCCCTCCCTGTCCTGGCAAGTGCTGAAGCCATAGATAAACACCAAAGGTCGCCAGGGACCCTTCTGCTGCCTCTTCTGCCCCAGCAGGAGAGCTCGCTACTGGTAGGGCGTCTGTAGGAGAGAGTCGGTTGGTTGGTTTTCTGTTGCTGTGCTAAAGCACCAGGGCCGAGGCAGCGTAGAGGAGGGAGTGTGTTTGGACTGAGCCCTGCAGTCCATCCAGGCAGGGAGGCATGCAGGTGGCAGGGATGGCCACTGGAGGCTGGAGCTAAGGGTGCATCCTCACACCCTTACTGGCAAGCTAAGGGTGCATCCTCACACCCTTACTGGCGAGCTAAGGGTGCATCCTCACACCCTTACTGGCGAGCATAAGCAGGAGAGAGGGAGAAGCAGGGAGAAGCCCACCCCCAGTGGTGAACTTCCTCCAGCGAGGCCTGTAGCCTGAGAGCCTCCTGTGTCCTCTCCACATCGCACCACAGACGGAGACTCAGCCGTTCAGATCCCCAAGCTTACGGGGACGGTCCCGTTCACACCTCCACACGGAGACACAACGGTGACCAGTTAACTTGCTAATGTAGAGCGTAATATTTCTTAAACGTCGGCTCTGGGGCCTGGTGAAAGCATAAACATGAGGACTGGGATTGGGACCCCCAGAGCGGTGCCCTTGCAGGGTGGGCACAGCAGCCAGCCTGTGATTACAGCTCAGGAAGGCGGAGAGGACGGTCGCGGGGAATGTAGTCTCCGTGACATAGCTGTCATGACGTCGAGGGTCTGATCAGGAGTCCTTGCTGCAAAAGACTCAGCTGGAAAAGGGACCCGGGATGGTTCTGATATTAGCCTCAGGCCTCCACACGCACATGCGCATACACACACACACACACACACACACACACACACACGTGCCCCCACACACACACACGTGCCCACACACATACCTGCCCTCACACATGTGAACATACCCACACACACGGCTGCCCTCACACATGTGAACATACCCACACAAACACAACACACACACACACACACACACACACACCTGCCTTCACACATGTGAATATACACACACACACAACTGACACACACACACACACACACACACACACGTGCCCTCACACATGTGAACATACACAAACACAACCGACACACACACACAAACAACCAACATACACACACACACACATGTGCCCACATACATACCTGCCCTCACACATGTGAACATGCCCACACGCACACCTGACACACACACATGGCTGCCCTTACACATGTGAACATACCCACACAAACACAACACACACATACATACCTGCCCTCACACATGTGTGAACATACACACACAAACACAACCGACACACACACACACAAACATAACCAAAACACACACACACACACACACACACACACACACACACACATACACGTGCCCACACACATACCTGCCCTCACACATGTGGACATACCCACACACACAACTGACACATACACACAGCTGCCCTCATACATGTGAACATACCCACACAAACACCACACACACACACACACACACACACACACACACACACACACACGGAAACATCTGCATCCCTCCACATCTATTACAAACCCTGACTCTAGGTTGTCGTCCTTGAGCAGTGTCCACGGGTCACTGTGGTTAGATGCTCTGTGTGGAGGGGCTCCCTGAGTCCCTGCAGCCTGATCTTCCTGGTGGGGGCTCAGTTTGAGCCCCACAGGAATCACATGATCCGCAATCGCGCAGTGTGCCTTTTGAGTTTTAGAATGTCACCCTAAGCATCTGTTGATTTCCTTTTCTTTGTGGCACCAACAGGGAAAACTTCTGGATCCGAGCACGTGACTTCTCAGTGTCGCCTGAGCTAGGTAGATGAAGTGATGTTCCTAAAGCCACACTGTTCTGCGTAGGATTGTTACTTTCTCGGAAGAAATACAAAATACAGCTGAGGACTGCCAGTAGCAAAATCACCAGAATCTCACAACTACCCTTCCGTTCTCTCCTGAAAGACTTCAGTTCCTAAGTGAAATAAGCCTCCAATAGACATAGAGGGCTTATGCCGGGACAAGGCAGCGTTGGCTGGCTACTCCCCTTCCCCTCTTCAGGTGCTGCCTTGAGCCCTAGCCTTGGGCCATGAGAGTTTGCCTGAACACGTCCTTCTCCCCACCCCCTATTTCTCCCACCAGTGTCCCTTTCGGGTCTTACATCTGTAACCGACAATGCTTTTTTTGTTTGTTTGTTTTTGTTGTTTTTGTTTTTGTGTTTTTGTGTTTTTGAGATAGGGTTTCTCTATATAGTCCTGGCTGTCCTGGAACTCACTCTGTAGTCCAGGCTGGCCTCGAACTCAGAAATCCGCCTGCCTCTGCCTCCCAAGTGCTGGGATTAAAGGCGTGCGCCCCCCACCCCCACCCCCCGGCTCCGACAATGCTTTTTATTCTCCCTTCAGGAATTCTTTTTTTTTTTTTTTTTTTTTTTTTTTTTTTTTGGTTTTTCGAGACAGGGTTTCTCTGTGTAGCTCTGGCTGTCCTGGAACTCACTCTGTAGACCAGGCTGGCCTCGAACTCAGAAATCCGCCTGCCTCTGCCTCCCAAGTGCTGGGATTAAAGCCGTGCGCCACCACGCCCGGCTCAGGAATTCTTTTTAAAAACTGCGTGAGCGGCTAGAGGCGGGCATGTTGGATTTACTGTGCGAAGCCAACAGAAACAAGAGATAGCTCTGCGTGTGTTCGGTGGTCCCTGATGCAGGCAGTCTTCCCTACCCACGCTGGCCTAGGCAGGGCGGACTACAGCTCTAGGCATGGTAGTGTAGGCCAATTAACTTCTCGCTGGCCTAAAAGCATTCCTTTTTTGACTTTACGGAAATTCTGTACCTAAAGTGGCCGCCGGGGTCCGACGCGTTGAGTACACAGTTGAAGTGTCAGCCTGCTCGGTTACTCTGGGGAAAGAGAATCTAAGCCATCTGGCCTGTGTGCCTTCAGTATGTTGGCTCTAAAGACAGCAAAACAGCCTTTGTCTTTCTGGGTCGAAGCAGATGTGCTCAGCCTGCCATCTTAATTTCCTTTGTATGGTTTGGCGCGTATTCCAGCTGCTTGGAAATGTTGAAAAGCTTTCAAACCAAATTGGGGAAGAACAAAATAAATTGACTTTTTTTTTCCCTTCATAACCGAGTTTCCTAGTTCAGATATTTTGTGAACAACTATCTTCGGAAACGAATACATTTCTTTAACACCCTTTGGGTGTTTCCCCACATGTATTGTCAGTCTTTTGGCCAGATGTTTAATGTATGTCTGAGTTGTACTAGACATTGGTTTCGCATACATGAGTGAAGAATGCCAGATGATAAAACATTGTGATCTTAATGTTCTGTGGAGGAAAGGCAGTGAGCGAGTCTTTTCTCTCCCGGGCACACACCCCTGCAGTTTCTAGGTGTGCGCGCCCGTCTCTGCCTCACCTTACTGTGCTAATTCGAGCTTTTATAGACCAAGTCTTCTTTGAGTCTGCATGGACAAGAACATTATTAATAAATGTTTGGTTTGAACTGGCTTTCACGTGAGCCTGCTTCTCTTAAAGCTGTGCCGTCTTTTGCATTTATGTCTTTACCTGCCTAAAAAGTGATTTTATAATAGAAAGGAGGGATTAAACGTGCGCTGTTCTTTGAGTGCAAGAACCATTAGCTGCCTGTAACATGCGCATGATGTGGTGCATGGGAAAGCCTGGGGGTTTCACTATTCAAGTGAAAGGCAAAAATACTTTTTAAATGATTGAAATAAAGATTGAATTTTATGTAGTGTTTTTTTTTGTTTTGTTTTGTTTTGTTTTGTTTTGTTTTGTTTGTTTTGGTTTGGTTTTTCGAGACAGGGTTTCTCTGTGTAGTCCTGGCTATCCTGGAACTCACTCTGTAGACCAGGCTGGCCTCGAACTCAGAAATCTGCCTGCCTCTGCCTCCCAAGTGCTGGGATTACAGGCGTGAGCCACCATGCCCGGCTGTGTGGTTTTGTTTGTTTGTTTGTTTGTTTGGTTGGTTGGTTGGTTTTTATGTAGTGCTATTTTTTATCCTCCTGGGTGACATTCTAAGTCACTACAGTGTGCTTGGCAGGACCCGCAAATGTCAGACATTGACATCACCGCTAAGGATCAATCCCAAGAATTTAGGCTGAGTGCGGTGGCATGTACCTGGAATCCCGTCACTCAAGAGGCTGAGGCAGAAGGATTGTGAGTTCAGGGCCTATACATATACAAATGCTATGTTTAAAAAAAAAAAAAAACCCTAAAAAGTAAAATAAAAAACCAACCTGAGGTTTCAGACCTGTCACCTGCAGACAGTAGTGCTTCGTAGAAGACACAAGCTGTAAATGCCATTGGGTACAGTGTGTGTGTGTGTGTGTGTGTGTGTGTGTGTGTGTTTAAACTAAAGGCTATGCATGGTATTGTTGTTTTAAGAAATTAAGAACTGAGAGGCAGGTGGATCTCTTTAGTTCAAGGCCAGTCTGGTTTACAAAGCAAGCTGTAGGACAGCCAGAGCTGTTATACGGAGAAACCCTGTCTCAAAAACCAAAATAATAACAACAAAAAAGAACTTCATTTGCTCTTAGTGTCTACAGTAAAGAAATGTATTCAGGTCTTTTCTTAAGCATGCTTCTAGAATAGGAAAAGACAAATACTTTCTTGTGATTATGAATTAATACTCACCGATACTGTTCACTTGGGGAAATTCTGAGCTAACCCGTATTCTATGTTTCCTTCCTTGTGGTGCTGTTTACATTTAATCTCCTGTCATTGACGATAGTTAATAGTCAAATGACACCAACTTGTTTTCTGTAGGGTACTCGTGGTGGCATTGACATATCTTGCTGTGGTTAAATAACTTTGAAGTGCGGGCTTTGGGGTCTGGACCGGTGAAGGATATACCTTCCAGCCTTGCTAGAGGAACAGGGAAGGAGTGCGGGAGTCCCCGGCTGTGCCTGGTGAACATCTCCATCACCCAGAGGCAAGCCTGTGTGCAGTGACCATGATCTGGATTTTCAGCCCCAGTCATACTGTCGATGCAGCGGATTGCAGCTTCTCCGAGCCAAGACAGTACTGGAGTTGGAAGCTAATCCAAGAAGATGATGCCTTTTCTTAGTGATGACCAAGATCTTTGAGAATATTTTCTGAATGGCAGTAGACTCCATGGGGGCCAAGTGTCAGACTTCCTGCTAGGGCGTGGGCAAGAAGGAACGCAGGAGACTTGGCAGGTCCATTCGAGAACATTTTGTCTCACACCCAGCAATGATTGTCACCCTTGCATGACTTTAGGGCGGTTTTTAATGTTGCAGGAAAACTTGGTATGAAGGAAATTGCATCCAGATCCTGTTTGGTCCTACAGTCCTCACAAGTCAGCGTTTGATGGTCTTTAGCACCTGGATGCTGGCTCCCAGAGGTTCCCCGGACATTGAATTTCTCCATCGAGAGATTCCAGAACAACATAGTCTGGTCCCGTCCTTTATTTTTGTCACATCAGAGCATTTAATAATCACTGCTGCCATTTTAACAAGTGAAGACAATTTAGTACACACCCAACAAAGATGCTGTCTCGGAGTAAATGACCGTCTTTCCCATGGAAATAACTAAACCAGATGAGTAATTCTGTCATCTTACAGTTGATCACTGACAAATCTTGGTTCAGGACATGGAACTTCTGCAGATAATTCTATAGTATGGATCTATTACTTATCTGAACAAAATGTCTCAGGAAAAGGTCTACATCCGTGGCCAGCACTTTAAATATTCTCACTCTTCTGCTTAAAGATGAGGTTTTGATCATGTTAACACGTACATTTTTTTTATTTATTGTTGTTTATATGTATGTATTTTGTGTATGAATGTGAGGGTGTGTGGGGGGATGTGCATTCATGGGAGTCAAGAGTGAGTATGGGGGGTCAGGGATCCATAATTGGGGTCTTTTAGTTCTATACCTCCTTGCCTTTTGAAACAGTCTCTCCCCACACCTGAGGTTCACTGACTGGTTAGTCTGGCTGGTCAGTGACTGGGAATTTGCCTGTCTCTGTTCCTCACTCCTGGCCATGAGGTCACAGGTACGTGCTACATCGCAGACTTCACACAGGTCCCGTGGCTCCCTTCACACCCTCGCCTCTCACAGCAGGCATCTTACCGCCTGAGCCGGTCTCCAGTCACGCCAACATTTCGTGTTAAATCATCAATTATTGTTTTCCTGAGATAATTAAAATTAGTCACATCTGCGGAAATAGATAAAATTCCTTTAAATTGCTTTATTTGAATAAAATCTAACTCGATAGCTTATTTTATAGGCAATATAAAGAATGGTGAATAGAAATCCTTTATTTCTTAACTGTTCTTTTTAAAGTCTGGACAACTTGATTTAATAACTATTGCTTGGGGAGAGATGGCTCAGCAGTTAAAGGCTCTGACTGCACTTCGGAACGTGGATTTGATTCCCGGCATCCTCTACCAACCGTCTGTGACTCTAGTGCCAAGAGAGAGCCAATGCTTTTCTCAGGTGTCTGTGAGTACCGCACTCACACGGGGCACAGACATACACACATGCAGGCAAATTTCTGATATACAAAAAATAAAAGTAAATAAACCTCAAAAGCAAACCGCTACTGCCTGAGGCTGTAAAGATGGCTTGGTGGTGAAGTCCCTGGTGCCCTTGCAGAGGACCAGAGTTTGTGTTCCAGCATCTTTGTCAGGTGACTCCCAACCACCTATAACTCAGGTTACAACAAACATGTAGACCTGCATAAAAAGAAAACTAAAAGGCCGGGCGTGGTGGCGCACGCCTGTAATCCTAGCACTTGGGAGGCAGAGGCAGGCGGATTTCTGAGTTCGAGGCCAGCCTGGTCTATAGAGTGAGTTCCAGGACAGCCAGGACTACACAGAGAAACCCTGTCTCGAAAAAAACAAAAAACAAAAAAACAAAAAAAAAACAAAAACAAACAAACAAAAAAAACTAAAATTCTAAAACAAAACAAAGCCTGTTGCTTGAGGATAATCTAGTCCAGATAGCACTTTTTTATTAAACTCACCAAATGTTTGATTTTTTTCTTTTAACTTCTTTATTCCTGTATATTGATTACATAAGATTATAGAAAGTGATGAGTTCCTTGTCTCCTCGCATGCCTATAACTTTTGTCTTTGTTGCGGTGGGAACCTTCACAATTTTGGTTAGGTGGTTATATAATTTTAAAGGCAAAAAGTTAACACCCAAGGTGAACCTCATAATGACTGGTTGCATACAAATGAGAAATCAGAATCCAGTCTGTGCCAGTTTTACGTTCTGAGAGGTTACAGGGCACCTTCAGTTTTTCACAACAGCAGCTGGTCGTTAAGTTCTGGTAGGTGCGTTTAAGTCATAAAAAGTTAAATCGAGTAAGTTTTCTTGCTTCATTTAAAAATATTCTTTTCTTTGAGCCACAGTTAGTTTTATAGCCATGCCTTTCCCTGTGTGCGTGTGACTGTCAGGAAAGAGGAGAGCAGGGCAGGAGGCACATTCTTGGGTAATGGAGAGGGGAATAAATCTTACACCACAGCTTCATTTCTCCTTCCAGGATCATTGATCTCCAGCTTGCTTATTTTCTTTAGTAAGGTTCCCAGAAGATGAGTGCCTGTGTTAGTGTCTGGCACGGACGCAGTAGTCAAGTATGCATCTTAACTGTGGTTTGTGTAAAATAAACCTCTCTCCCTCCTGCAGCACTGGAGAGATGTCTCAGTCGTTAAGAACACTTGCTGTTCTTACAGGGGGTCTAACACTCTCTTCTGGCCTCCCATGGGCACAGACATGTATGTGGTGCACAGACATGTATGTGGTGCACATATAGGCACTCACACACACACACACACACACACATTAGATGGATGGATGGATGGATAGATAGATAGATAGATAGATAGATAGAAAGAAAAAAATCTTTAAAAACAAAACCCTCATAACCAATTGATCGACTAGGATAAAGACATGATTTTTTAAAAAAGTCATATATATCTCTAACTATCTATCTATCTATCTATCTATCTATCTATCTATCTATCTATGGGGGGGGGATGTCAGGTGTAGGTGTACCTGTGCAGTCCCAGCACTGGGGAGAACCAGGCGGGAGGATTGAGAACTGAGTGCTAGATTGGACCTACTCAATATTCAAATACGAAAATGATGTGAGCATACGGCTCAGCAGGTAAAGGTACATGTACAAACGGGAGAGCTCTGGGTCCCTGCGCCAAAGGAAGCCGGGGTGCACCCGTGACCCTACACTGTGCTGGGTGTAGACGGGAGGAGAGCTGGGATTTGCCCTCCTGCTGGATGAAAAATGGGGAGCCCCAGGTTCAGAGAATGCCTGGAAGAGAATGATTTTCTTGCATTGTGACCTGCGAGAAACATTCTGGGGATGTTTGCAGAACAGAGGATGAGGATAAAGAATCCCCCCCCCCGAATGTATTTAGGGGAGAGTGGAGGGACAGTGAGGTGATGGTAGTAAGCCAAGACCAGATCTGCTGAGTAGGGAACCCTCCCTCCCCCACCCCCATCCCCTTTCCCTGTTGTGCGTCTTTGGACTGAATTAAAACGAAGTAACACGGGTTCAGTGTTTGGAGGTCTTATGTAATTGTATAATTAGTGTTTACTGATGTCCTCACTAACCCTTCCCAGGTTAACCTGGACGAGGTAATTGGATGCTATTAATACACGGTAGAGGGCCTAGAAGCCTCTCAGTTAAACATTAACTTTCTGTTCCCATGACTGTTTTTCCTCGTGACTTGGTTCTTGATATGCTCTGCAAATCCTGACTGCAGTTATAAAATCCTGTTTGATTGTTAACTCGACTCTTGGTAATAGGTAGGCAGGAGGGATTGTCTCGGTATCGGTTAATAATTTAGACAAAGAAGACTAGTGGGGGTCCGGGAGGGGAAAGATGCTGGGTAGGAAAGAGCGTCTGATGCTTTCCCAGAGGAACCGAGTTCGGGTCCCAGCACCCACCTCAGCATTTCACAACCTCCTATAATTCCAGCTCCAGGGAATCCAACCCCCTCACCTGGACTCTTTAGACACATGTACACAGGTAACATAAAATACACAGAATACATATATAATACATAGATGGCCAGGCCTTTAAGGGGCCCAGCAGATAAAGAAACATTTTAAGTGAGAAAACTGTATACATCCAGATGTAGCCCTTGGGCTGGCATGACTCCACAGATAGCTGTTTCACCCCTCATTTGGCTACACTACGTGACCTTGGACAAGTGACTTAAGCTAGCTGGTCCTCATACTTCATTCCTAAAATTGACAGAAGCATAATAGCACATTCCCAGAGATCTGAGTGTCAGATATAGCATAGGTATTCGGTTAAGTTATACTGGCTGGAGTTGCTATAATTTATGTGCACATATAGATAATTTACACACCGTATGCACACATGCATGTCAGACGAAGCCACTAAGTCATGGGAGGGCCGGTGATGCACACACTTTAAGATGGAGTCCATGGGAGGTCCCGCGGGTCTGAAGGTCAGGGCTGGATCAGCAGACCTGCCCGTGAGTGCGTCGGTGAGTGAGTCGTCTGCGCACGTGGCCTGGTCTTGGTGTGTTAGCAGGGCAAAGAATGTGACTCTAAAGCTGCGTTTTCCAGGGCAGACCCCACGGCGGCGTTTTGAGTGATGGCAGGAAGAGCAAGTGTCTCATCCCAGTGGCTGCCCCACACCCTTCCGTCCACCTGGGCCCACATCTTCGCCTGGTGGTGGCGGTGGCGGTGGTGGCAGACACTTGGAGCAGCCGGTGTCTGTCTCTGCTCATCCTTTGATTCGTTCACTTTAGCACTTCTCAGGCGCTGTCTCCTCTGCTCCTCGCACATTCCTGGGTGCAGGGTGCAGCGTCAACACCCCGAACAAAAGAGCTTTTAGCCGAGTCGGGGCAGGAGATGACCTAACCCCTGTCATGAGACTCAGAAATTACAGTTATGTCAGCTTGGGTAAGCCCAGGGGCGTGCTGTCTAATGTGAATTATTATGTACAAAGGGTTTTCTATGAAACGATCTGTCAGAAGGCTTTACTGTGGGCTGCGAATCCAGGATCACAATGGCCACCTGCTTTCCTGCCTCTCACAATGCCAGCCCCTCTCCTGCCCCTCCAAACAAGATTCGTCTCATGCCTTCGCGATGGAGCCCTCTTTGTCCAGTGATCAGATATGGTGAGAATCCCAGCAGGAAAGACCATGGTTGTCCCTTAGTGGAGGAACTTAAAGCGAGTGTATGCTTAAAAAAAACAAAAAACAAAAAACTTCGTCTCTAGCTCTCTCTGGAGTCTGGGATAATGAAGCCAGAACAAAAAGATCATCATGGGCTTTATATTAGACACACGGACAAAGCTTATTAATGAGAAACTGCATGAGAAAAGTCGGCGTAGAAGTCAGCTTCCATTGTTAAGAGTTCAAATAGAACCTAGCTTTGCTGAAGACTTAGTCACTGGTGTCTTGCCCATAGTGTCTGCAGCATTTGATGGTCCGTGAAGCCCGGGAGACCAGACGTTGCTGCCTTTTCTATCTGAGAGAAATGGCAAACGTTGAACCTTTGCAGATGAGAGTTTTATCTCTATCTTGGCTTTTTAGTGTATGCCTGTGCATAATTTAAAGGGCATTTACATGTCTGCAGACTGTGCTATTCTTTTTTTGGGTTTTTTGTTTGGTTGGTTGGTTGGTTTTTTTTGTTTTTGTTTTTGTTTTGTTTTGTTTTGTTTTGTTTTGTTTTGTTTTGTTTGAGACAGGGTTTCTCTGTATAGTCCTGGCTATCCTGGAACTCACTCTGTAGACCAGGCTGGCCTCGAACTCAGAAATCCGCCTGCCTCTGCCTCCCAAGTGCTGGGATTAAAGGCGTGCGCCACCACCGCCCGGCCCTAATTGTGCTATTCTTTTTTTTTTTTTTTTAATTTTTATTTTCTATATTCTATGTTTACATTCCAAAGGCTTTCCCCTTTCCCAGTTCCCCCCCACCATATGTCCCATAATTCCTCTCCCCCCCAACTATTCCCCAATTATTCCCCCCCCCCCCACGATTTCTCTGTTCTGGGTCTACAAAACTGGATCCAGTCTTTACAGGCCCAGGGTCCTCTCCTTTCTTCTTCTTAATTGTGCTATTCTTAAGTGAAAGTTTTTTGTTTTGTTTTGTTTTTAAGATTTTGAAAGTCTAGAAATTCTTCCATGGAACTTTGGCCTACTTAACTGAACTGCTTGGCTTGTTAGTAACTTGTCCTGACCTTTGTACAGGAATGTTTCGTTCACTGAATGGGCTTAGGTCAACTCACAAAATAATTATGCACAGCATCCCAGCTCTGCCGTGCAGTGAGCAGGTTTTACCATCAGCCTTGCACTCGCTGGAAAACGTGCGTGGCGGCGGTGATTTCTCCCCCTCAGGTGGTCTTTGGGGTTGTGTCAGTGGAGTGTGTGAACACTTAAACCCTTCATTCGACTCACTCTCGCAGATACTGGTGACATTTGGGGGACAAGGGTGCACGGACAGCTTGCCCCCTTTGTCCTCCGCCTTGGTTTCAGCCTCTGTCTGGAAGACACGCACGCCTTTCTGTGCTCCCTGTGCTGTAGTGAGCCGGTAGCAGCCCCGCTTCTGGCCACAAGTACTAAACACAGTACTAAACACAAGTACTAAACACAGTACTCTCAAAGGCCTCTGAGCATCCAGAGCATCCAGTGTTATCCTGTTGTAACACAGGATAAAATAGTCAACAGCGGGATAGATGGGCTCTCTGTGCTGCTCTTTCTTGATTCTACCGGTTAGTAGCCGCCCTTCCCTGAGATCTCAAAGCAGCCTTCCTCTCCTCCATTGTACAAACCCGACATCTTTTGCTGAGTCCCTCATGTCTTTTTTTTTTTCTTCTTCTTCTTCTTCTTTTTGGTCCTAACTGTCTATCCTCTCCTCTCTCCAGCCCCCTTTTATGTAAGTTTTGTTTGATATAAAGAAATTTCATAGAACTTATGTGGTAAAATATATATATATATATATATATATATATATATATATATATATATATTTCAGTGGGTTTTTAAAAAATATGTTCCAGAGCTATGTAGTTGTCAGCAGAAGCAATTCTATAACATTTTTAGGGATTTAAAAATTATGTCTCTGTATGGGTTTATATGAACATGTGCATGCAAATGCTCGAAGAGGCAAGGAGAGGGCGTCAAAGTCCCCGAAACCAGAGTTACAGGTGGTCTTGAGCTGCCCAACATGGATGCTGATACGGGAATTTAAGTCTACTGCCAGGACAGAATATGCACTCGGCCACTGAGCCATCTCTCCAGACCCAGTGTTCCATTTTAACCAGTCATGCCTCTCTCTCTCTCTCTCTCTCTCTCTCTCTCTCTCTCTCTCTCTCTCTGTCTCTCTATTTCTGTCTCTCTGTCTCTCTCTCCGTCTCTCTGTCTCTCTCTCCTTCCTTCCCTTCCCCTCCCCCTCCCCCTTTCCCCCTTCCTTCCTTCCTTCCTTCCTTCCTTCCTTCCTTCCTTCCTTCCTTCCTTCCCCGTCTTCATTTGTTTGGGACATTTCAGATAGTCGTGTACCAGTGTGTCCCATTTAAGTTCTCTGCACCTCTTGGCTAACCGTGTTGTTTCGTGTGGACGTATGTTTTTGATTCCCTTGGGTATCTATCCGTTCGTGGAATTGTCAGGTCACGTGGCGACTCCGCTTGACCTTTTGAAAGCCAAACTGCTTTCCAAAGCATCTGTACCCCGCGCGCGAGTCCACGTGTCTGCGTCTCCACTCACAGCTTCAGAGACGTCTACATGACCGTCACAGGGTCAGGGAAACAAAGAATTCTGTTTCATTTGAGTTGGCTTTTGAGGCAAAGCCTTGCAAAGCCCGGGCATGGCTCGGGCTCAGAGCCCTCCTGTTTTGGCTTCCCCCGTGAGTGCTGGTCCTGTCGGCCAGACCACCAAGTGTGCTGAGACTTCAGTTCTGATTCTGAGGGGCCTTCGCCTGGAGCGGAATGCACCTTTCCCTTCTCCCCAGCCCGTGGCTGCACCTTTGTCCTTTGGGGCTTTTGGTTGTCACAGCCTCTCCTGGGCTCCGTTCAGAGGAAGTCTCTTGTGTGGGTGTGGCTTGTGAGCACTGCTGGCACTCTTTATTTTTGCCTCTGTGAAGAGAGGAAGATAGCTCAGGTAAGGACAGACAGACACTACAGGGAAGCAGGGGGCAGGTGCTTACAACTTCTATCTGTAAGCTTCTGCTTCTGTTTCATTTTGACTCTTTCGTTACAAGCCCACCTGTGAAGATCTGCGCTTCTGAAGGTGCGCCCAGACTCCTTGTTCGGTTTGCCTTGTGTTGGCTTTGTGAGACAGGGTTTCCGTGGATAGCCCTGGCTGTCCTGGTTTTTTCAAGTCAGAGTTTCTCTGTGTAGCCCTGGCTGTCCTGGAACTCACTCTGTAGACCAGGCTGGCCTCGAACCCAGAAATCCGCCTGCCTCTGCCTCCCAAGTGCTGGGATTAAAGACACGCACAAGCGTGTGTGGCCCCTTACCTTCTCTTCGGCTATCAACAATGCTGCTGTTTTTAAGAACTTCTCTTTACTGGCCTTTATCCCAACCTCACCCCAACCTCACCCCAACCTCGTGCTGCCTTCTCTTCCCCCTTTCAGGGGCTCAGATCTCTCCATAGATGCCCTGGGCCATGGGGACATTGCGGGAAGAGAATTCTCTCAAGTTCCACGTTCCTACACTTTGTTTCTGGCCTTTAGTTTTCGTGCCGTAAGTTTGAGCCAAGTGAAACTTCAGCCCTCTCTGTGCATACTTCAACAAACAAAACAGCCAAAAATGACTTTTGGGCTTTGTCTAGAATCTGGAATCAATCAGACCCCACTTTTTCCCTTCTCTGGATTATTGCACACTTCTCGTGTTGTCTCGTCCTTGCCACTCAGAAGCACGTTCATTTTGACAAAGGCGGCCTAGGAAAAAGCATAGTGCTTCGGCGAAATCAAACTTGATTTCAACTGTCTTAAAACCCGCGTTTACTGAAGAAAGGCCGCATCGTGGTCTTCACTTGGGTGTCAGCCAGGGCCCATGGAGGCCAAAAGAGGTCAGCAGGTCACCCGGAGCTGGAGGGACATGCGGCTGGATGAAGACTGTGTCAGGACTGAGCCTGGGCCTCCGGCAGGCGCCATGTGCTCTGACCCTCTGAGCCACCTCTCCGAGATCCTCCGTCTCCACCCTCATATTCAGCTTAAGGCAGTTTCAAGGCAGGCAGTGACTGAAAAACTGGTCCACAGCGCAGCCTTTGGAGTCAGGTGTAGACAACAAATGCTGGTCCTCCACGGAACGGACACAGGGCCAGCCACGGACAGGTGGTGGGCTGCCCTTCATCCGGCAGTTGCTAAGTAACCAGTGTGGCATTGGGTGAAGCAACGAGGAGCCAGGGTGTTTCACACACATTTCAGTCAAGGACGGGGCCAGCACCTGGGCCAGCAGGCAGGCACACTGCGGGTCATCCGTCGTTGTCCCCGCCCCTGCTCTGGCCATCACACATTCACCCTGCCCCGTTTCCCACTCCGTCCTAGGAAGCGCTCTGGCTTGTCACCAGCTGCTCCAGCAACTGAAAGCCGTGATATCCCCATTACTAGAAAGAGATAAGAAGGGTGAGAAATGGCATTTGGGGTGTCACAAAAGGCTTTTGTCTGGGTGTTGGCCCTGGCAGGGGTGGAAGATGAGGAGTGGAGCCAGGCCTGGCAGGAAAGGAATGTCCCCAGTGCCATCGCAAAGGGACTGTCACTCAGCTCTAGGTGGATGGCCCCGGCAGAAGCATGGGGAGCCTTAGGAGGATGCAGAGAGCGAGCACGTTAAGGAATCGAGGCTTAACTTGGAAGCCATTGGAGCAGTCGCAGCGGAGGCTGCCGGGATGGCAGGACTCAGATCATACAGCTGATAACCGTCACCGGATCAGCTCCGACCTCTGAGCCGCTTCCTGGACTGCCCAGGAGTGCTGGCTCCTCTATGACCACATTCTTCTCACACGAGAGAGTCCGGGCTCCCTAATGGCCTCATGTCAAAGATGAGAGTGGCTGGAAGTCGCCCCTGGCCCACTCCTGAGGGACTCAGGACCACCAGGTCTGTCGGGCTCACACTTGAGCTGTGCCTACTTCATACGGAGGAAAGATTGCGGTAGCTCCTGTGTTGGGCAAGGCCCGCTGCATCTGACAGTACACTCAGATTATTAATTAGAAACAGTGAGAGGGCTGGAGAGAAGGTTCAACAGTTAAGAGCACAGAGTGCTCTTCCAGAGGTCCTGGGTTCAATTCCCAGAAACCACATGGTGGCTCACAACCATCTGTAATGGAATCCGGCGCCCTCTTCTGGTGTGTCTGAAGACAGCTACAGTCTCTCTCTCTCTTTCTCTCTCTCTCTCTCTCTCTCTCTCTCTCTCTCTCTCACACACACACACACACACACACACACACACTAAAAATAAAATGAACCTTAAAAAAAAAATAGTGATACTAAGATGTTTTTAAAATGTCACCAAAAACACAGCACAAAGCTCTATGTCCACATACATGTATATATTTTACAGAGGTGTGCATATGTGGGGGTGGCAGATGGGTTCTCGTAGGGTCAGTTCTGCCGTCCCCGGGTTTGCAAAGTACACATGGTGGCTACCAAAGGCAGAGGCGTCTTAGGTGGTCAGGTTCCTGGCTTTAGGAGCAGCGAAGGCGACATCCCTTGAGGACTAAGCAAGCACACATGCCTGGCTGTGCCTTTTGAGACCTGGGTATATGGGTGTGTGCCGCCACGGCCAGATTTAGCTCCTTTATAATTAGACCCTGTGTTTTGATGTGATTTCACATCCACACTCATTTGTAAGCAATTACAGAGAAAGCGCCCAGGAACGGTTTGGCTAGTCTCCTTCCCAGAGGACTGAGCACAGCAAGGCCCTTGAGACCTGGGGTGTACCAGGGCATCTCCCGGGGCAAGGCACCCATTCCGCAACCCCTCAACTGCCCTGGACTGCCAACCGCCCGCCCTCATGCTGGTCCCTCCCTAAGCCCTATCCCGCCCGCTCTTCTTGCTGTGAAATGCTATCGTCTCAAGAGCATAAGAGAAATAGAATCCCACGGAATATTCCCTGACTTGTTTTAGCTTCAGCTGTCAGGAATAAAGCTGACATGAGCATTTGTGTGTGTGTGTGTGTGTGTGTGTGTGTGTGTGTGTGTGTTCAACAGAAGTTTTCATTGATCCAGAATCAGTGCCCAAGTTGCTGGTGAGTATGCGTGCTTTTAAAAATGTAAACCGAGTTTTGTAGTATGTGGGTGTGGATGACAATTGTCCCGTGGTTTATTTTAGTTCTGGGATGAGGAAGACATTGTCACACAGCAGTTGTTTCCCTCACGCTCGGTTCTTCAGTGTGAGGGGACGGGGCCTCAGAGGCTGGACCTCCGCATCCCCGGTCTTGATAGTCTGCGCCTGCACGGCGGTAGAAGTATCAAGGAGGCCTCTGATGGGACGTGACTGATTTTCTTTGCCCCGTAGATTCCCCGTAGAGATGACCAGCGGTTTCCTTCCTGAGGAAAGCAATGGAGTTCCGTACTTCAGAGAAGTGGGGGGGGGGGGGCACAGGCACAGGAGGCCAGTCTGGGGGGGGGGGTAATCACAGGCTCTGCCGCACAGGAGGGAAATTATTATTAACTGTGGATTTCAAAGTAGTGGGTACAAAGGAGTTGGGGCATTAGCAGCACAAAGAAGCAGTAAGAGTCTGGGGCGGTAGACTTAGCAGTTATCCTGATCTGGCTGGCGTGTGTGCTAAGTGTATACTGATGTCTTAACCATGCACCTTGGGAAGATGTAGCCACCATCTCCCACATAAGAAATTAAAAAGAATCCGGGCGGTGGTGGCACACACCTCTAATCCCAGCACTTGGGAGGCAGAGGCAGGCGGATTTCTGAGTTCGAGGCCAGCCTGGTCTACAGAGTGAGTTCCAGGACAGCCAGGACTGCATAGAAAGACCCTATCTCAGAAAGAACCTTTGACATTGCCGGTGGCTTTTTCGGGTGTCTGCATAGACATCTGGCCATGGGGACCTTGGGACACGTCTCCGTCCAGGTGCCACTGCCTTGTCACTTACACTGGGTCACCGCTTATGTGTTCCCAGCATTCCTGGCCTCTTCCCACTGGATGCCACGAGCACCTTCCTCCTCTCCCCTATGCCCTGATAAGTGCAAACGTTTCCACACATTGCCCATTGGTCCTTGGGAGAAAAACTGAGATCTGCTGCTCTCAAAGAAAGTCCAGGCTTTTGTGAGATGACGCTGCCATGATCCAGGTCATCCGATGTCCCATGTGTTGATCATGGTAGGATTTTTTTCCATGTTTAATTCTCTTCAGTTGGAAAAGGTAGGTGTTTTCGTCTGATGCCTCCTAATGGCATCGGTAAAAGGAATCTGTTAACATTACTCTGAACTTTAAAACCTGTCACAAAATCACAGGGAGAGGCGTGTGCTCTGTCTGTGTGGTTTTAAGCTAATAAATAACTTGAGGGCCCAACTAATTTCTGATTCATCGGTGTGTGCCATGTCTTTTCTGCTTGCTTCCGGAAGTGGACGCAGGCCTGGCCAGCCTCTCAGAGTTGTCTTTTCAGTTCTGTTGATGGGCTCCCTGTGCCACGCTCTTCAGCAATCCGGTCAGCTCGTGACGGTTGGTTCATGCTTCTGCGTAAGGGCTATTTCCGCTCAGTTGATTTCCTGTCTGTTAATCTTTTACTGTTTGCCCATTTCTCTCTCTTTAAATATTTGTAACAGTTGTTGATTTACTGTGTATAGAGGTGTGGGTAGAGATCATTGGGTCTTCCCATCTGTCGTGAACATCCTCACCGCTCTCTCTCAACAGCCCCTGAGTCCCTGCACCACACTCAGGACCTTCAGCTTGGTGGCAGGTCTTTCTTGACTGCCTGCTGAGTCTGTTTTGCTGTTTATTAATCATACAACTTTCTCCTGGCGTTTGCCTTATTGATATAATTCATTTATTTCTGACTTCTTTTAGAAATACCTCTTATTACTGCACTGGGACCCTCCCTCATTCCTCAGAAACAGTTCAAGTAGATAAAGTCTTGTAAAAAGGGCCACATCCTCTAAACTTACAGTTTTATATTTATTTTATTTTATTTTATTTTATTTTATTTTATTTTATTTTATTTTATTTTATTTTATTTTATTTTATTTTATTTTATTTTATTTTATTTTTTTAGGAAGAATCTCACAAACCTAATACCAGGTTAATTGCTGTCTATAAACATGGCTTCCGATAGTTCAGGAGGTTCTGAGGAGCAGGGAAGTGGCTTAGTCAGTGACACGCCTGTTGGATACACCTGAGGACCTGAGTTGAGATCCCCAGGACCCGCTGGGAATTTGCACATGGTGGCATGTGTTTATAACCCCATCACGGGAGACAGACAGACAGACAGACAGACAGAGCCCCAAGGCTTGCCTGCCAGCTAGTCTAGCTAATCAGTAAGCTCTCGGTTTAGTAACAGACATGGAGTAAGAGAAATCAGCAAGAGTGGGAGATGCCGGGGCATCCTCTTACGTCCTCATGCACCCACATGCATGTGCAGCTGTGCACGCACACACACACACATATATCCACATACACACACGTATACATACATACACATACACATACACACATACACCTACACACACATACACACATATACACACATACACACACACACATACACACATACACACATATACACACATACACATACACACATACACACACATACATATACACACATACACACACATACACACACACACACATACAGAGTAAAGAAATTCTTGAATGATATGGCGGCTCAGTCATGCTGGTCTTTGGAAATCCTACCAAATTAAATCAGGTTTTTATTCATCCAGTAATGTATGCAGACACTAATTCAAGGAGGAGGATCGGGGCCGGAGAGATGGCTCAGCGGTTAAGAGCACTGGCTGCTCTTCCAGAGGTCCTGAGTTCAGTTCCTAACAACCACTTGGTGGCTCACAACCATCTGTAATGGGATCCGATGCCCTCTTCTGGTGTGTCTGAAGACAGCTGCAGTGTACTCACATACATAAGATAAATAAATAAATCTTTAAAGGAAAAAAAAAAGGCTCCATCCCTCCCGGCCTGGGGGTTTCTGTTGTTGTTGTTGTTGTTGTTGTTGTTGACCTCCCAGCGAGGCTGTACCACAGCATTGGACATGAAGCAACTCCTCGGACGCCCTGGCTCTTCTTTACGCCCTGTGCCTCTTTAGATGTCAGTGCTGTGGATTTACTTGCACTGGTCACTCTTCACAAGAAGCATCTTAAGAAGTGGCCAAATATAGCTTATGAACTGGGTCGGTCCACGGTGATGGCAGGAGTGTGCGGTCACATTACAGCGACATCCAGGAAGCAGAGAGACATGAATCCTGGTGCCCAGCCCCCTTCCCCTTACAGCTGTGCACATCTGTGGCCTTTGTGCCCACGTTGGGGTCTAAAATCTGTCTCCACTGCCTGTTCCATAACCAGACGAAAGTTACTTGAATGAACTTTCTGCCGGTGATGCCTCGTCTCTGGATAGACAGCAGTCCTCCTCTTCCTCTCCTTTCTGACATGTTTCATCTAGTCACAGCCCGTGGTAATCCTGTAACAGTTATTGGCCTCTCTGGTTGTCTTCCACTGTGCCCTTGAGGAGGAAGAGTTCTAATCCTCTTGATTCTCACAGGACAGGAGTGGGCGTTTGTGTATCTGCTCTGTCACAGACTGCTGGTGATACGAGGAGTCAGCAGGAAGGGCTCTAGGAATAACTTGAGGCCACTGTTTTTCAGATTTTCGGAGTTGTTGTTGTCGTTGTCGTTGTTGCTTTTCTGTGAGACTCTGTGCCTAGCTCTCATCTCTCACATGGACTCAGACATCACCTTGGTTTCCTCATTGAAATAATAAAGGAGGGAGGGAAAAGAAAAGGAAAGGAAGGAAGGAAGAAAGAAAGACTTAAAGAAATGTCTTATTTTAGACTACATCTAACATGGAGATGATATGTCGTTAATATGTATATGTGTATGTGTGGCTGTTAGAGACTGTATATTATTTCTAGAAAGCCAAATAAAGATACCACATAAACGCCGGGCGGTGGTGGCGCACGCCTGTAATCCCAGCACTTGGGAGGCAGAGGCAGGTGGATTTCTGAGTTCGAGGCCAGCCTGGTCTACAGAGTGAGTTCCAGGACAGTCAGGGCTATACAGAGAAACACTGTCTCGAAAAAAAAAAAATACCACATACATTTTCAATCACATCTGTCTTCAGACTTTAAGATGCTCACTCCGCCCATGCAGAGAACAGCTTCAGGAAAGTGTTGTGTGCTCTGGGCAGAGAGAATCCAGTGCTGGCCGGGCATGAGGGCCTGGGGTGGGACCATGTCTGTCGTGCTGGCTTGAGACTTCTTTCCTGAGAGAGCTTTGGAGGCGACTTGTATTGAACTCAGAGGAGCTTTGAGGCCGCAGAGCCTCGAGCAGTTTCTCGGGGCTGCTTTTGACCATGTTTGTCGTTCTTAATGAACAGCTTCCGGAGAGACACAGCACGAGGTCTTCCTGTGTGTCCCTCTGAGCTAAGCAGGGGCTGGCCAGGCTAGGCGCCTTCTACCCAGCACCTTCATCAGCTCTGTGGAGTGCCTGTCCACCTGGGGTCTTCCTGCAGCACCAACCTGGATAGGGAAACAAGCTAGAGAAGGGCAGGGGGCTTGTCCAGGCTGCCCCAAGGCCGCTGCATCCATTGTTGGCCATGTGTCTTTCATTTTCTCCTCAGTGGTTATGACTCAATATGGAGGGCCAAGTGTTTCCTGTCTCTGGGATGTCCTGGTGCCGTTTCCTTTATGGCTGGTTTTCCGGATGTGGTACACCCCACCTACACTCCCTCAGCAGCCTGGGGACTCATCTGTGGGGACTCATGGTGCTTGTTGGCAGGGAGGGCCCCTCCATCACCTGGGGTGGGGGCTACTGGGCTCTCTCCTCAAGGGAGTGCCCAGCAGACAGAATCTGGGGAAAGTAGTTCTACCTCAGGAGGGAAGCGGGTGCACTGGTACTGGACTGGGGAAGGCTCTCGGGGCTGGGGTGGACCAACTTTGGTGGTACATCTGGGATAAGTACCACTGTTGAAGTTTTATTTTCTTCTAGAAAAATAAAACTTGCCAGTTGTACTAAAACCGCTGGGTTGGCAGTTTGGCAGTTCTCAGCCTGTTGATCTCTTTTGTAAGAATATATCATTTGTTGCTATGTAGGCAGCTGGTTGATACCCGATTTAAAAATCCCAAATCAAAAACCTCTTCAAACATGGCAGAAATGGTCTTGTGTGCATGTATATGCACGTGTGTGTGTGTGTGTGTGTGTGTGTTTTATTTTATTTTATTTTATTTATATTCTTTTTAAAATAATCTTTTGGTAGTTTTGTTTTACTTATAGGAAGCTTGCATGACTTAAAAACTACTAACTAAACTCTAGTAGGGGGTGAGAATATAGCTGACCCTAGACCTTGGTTTGATTTTTCTGTACTGCAGAAACAAATCTAAACCCTGAACATAAATGAAGATATGGAATTCATAGTAAAATCACTTTTATATGTGTATTTATGTGCAAAGTAGGTTGAACTTGGTCAACAAATAGAACATAACTTGTTGTGGTTAATCCTGTGCTCGTTTATGATGGAACAATACCACGTAGTTCAGAAATAATCCCAAGAATGAACCACACCGTATGAGCGTTGCTTGACATACATGCTACCCCATGCATGTGGCACTCCGTGCTCTTGCTTGGACGCATAAGGTAGATCATCTAATAAACCAAGGCCTCATGCATGATACATGTCTTGGTGGAGAGGGAATACCGACAGCATTGTCTGCATATTGATGCAACAATTTACGACAGTCTTGTAGCACATAGAGGGACTATTTAAACTGCTGGGATAACAGTCTGTATTGTTTAATATACTTAAATTGAGGAATTTTGCTATGGAGTTTTGAAACTACCATATGAAACCAAGACCTGCCTAAAAAAGCCCCATCAATTTCTTTTTTAAAAATTTGTTAGCTGGGCGTGGTGGCGCATACCTGTAATCCCAGCACTTGGGAGGCAGAGGCAGGCGGATTTCTGAGTTCGAGGCCAGCCTGGTCTACAGAGTGAGTTCCAGGACAGCCAGGCCTAAACAGAGAAACCTGTCTCGAAAAACCAAAAATAAATAAATAAATAAATAAATAAATAATTGTTTTTAGATATATGTTTTTATTTTATGTGTGTGAGTGTTTTGCCTGCCTGTGTGTATGTGCCTGAGAGCTTTGGAGTTCAGAGGAGGACATCATCACGTCCTCTGGAACTATGGGTGGTTGGAGACTCCCATGTGGGTTCTGGGAACCGAACCCGTGTCCTCCACAAGAACAAGTGCTCCTAACCACTGAGCCATCTCTCCAGCCTGTAGTCAGTTCCCCGATTTTTTTAAAGAGCCACGAAGAGGAGTGAACAGTGAATTTTAAGTTTTGTGGGTCCCAAAGGATGATTGCTACTGGACACAATGTCTTCTAAAGTTTACTGTCAAAATAATTTCTTCCTTTAGAAAATATTGGATTGGATAAAGAAGATACGGGTGCGGGGGGGGGGGATGCATTTCTACAATTTCTACAATTTAAATTGAGAGCGTTTGTCCTGAGATTGTTTTCCCAGTCTGGGCACTTTTTTTTAAATAGATATATTCTTTGCTTGCATAGTCTGGGCACTTGGAAGGAAGAAGGTCATTCGCTGCGACTAAGCGTGCTGTTCCTCTGTGCCCGCAGGTGTTCACCTACAAGCAGAGCACGATCACCAGCCAGAAGGTGACCGCCATGCACCCCCTGCATGAGGAGGGCGTGGACGACATGGCTTCCCTGACCGAGCTCCACGGAGGCTCCATCATGTACAACCTGTTCCAGCGCTACAAGAGGAATCAGATCTACGTGAGTTCCGCCCGCGCTGCTCCGTGTTCCGCGTGGAGCTCCATGCGTTCCCCCAACGCCCGCAAGCCCTGGTGTCTGTCCCCAACTAAGGCCACCCTAGTACCCTAATCCAAGCATCTTTTTCTTTCCTTTGACTTTTTCTGGTTTTGTGATCTGCCGCCCCCCCACCCCCTCCTTGGGGGAGGCATGATCTTTTCTGACTCTAGGAATCATCCTGGGGTGATAATTTACTTTCTAAGTTTTTGGGATTTAATGTTTTGAATGGAGGAAATGCAGATACAAACCCCTCGTGTATATTTTTCTCACTGCTTTCGTGACATGGGACTAAATTTAGTATTATAAGTAATATGTAAAATAATTACAGTTCATCTTGAGGCTGCAGAGACTGCACAGCAGTTCGAAGTGCATACTGGTCTTTCAGAGGACCTGACCGCAGTTCCCAGGACCACCTACACGGCGGTCGGATGCCCTCTTCCTGACTCTGATGGCACCTGCACCCACACATGCACATGCTCAAACACAGGCACACATATATACACATAATTAAAAGTAAAATAAATCCTAAGAAATTCACTTCTATAATAACTTTTTGACATTGGAATATATTCTCTTGCCGGGCGGTGGTGGCGCACGCCTTTAATCCCAGCACTTGGGAGGCAGAGGCAGGTGGATTTCTGAGTTCGAGGCCAGCCTGGTCTACAGAGTGAGTTCCAGGACAGCCAGGGCTACTCAGAGAAACCCTGTCTCGAAAAATCCAAAAAACAAACAAACAAACAAACAAACAAACATTCTCTTACCTGTTAAATTAATTGTCCTCTATGTGTTATCCCCGTTTAAATCTATATGTTAGCAAGTTCTTTAAAAGTACACCAGCTGCTTACACATTTTGTGTCATGTTCAATTTTATCTAGTGTTCTTTTGAAGGCTACCATCATACTACCATTGAATTTTGTGCCCTAGGAGGTGTTAACCCTGCCAGTACTGTTTTGATTAGTGACGATTTCCAGCCCTGAATGTGTGGTCCTGTGTGTCTATGGGTGGATGGAGGAAGGGGTGAGGGGAGTCATGAGATGTTTGTGGCCTCCATGCTCAGATTTCTTTGTTGTGAAGAAACACCTGTTTCTTTACCTTCTTGTGCGTTGTGAAAGTGCCATCTTTCCCAGGCTGGCCCCTGTTCGCCACGTGCTCTCAGACGGCCCTGCACTGAGGAAGCTGGCTGTGTCTCCGTCCCCTGTAGACTGTAGAGCTTGCTGACACCAAATCTTCAGATTGCAATGTTTTCCCTTTGCCCCTTAGAAAAGGTGGCACTTCTACAAGCTTGTATAAAAGTGGCCGAGGCATTTACGTCTCGCGCACACCAGTGCCGTGCATTCATTCTTTCGACTGTGTCAGCAGTGGGTTGACAGGCACACATGCTGCCCACTGCCCTGTGTGCTGTCACTTTCGACACGCAGACCTGTCATGCAGCTCAGCTTCCTGATGACTTATGTTGTCATTCTTGACCCAAGGATGCTGGCAGGTGCCTAGTAATTACGCAGTAAGCGTTTGAAAGGTGAATACCATGCACAGTACAAGTTAGCCTTTTCTAGCTGCCGAGAGAACACGAAGCTAGAGTTTTGAAAGAAAGAAAAAAAAGCAATTATTGTTCCTTTGAAAGAAAAAAAAAAAAGCAATTATTGTTCCCCGCCTCCTGCAGGAATTTCGGAACCCGTGCTCCCCGTCAGAAGAAAATAGATGGAAGTTCTTATTACACGTTTTCAATTGATAAGAATGTGGGTCAGTGAGGAGAAGCAAACCTATCCCAAGGCTTTCAAAAGCAGAGCCTTCTGAAACAGTTTCATCTACCCTACTCTTTCCCCTTTTCATGATAATAATGTTAAACCTGATAGCTAAATTGCCCAGTAAGTCTTTGAATTCGGTCTTGGTCCTGTTTTCTGATGTGAAGTTCCTTTCCATCTCTTTTGAGTAAAAAGTACAGCTTTTGTACACGAAACGTACAGTTAAAATTACTTGTGCTCCAGTGTGCTTTCCTTCTGAGGTATGCATAAGAATATTAATTGCCATGTCATCCTGTGACTTTGTCCTTGCTGTGGCTGTTTGCAGGAGGTACAGGTCTGTGATCTACCGTGATGATTCAAACCACTCGCCACCACTTGCCCTGTATCCTAGCTCTGTTCGTTACCTATTTATATCTTAACACATCTAAGGTTCAGTTGAATTTTGCTTAGGGTGTTGTCTTAATTTTATGTTTCTGACGTAACAAGAAATTTAGGGGGCTGGAGAGATGGCTCAGCGGGTAAGAGCACTGAGCTCAAATCCCGGCAACCACATGGTGGCTCACAACCATCCCTAACAAGATCAGACACCCTCTTCTGGAGTGTCTGAAAACAGCTACAGTGTACTCACATATAATAAATAAATAAGCCTTAAAATTTTTTTTTTTTGAAAAAGAGCTAATTTATCTAGTTACAGTATGCAGGCATGACTGATAAACATCTCCGTAGCTCAAGTAAAGGTGTCTGCTGGGCTGCACTGTTTTCTGGGGGCCCCAGGGGGGATCCATTTCCTGATCATTCTCTTTGCTGGCACAGTTCAGTCCTGTGCAGTTGGTTGCAGATGGAGGTCTGGTTTTTATTCCTGACTGGCACCTGAGGGCAATTCCCAGCTTCTAGAACCACCCACATTCCGTTTCCTTGGATTATCGGTTATAAATCCTTCTGTGGCGTCATGTCTTTCCTCCAGGCATGTATTTGTGCGCTCTCTCTCTCTCTCTCTCTCTCTCTCTCTCTCTCTCTCTCCCTACCCCCCCCCCACACCTAGACCTCCCCCCCTCTCTCTCAGAAAGGGTCACAGCTTTTAAGTCTCACAGTTGGATCAGAACTAGGGAGTCAGGGAGATAGCTCAGTCAGTTTTAAGGCCTGAAGCTTGAGTATCCGGCATCCAAATGAAAGCCAGCGTGCAACCTTAACACCAGTGCTGGGGTGGGGCGAGACACTCGGACGCATCCTGAGGGAGTCCGCAGCCGCCAGCTAAATCAGCTCTGGGTTCAGAGGCAGATTGCTTCTCAGAGACCGAGTAGAAAGTGATTGAGGAAGACGACTGATGTCAGCCTCTGGACTCCTCACGCACACGCACACATGAGCCACATGCCCCTGCCTGTGTGCATGTCCATACATGAACGTACACATAAGCATGCACCGCATAAATATTTGAAAGGTTTTTTTTTTTAAGATTTATTTATTGTATTTATTACACTATAACTGTTTCCTGACACACCACAAGAGGGCGTCAGATCCTATTACAGATGGATGTGAGCCACCATGTGGTGGCTGGGAATTGAACTTCGGATTCAATTCCGAAGAGCAGTCAGCGCCCTTGACCGCTGAGCCATCTCTCCAGCCCTATAGTTTTATATATATATATATATATATATATATATATATATATATACACACACACACACATACACACACACATATATATGTATATATATGTGTGTATATGTATATATATGTGTGTGTGTGTGTATATATATATATATATGTATGTATGTATATATATATATATATATGTAAAGCGAATGAGAGGGGCCGCCACCGGGTAAGGTCCACAGCTTCACTCCCAACATGCCTCTGGAGACCCATCGCCAAGGGCATTTAAAATCCCGGTCTGGGTTGAGTGTGTGTGTGTGTCTGTGTCTTCAGGAGGAGGTGGAGCTCTTTGCCTTCTATTAATGAGAAGGGACTCCAGGAGCTAGCCTGCACTCGAGAGTGGATGTCCTGGGGAGGCTTTCTGCTCTGAGAAGGCAGGTTGGCTGTTGGAGGACCACCTCCGGGAAAGAAGGACTTCATCCGAAAACAAAACAAAAACAAAAGACCACTTGCTCACTTCCTTTTCTTGTTTAGTATTTACCATCCCTTACAGAAAGAGGTAAAGAGTATCTTAATTTAAAAAAAAGAAAAAGAAAAAAAAAAAGATCTGGGGCGAGACAAATGAGAGCTGAGGCCCATTTTCGTCATGAGCCGCTCGGCTCCACATGGCTCATTTCACCTTTCAGAACTTCCGACGTCTTATACGTTGTTTTTGTGAATGTCGGATATCGTATCCCTCACTTTGTCAGAGCTGCTTGGAGTGAGTGAAGGCTTCAGAACTTCTAACCGTCACATTTTCTTATCTGACTTATTCTTCTCATACCAACAAGTTGTTATTTAGAAAATTCTAGCCTGGGGCTTGGCGCCACGTTCTGGGGCTCTGGAAGAGGTTTAGAGCGTCCCCCTGACCTCGGTGTGCAGATTAGCAGAAGGAAAACCCAAGGCTTACCTGCCGTACGGCGGCGTAGAGGCTGAACAGCCGAGGTCACTTCACGGGCGGATGGAGAGGGCAGTGACAAGCGTCATTGGCCCCCTGTCCACGGAGCCCCGTGTCATGACTTGGGTCCCTTAACTCGTCCTGTCTGTGGGCATGCCCCTGCCCAGTGCTCGCCCTGGGAAGAGAGAAGCTGAGTACTCTTTTCTGGTCGTGTCTGTAGGCCCCGGGACTCTGACCCGCGACCCCATTTTCAACTCTAAGGCTGGACCCCCTTCTTGGACCTCCACGCTTCCTTACACTGGAGGTTCCACTTTGCCTGCCCTCTTGTCTTCCTCTGTTCTGCACGGAAGCTGCTCGCCGTGGCCCCGGCTGCCACTCTGGGCCTCCGTGATCTGCCTATTGGTCCTCACCGATGGTCCTTTGGTGGGGGATGGGGGGTGGGGGTGGGGATCTGAGAAGGGCCTCTCTCTCCTCCCTTCCCACCTCCTGAGGAGAAGGGATAAACATACCACACAAAGATGAAAACTTGTTGAACATGAGGGCCTCGGTAAACTGGGGGAAGCTGGCCTTGATGGTAGAACCAGATGTTGACGGGAACTACTGAGAAATCAGCTAGGATAGGTACCCAAGGTTAGAAAACACGCAAAGCATCTGCTTTTCAACTGGATGACCATCTTCCCTGGGACACTTGGCTGTGTCTGAAGACATTTTTAACTATTATAGCTAACTCGAGAGATGGCTAAGGACAGCTGACCACGTAGAGACTCTTGAATGCTTCTCACCCACCCCTAGGGCAGCCCCTACCGCAAGGTATTATTTGACCCAACTTGTCGCAAGTGTCAAGATTGGGAACCTGCCCCTGCCATCAGGCTGATCTGAAAGTGGGCACCTGGTGCCGTAGATGCCACATTACCTCTGTTGCTATGGATACAGCCTGCTAGCTGAGAGTGTTGGGACAATTCAGCCCTGAAGTGATGGCGGTTTTAGAGGGGCTTGGAGGTGGGAATAAGGCCTCCCGTGAGAAGCCTCAGAGATAGGCGGAGGAAGGATTCCCAGCTCCTCAAGCATGGCGGCAGGACATCCAGGACATCGTGACACCAACCGTCTTGGCAGCTCCTCAGGGAGACTAGGAAGGAGCCGTGGTTTCTGGAGGTCTCCCCTGGTCATCCCTGGAGCCTGCACCACCTTAGATTGTCTAGCGCAGTGTCAACCGGAGCAGAAGAGATTCCGGTTTGTGTCAGAGAGCGTGGGACTGCTGGGCTCGGTGGTGGTGTGGCAGCTTTGTTCTCTGCCAGATGGAGGAAAGTCACGATCCCTCCATTATGGGCCGTGTCCGTCCTGAGTCGGACTCTCCCAGCAGCTAAGGAATGACTCCAGACCACATCACTTGAGCCGCGGGGAGCCTGCAATTATGGCGTTGAGGAGGGCCCCAGAGGAAGCAGTTCCGTGTTCCGCCCAGCTCTTTGGTTAGTTTGTTGGTCTTGCTGAGCAAACAGAGAACAGACTCAAAGGAGCTGGGTTCAGGGCGAGGCTGTGTGGAAAGATGCACCCCGGGAGCGCCACAGCTCGTTTGTTTTTAGCTCATTTGTTTTTAGCTCTTTCAAGTACAGCCCTTCCTGGTTAGGTGACGGCAGGTCAGCCCCCTGTGTGTAAAGGTGTAGACTGTTGTCCCTGAGTTACTTTGCTTCGAGGAAGAAAAATACACTAAGCAGTGGCCTGTTGACTTCAGCAGATGTTAGTGGAGTTTGCCTCTGGCAAAAAACACAGGCAACATAAATAGAAATATCCTGTTGTGGAGGTTTCTGTTTGGGGCATACCATAATCAAAATTGGCATTTCATTTCCATGAGTGGAGCCCTCCTTCCGAAGTAGACCTCTTGGTTTGCATCCATCCATTGTCAAAGGCGTGGTTTTTTTTTTGTTGTTGTTGTTTGTTTGTCTGTTTGTTTAAAAAAGCCTCTACTTGTTACAGACGTCAGGAGAGCCTTGGCACACGACACACACCAGGCACAGCTGAGGGTGGTGTGGTTTGTGAGGAGGCTCTTGTGTTCTGACTTTTTCTTTTTTTTTTTCTTTTACCATCACTTGAAATCAAGGCTTGTGTTGCCAAGATGTAATTGCAACCGTCTGGCTGGTTCTGTGTCGTCTTAAAACTTAGCAAACTGGGCCCGTGAGCTGCCAGTCCCCACATCAGCACAGGACGGGGGCAATTAGGACCTGTGTTTTTTTGTGATGTTCCACACACACACCCTGCCTCTCCTTTGCTTCAGATTCCTTTCAGCAGGAAGAGAATTTGAAACATAAATTCACTCAGGGGGACGTGGAGATGTTGAAAATTCTAAATCCAGTTGCTGGGCTCCTCCGGCTCTTGGGATGCTGGCATCTTTTAAAAACACGTGAATGTTTAACATTTACTGTTCTTTTGTTTAACTGTGTTTTCATTTGGTGTAATCAGGCCATGGCAAATGGTTTTCTTGTGCAGAAGCAACCGAGCACTCCCTTGAGTGGAGTGAAAGGAAAGTGGGGTATATTGGCGGGGTGTGGGGGGGAGGATATTTGCAATGTATATTCCCACCATGTCCTTATAGAGTTAGCCCTACATGAATATCAGGCTCACTGCAAGGCTCCAGGGTTGCAGGATTCCTCTTGTTTTTTAAAAAAAAAGATTTATTTATTTATTATATGTAAGTACACTGTAGCTGTCTTCAGACACTCCAGAAGAGGAGCATCAGATCTCATTACGGATGCTTGTGAGCCACCATGTGGTTGCTGGGATTTGAACTCCAGACCTTCGGAAAAGCAGTCAGTGCTCTTAACCTCTGAGCCATCTCTCCAGGCCCTGCAGGATTTCTCTTGTTCACAGTAGCTTTGTGTTGAAAGACTGCATACGCAGAAGGCGCTTAGTTGATTGATGAGGACAGGCAGGAGCAAACCACTGACTCGAACCCAGGGAGACGGAGTGTGCGGAGCCCAGTGGGTGAGCATCAGGAGGAGGCAGCAGAGTGGGCCGCAGGCAAGTCGCAAGCACTGGAGCATTTGGGGGACGTTTGGCCAAGGAGGAAAGTGGCTGTCGGCAGCAGATGAGTGTACGCAGGGAGTAAAGTAGCTTGATGCGTGTCTTAGGGTGTCTTTTGCTGTGAAGAGACATCAGGACCACAGCAGACCCTTACGAAGGAAGCTGTTTAGCTGGGGCTGGCTTACAGTTCAGAGGCTTAATCCATTATCAACATGGCACTAAACATGGCGGCACGCAGGCAGACAGAATTCTTCACCTGGATCCGCGAGCAGCAGGAGGGGAGTCTGAGCCACTAGGCCTGGTTGAGCCTCTGAGACGTCAGAGCCTACTCCCAAGGGACACTCTTTCTCCGCCAAGGCCATGGCTACTAATAGCGTCACTCCCTGTGCGCCTACGGGGGTCACGCTCATTCAGACCACCATCCAGGGCGGGGCATTCAGGGCACTGGAACAAAGGCTGTCACTGCTCACTAGCAAGGGGACCAAGAGCTGGCCACGGTGCAAACTAGTGCGCTTCATTCAACTCACCAAAAGGTGATGGCAGCAAATACATAGGAGCGTTGGGGAAATGCGGTGTGACAGGTAGCCAGATTCTGGCTAAAGGTAGGTAGCTTCAGGTCTGGGACGAGAGTTGACCAGTCAACCTGTTGGAAAATAATGACAGTTTCCATGGCGAGTCCTGGAGGGTGAGAGAAGGCCACGCCATCAAGCTGTGGTGCTCGTGAGGAGATCAGAGGACTGCTTGTGGGAGCCGGTTCTCTGTCGCTCCCGCGGTGCTGGATTGACTGGACAGGCTTTGCGGCTAGCGTGTGTCTTTTGTTCCTGAGACATCATGTTGGCCCCCAAAGTCCGAATTCCTAGAAGGTCGCTGATCGTTTGTCAGTATGTGCTCTGGTGTGGGCAAACAGGCGCTCAGGAGAGGTCAGCCTCCGCCACGTTGTATCTGAGCCATTTCCAGGCATCCAGGGGAAGAGGGTGGCGGTAGCCCATCAGAGTGTGGATCTCAAGCTGCAGTTCACACGGGGTAGAGATTTAGAGAGTGAATCACTGCCGTATTGAACTGGCTTGGATGCAAGGGGAGAGGGGGAAATGACGGATGGGAAATAAATCTGCAATAAATGATTCCCACTTAACAGGGATATTCCCCTTAGCAAAATACATCACAGCTCAAACTGTAGATAACGGGTTTCCCTGGAGCATTCAGCCGACTTGATGTGTATGCAGCCTTGGGGGACCATAGGATGAAGACGGTTGTTAGCAGTGATGGTAATAAACACCTCTAACTCACTTCCTGATAGTAAACTTGGGTGCTGACCATGCTATAGCGGATCAGAATCTTGGTTTAGGGCGGTTAAGCCATGTAGCAGGGAAGGTGACACCTGGCGGAGGACCAAGTGTCTGGACTTCTCCAGACCATGATATTGAGATCAGCTTTCTCCGTTGAGGGAATTCGGACAGCCCGCCAACAGTACAGCCCGCCACGTCTATAACTCACTGCGGCTAAAGCCTGTGGCTCATACAAGGTTTTTAAATGATCCTTGATGTTACAGGAAGGTGGTCTACACAACTCCTAGAGGTACTGCAATACCAAGCCAGTGTGTGCAGTAGACAGAGAAGGCTACTCCATTTTCCTCCTGTAAAAGTACACTTACCATAGCAATCAATCTTAGAGGGTGCATCGGATGTTAAAGCAACAAGAGCAGCACTCCTTGTTCTTAGTCAGAACACTAAGAAGTCACATATATGACTAAAGAGTCAAAACAAAGCTTTGAGCCGGGCGGTGGTGGCGCACGCCTGTAATCCCAGCACTCTGGGAGGCAGAGGCAGGCGGATTTCTGAGTTCGAGGCCAGCCTGGTCTACAGAGTGAGTTCCAGGACAGCCAGGGCTATACAGAGAAACCCTGTCTCAAAAAAAAAAATAAAAATAAAAAAAAAAAATAAAAAAAAAAACAAATCCAAAAAACAAAACAAAACAAAAAAAATCAAAAAAACAAAGCTTTGTTTGTGAAGGTGTACAACGTGGTGTTTTGACATACACATGTTCTCTGAAATCAGATTATATTTGCGATGGGTTAGACATAGGTGTGTTCTGTTTCTGCCAGCCCTGAGGTGGTAGAATTGGCGTTGCAGAAACACAGTGAGTTTGTCTTCGTGTTTGGGGCCACGTGCGCAGTAGCTATTCCAGATTATTCCAGTGGGCAAGGAGGTATGTGCTGTTGGGGGTGAGTTGTATGGGGCTCTAATGGCAAGACCTTGCTTCCAGATAGGACGAATCTTCTATTTCTGAACAGCCGTAAAAGCGAGTTAAGTTAGCGTCGTGGAGTTTGGAATCCAGCGTGCAGGAGCTGGTGGTGACCTGCACGCGTCCCCCAGCGTTAAGCCGCAGAACCAGCGCAGCCGTTTTTGGAGCGGTGATCATGCCTTTTTATAGCGTGCAGAGTGATCAAAGCTCGCAGGCAGTGCGGCCCCCAGCTGCCAGGGCCTCCTCCAGCGCTCTGCCTTCCGCCTCACGTGCCGCCGTGTGCCGGCCTCCTCTTCCACCTGACGCTTAGCTGCTTGTTGGAGTTCTCCTGTTATTTCCTGACCCTGTGCTTTAGAGACAGAATCATCCTTGTGGAGGGTGCTATCCTTAATTTGGGGTAGGGGGTGTCCTTGACCATATTTATTTTTGGCCGGGTTTGAAATACTGTAGCTTGTTATTTATTTGGGGAGAGTATTGCGAGCCATTACCATGGTTGTTTTGTTTTTTTTTTCCAACTTATGTGTCTGCTGTGAGGTCCAGAAGTGTGCTTTGGCACCTACATTGGCACAGACAGTTGACGTTCACTGTAAGGACCCTTCCGTGGCCGAAGCCACTGTTCTGAGAGTCACATATGGCTGGGTGGTGGGGACGATGGCTGAGAAATGATCGAGGCAAACTTGCTAATGACATGGACATCAGGGAGTGTGCTAACAGAGACTGGGGCAGCTCTGGTGTATCTAGTTCATTCCCTGACCCCTGTTGTGTAGTACAAACTTAGGTGGTTAGGGCTTGAACTGCTGAATCAGCTTTTCCAGAGGTGGAGGGAGAGAGACTGGGGATCTCGGGCTGAATGACCTGCATGTCGGTGGGCGATAGAGGTCATTGCTGCCAATCCACAGAGACTTCTATCAAAACCCGATTCCCGTCCTGCCCTCATTCACCCACCAGGGAACTACAGAGATATCTGCTTCCTGCCCGCTCTGTTCAGTGTCTGCCAAAAGAAGGTCGGAGTAGTGGCCTCTGCCTGCCTACGCCGAAGGGTCTTGTTTGGCAGCTTAGGCTGCTGGTGTGCATGCAGCCCTCTTCGCCCTGTGTCTTAATTACCGTTGTACAGCTGCAAAGAGGCGCCATGACCAAGGCAACTAACTCATCGGAAAGCGTGTAACTGAGGCTTGCTTACTGCGTTGGAGGGTTAGTCCATTATCATCCTGGTGGAGAGAGTAGGTAGCACCATGCCTGGGGTAGGCAGGCAGACATGCTGCTGGAGAAGAAGTAACTAGGAACCTTACATGTTGGTCTGCAGGCAGAGGTGGGGAGAGGGAGGAGAGAGATTGAGCCACAGAGAGAGACAGACTGAGACTGGACCAGGTCTGGGCTTTTGAAACCTAAAAGCCAGTAACATACCTCCTCCAGCAAGGACACACCTACTCCAAAAGACCACACCCCCTAATCCTTCCAGATAGCTCTACTCAGGTCTGAGCATGCAAATATATGAGCCTGTGATGGGCTTGGGAGGTGTATGTGCTTTCCAACCACCACACCTAGGCCCCCTGAAACGTCAGATAGTGTTGTTTTGGAAAGATGTAGACTTACTGGTCATCTAAAATCCCAGAACAAAGAAGGTTGGCACGGTGCCACATGCCTGTCCTAGTCCTTGGGAAGGCTGAGCCGGAGAATAAGCCCAGTCTGGGTTACAGGAAAACGTGGATCTTAAAAAGGAGAAAAAAAAATTCCTGTGCTGGGTGAAAAGTTCCGGAGTGCTCAGAATCCTTTAAAGCACTGGTGTGATATTGATAGCGATATGTGGGAATGATAACTCTTGTGTTCATGGTGGAAGAGCTGGAGCCACCCTGCATACTGAAAGGGGGGCACTGTAAGGGAGACATTTGTTCTCTCCGTACCGGACATCCAACCCAGCCCCCTAGCATGCCACGCAAACGCTCCACCTCTGAGTTACACCCGCCAGCTTCAACCGCGTAGTCCGTCACAGTCAGGCACAGCTCCACCTGACGCCATTTGCCAACCGGGGAGATACGTTCCAAACCTTATCGGGTCAGGAAAATCCGATCGCTGAGCTGGGGAAGGCTGTAAAGTACGCCGAGTGTGAGAGGCTGACTCAGTGATTAAGAGCACCGACTGCTCTTCCGAAGATCCTGAGTTCAAATCCCGGCAACCATATGGTGGCTCACAACCATCCGTAATAAGATCTGACGCTCTCTTCTAGAGTGTCTGAAGACAACTACAGTATACTTACATATAATAAATAAATAAATCTTTTAAAAAAAAGTGTTAAGAGGAATAAGGGCGGTTGACTCTTGTGGCACTGGAAAGCAACCTCAGGACTTGATCCATGCTCCGTGCAAGGCTCTGCTTCCAAGTTAAAGCCCCAGCCTTGAACTGTGTGGCGTTTACTGCCTTAGTGGTGAAGTGGGAGGGGTTTACAGCCCAGCGGTGAATGGGGGAGGAGTTTATAGCCCCACCTAGCCGTGAAGAGTGAGTGGGAGGAGTTTACAGCCCCACCCAGCCGTGAACTGTGGGAAGAGTCAACAGCCCAGCCTAGAAAGGGGAGGAGTCTATAGCCCAGTGGTGAACCGGGGAGTTTACAGCCCAGTAGTGAACGGGGGAGGAGTTTATAGCCCAGCGGTGAATGGGGAGGAATTTATAGCCCCACCCAGACTTGAACGGGGAGGAGTCTACAGCCCAGCCGTGAACAGGGAGGAGGTTTGAATATATCAAAATGAAAATCCCTTTGAAAACCCTCATTTCAGCTGTTCCGTTGTCTTAAGAAAGGAGCTTAGCTTGGTGTTGTCCATTAACTAGTGGAAAGCTCTCTCGGCGGCAGGCTGCTTGCAGCACCCACAGTCATCCCTCTGAGGCAGCCTGGTTAGGAAAAGCCGTCATCTGTTTGTTATTCCTTAGGTGGTGTGGCACCATCCAGTGTAGCCAGGGGCGTCCTCTGGCGGGATTGACCACGGGAGCCCGGCGTGATTTCAGCATAGATTATCAGGTACCATGTACTGCGCCCACTGTGGGGCATCACGATTGTGGATTCAGAGCTTGAGTGAGACCGGAAGTCCTCCGGAATACGTTAAATCAGCTGCCAGCCTGTGTTTCAGGACATAAGGGCACATCTGCAGCCTTTGAAAGTTTCCTTCCAGATTGTGGCAAGTAAGGGTTTTCAGGCAGGACATGCATCTCTCAGCAGTGTTTGTGTGAACTTGACATTCTCCATAGTGTGTACTATTAAGTAAGAGACCTTGTTTGGTCCTGGCAACTCTCTAAACAGAGTGGTAAGTGAGCGGGATACCCTCCCTGTTTCCAAAGGACCAGATAGAAGTTAAAGTCAGAATGCTCTGGGGAGGTGTGTATAGTCATTAGAGCCGTTGTGGACATTAGCCAGTTAGTCTCGTCCTTACAACCACGCTAACCTGATGGGTTTGTCTTCTGCCCATAGCATGGAGAACCCTGATTAAGGACTTCCATCCATGGCTTTTCTCTCCCCCCCAACCCCCTAGGTGGCTTCATGGAGGTGGTGGCTTCATGGAGGAGTCCGATGCTTTTTAGGATGGTATTAGTGAGCTTCCGGTCCTGGGCTAGCTGTAAATGGTGACCCTGGGTGGCAGTGGCCACATAAGTGGTGAAAAGAATCACAGTGCTTTTTTTTTATGGAGTTCGGCAAGCATGACTACGGAGATAGGCCGCGTATCTGCAAGCTCCGTGGGCTGCTTTCACACAGAACAGCTGTCGCCGGTAGTACCCAGCTTCCCTTGAGCCCAGGAAGTATGGTGTCTTGGGTGGGGGGACATGTGGACCTGGACTTTTGGCTGTGTCTAACCAGAGCTAGCACAGTTGCAAGTCTGGTCACGGTAAGCAGCTTCAGTCAGCAAGTGTGGCTTGGAAAGACGTGGGCGGGTAGCCAAAGTGCTCCCAAAAAGACACGGGTGACCAAAGTGCTCCCAAAAAGACATGGGTGGCCAAAGTGCTCCCAAAAAGACATGGGTGGCCAAAGTGCTCCCAAAAAGACAAGTGTGGCCAAAGTGCTCCCAAAAGACATGGGTGACCAAAGTGCTCCCAAAAGACATGGGTGACCAAAGTGCTCCCAAAAAGACAAGTGTGGTAAGGCCACTGTGGCTGCTGCGCCTTTGCCATGGTTAGAGACGGCCATTGTGTGTCTTGTCTACAGAGCAGCCCTGTCGGCCATGCTGTCAGAATAAGCCATGGCCCAAAGGATGCTGGTGACTTAGCGGCTCCCAGTCATAAAAGGGGAATGCAGCTTTGAGACTTCAGCAGAAATATACACTTTGTTTCTATGCAAGCTCGCATAAAAGAGGATCTAGATTTGCTGACGGTTTTAGGAGTAGCTCAGTGTTTTGAGAAACCTGGGTGTGCTGGCTAGTTTTGTGTGTCAACTTGACACAGGCTGGAGTTATCATAGGAAAAGGAGCTTCAGATGGGGAAGTGCCTCCATGAGATCCAGCTGTGGGGCATTTTCTCAATTAGTGATCAAGTGGGGGAGGCCCCTTGTGGGTGGTACCATCTCTGAGCTGGTAGTCTTGGGTTCTATAAGACAGCAGGCTGAGCAAGCCAGGGGAAGCAAGCCAGTAAGGAACATCCCTCCATGGCCTCTGCATCAGCTCCTGCTTCCTGACCTGCTTGAGTTCCAGTCCTGACTTCCTTTGGTGATGAACAGCAGTGTGGAAGTGTAAGCTGAATAAACCTTTTCCTCCCCAACTTGCTTCTTGGTCATGATGTTTGTGCAGGAATAGAAACCCTGACTCAGACACTGGGGTGGGGGATGGGAAGAGGAAGTGCCTGCAAGCAAGCAAGGGGTCTCTGGTTCAGATCCCCAGCCCCAGGGCAAAAGGCTGGGTGCCACGGCAGTGCTGGTCTCAGTGCTGCTCCCGGGAACTCGCTGCTGGCCAGCCTTACCGAGCCAGGGAGCGGAAGCTTCAATATCAGATCTGGTCTCAAAGATGGGTCCGAGGCACGGAGTGCTGCGGTGGGAAGAGCACGTGTTGCTCTCCCAGAGGGCCAGTTCCCAAATGCTGAAACCACTGTTCCTCGGCTCTGATGCCCTGTTGTAGCCTCCACAGCAGCCCCACACACGTGACAATGGATGTCCGAACATGCACACGAATAGTTTTTAAAAGTACAAGAGGGTCTGGAGAGTTGGCTCAGCCGTTAAGAGCACTGGCTGCTCTTCCAGAGGTCCTGAGTTCAATTCCCAGCAACCACATGGTGACTCACAACCATCTGTAATGAGATTGTAAGACCCGAAAGAAAAAACGGGGTACTCCTGCACCCCATGCCTCGGAAACCGGCACCCCGAAACACTCACGAGAGACAGACCTGATGCAATTTTGCAAGAGGATTTTAATTTCCAGAGCTCTGGGGGGTTACAGCCTCCCCAGCAGGGTAAAGAAGTAAGCCCAGCGAGGACTGGCTTGCCTTGACCTTTATAGACTTATAACAGAAGCCGCCTACCACAAGCTCCTAAGCCAATCAGTTCAATCCATCCGAACTCTCGCTCTGATAACCTATCAGCCTCTCACAGAGGCCGGAAGAACTAGTTAAGTCATTTCCGCTTACGTGGCCGCCACGCAGTGTCGCGCCCACCCTCCCCCCGCTGGCACGGGGGATTCCTAGCTTACAACCTTATCCTTTCAAGATCTGATGCCCTCTTCTGGTGTGTCTGAAGCCAGCGACAGTGTACTCATATTAATAAAGTTAAATAAAAATTTTTAAAAAAGTAAAAGAAACATAAGACAGGGAACAGTTGAGCAAGAAGCATGTTTGGCTTCTGGCCTTCTAGGTCTGCATGAAAGGAAGAAGAGCAGCTCGGAATTTTACACCGCCATACAAGGGTGGTGAATAGACATGCAAAATATCCAAGGCCCGGTGTATCTTTTTTAAAAGGAGTCTCACTGACGATAGATGTACAGCCTCCTGCCACATCGAGGGAGTGAAATGCCGCGTCTCCTCCGTGCGCTGCCTACGGCTCTCACGTTCTACCCACCGCAGGCTGTGCTGGTGCGCCCAGCTCAGCGGCTCCGGTGCTAGCACCGCTTTCTAAAGACGGATGGCGTTGACCCTTGACCTCTGCTGGTGCTCGTCAAAAAGTTCTCACAGGGAAAAGTGAATGTTTTTGCTGTTTAACAGAACGAGGACAGACTGGCAGTGTGGAGGAAGGGTCCAAGCACTCAGAGCCTTAAGTGTCTCCTCCACAGAGAGCTGACAGAGAGGAAGGGCCCGGGGTGCCTGCGTGCCTGTGTGCTGTGGCCAGGGTTGCCCCTGCTCCTTCCACAGCAGGGAAGTGGCTTCTGTTTTTTTTTGTTTGGTTTGGTTTGGTTTGGTTTGGTTTGGTTTTTCCCTTTCTGGCTAAATTTTCCCTACAGAGCTGTGACCAAGAGAAGTAGACTTTCTAGAGCATCCCTGTTTCCAAAGCCCGGCACATTTACTTACAAAATAGCACTCACTTGTCTGAGGTGAACTTTACTCGACATAAGTTCATCACATCTAAGCCTACAAACGACTGGGATCTAGTGCATTCGTGATCGTGAGCCCACACTTCCGTCTAGACCCTGGGTATCCAAACGGAAACCCGGTACGGCCTGCTGCCCCTCCCCCATCGGAGATCCACCTCTTCGCTGCTTTGCGACCCGTCTTCCTGCTTCTACGGACGCGCCTGGATCTGGTGTCTCTGACTCGGTGCGCTTTCAAACTTTGCACACCGACATCATAGCATTTATGTAATTGCTGTGTTCCCTTTTTGTGGCTAACGAGCATTCCGTTGTATGGATGTGCCATAGCTTTCTCCCGGTGGCCACAGGATGGGCCTTTGGGTTCCACACCCTTCGGCTGCGTGACGAATTCTGCGGTCAGTAGAGATGCACAAGCATTGAAGTAGCCGCTCTCCACTCTTTTTGGTTACAAACCTAAGAGTGTAATTGCCATGGTAAAGCCATTTATGTTCTAAGTCTCTTTTTGGTTTAAAAGAGACTAGGTCTCTAGGTCTAGGGTTTCCCAGCCTAGAGTTTTTTTACATTCGAAAAGAGCCACGCTGAGCGTGCAGTACTTGGCCTAGCTTTCCTGGGTTAGCGTGAATATAAGTCAATTAAATTGTCACGAGGCACTGGTGTCCTTAGACCGTTCAGACTTTATACCTCTGCTCTCCCGATGCCCAGTGGGATTGCAGCACTTTAATGAATGCGGTGATAGAAGGTTCTAGAATTAGGCTGGCTGGATTCACATCTCATCTCCATCATGGACTGACACTGTAGCTGTTGTCAAAACGGTTTCCTCCTGCCTCAGTTTGCTCACCGGAAACAAAGGGAGAACTGTATATCTCCCAGGGTTTTGAATACTGATGGGGTCAGGCCCAGGTATGGCCTGCCTGGGCTCCGGGGACAAAACCCCACAAGACATACGCCACGGTTCCGGAGGCCAGGGCGTCTAGGAACAAAGTCGTCTTCAGGTCTCTGCGTTCTTCTAGTGGCCCGCATCCTAGTGTGCACCCGTGGGGTCTGTGGGTCCAGCTGTCCTTCTCCTACAAAGACATCAGGCAGGATTGGATTCAAATACCCCTAAGAGCCCGAGTTTAAATTAATCACCCTTTAAAGGCCCTGTCTTCAAGTGTAGTGCTATTTTTAGGTTTTGTGGTCAGGGTTTGAACACATGGGGAAAGAAAGACACGCCGGTCCTGGTAGACCACAGCAGGTGTGCGCCCTGGGAGGGGGAGGTGTCTGCAGGATGCTGAGCCCCTAAGTTACTTACTGGCTGTGTGTGACTCTGGAAAACTGGGGAATCTAGATACAGAAGTGCCAGTGAGGGGAGGGCCCTGTGGAGGGGGCACCTGTGGCTTTCAGCAGTGGAAACTGGATTGTGCTGTACTGTTCTGGAAGTAAGGATGGGCTGGAGAGATGGCTCAGCGGTTAAGAGCACGGACTGCTCTTCCAGAGGTCCTGAGTTCAAATCCCAGCAGCCACATGGTGGCTCACAACCACCTGTAATGGGATCTGAGACCCTCTTCTGGTGTGTCTGAAGAGAGTGGTAGTGTGCTCGTATGCATAACATAAATAAACAAATATTTAAAAAATTAATTAATTAATAAATTAATGAATGAATAAATAAAAGGATGCCGTCATCTTTCAAACCCTGTGGTTACCTAGCCAGGCATGGTAGTACACACCTTTAGTCCTAGCATTTGGGAGGCAGAGACAGGCAGATCCAAGTTTGAGACCAGCCTGGTCTTGCAGTGGGAGTTTCAGGATAGCCAGGACTGCTAGAGAGAGAGAGAGAGAGAGAGAGAGAGAGAGAGAGAGAGAGAGAGAGAGAGAGAGAGAGAGAGAGAGAGAGAGAGAGAGAGAGGAGAGACCTGTTTTGAAAAACAACAAAATAAGATAAAATCAATAAACAGATGCACACACCGTGACTGATAGACCCTGGCATAGGATTTGTCATTGAGATGATTTTTAACCATTTCAGAACCATCCCCAGTGCTATGGGCCATGTGTTAATAGCCGCTGACCCCCACAAGTTTCCTCACACAGAAACTGCTCATTCGGTAGCGACCATACCCGCTCCCCAACCCCACCCCTGTCCTTTTTTCTATTTTCTGCCATTGTCACCTGCTGTTTCATAACGTCTACGGAGCGGAGGAAGGGAACCGGAACTGGCCGGGCTTTGCGCCAGGAAAAGGATTGGGATTAGGGAGGTCACCTGGGACCAGGGATTTGGTCTGGGCTCATTGCCATCCTAGTTCGCCCCGTTAACCTCATCCTGAAAGCCTGCTCCGATCCGGCTCCGTGCATCTGCGCAGTGTCAAGGTTTTATGCCTTAGGGGATCGGGACAGCGTGGGCAGTGGGTGCCGAGGCCGCGCGCTCACTGGATCGCTCCCAGCCCCCTGTGCAGAATGCAGAGCAGGCCCCGTGCAGGGCCGAGCCTGGCCTCCCTGCCCCGGTAACACCGTCCGGTCTTTCCCCTCTGCTTGCAGACCTACATCGGCTCCATCATCGCGTCGGTGAACCCCTACCAGCCCATCGCTGGCCTGTACGAGCGCGCCACCATGGAGGAGTACAGCAGGTGCCACCTGGGCGAGCTTCCCCCGCACATCTTCGCCATAGCCAACGAGTGCTATCGCTGCCTGTGGAAGCGCCATGACAACCAGTGCGTCCTCATCAGGTGAGCCTCCCGGAGCAGAGAAGGGGTGGGCCGACTGTCTGCCCAACCCAGCGGAAACCGGGAAGCTCTCCCGCCAACCTGGCTCCTGCTGAGGGCGCTCAGTTGCAGACGATTGTGTGGGTTGGTGTTTTGCCCTTCCCGGGCCCTCAGTTCATTCGTTCATTCATTCGTTTGATCATTTATTTATTCCCATTTTTTTCTCTTTACTCCCAATTTTCTTGAATTATTCTTTGGGCTATTTCACAGATGAAGCACTGTCGGTCTGTTTAGTTAATAGCTATTTCGTATTTATTTTCGTAAATATTTGACATATGCTGGTCACCATGCCTGAATGATTTGAGCAACTTCTTTTTTCTCTACTGTGGAAGAAATCTACACTCTAGTTAACAATATCCTGATTTTAAGAAAAAATTTAATAATGGGAATGCCCCCTAAGCAAGTAGTTTTTAACCTGTAGGTCGGTGGCGACCCCTTTTGCAATGGGAGTGGGGGTCAAACAGCCCTTTCACAGAGGTTGCCTAAGACCACCAGAAAACATGGATATTCACATTGTAATTCATAACAGTAGCAACATTACAGTTACAAAGTATCGATGGAAATAATGGTTTGGGGTCACCACAGTGTGAGGAAGTGTTTTAAAGGGTTGCTGCTCGAGGAAGGTTGAGAACCCCTGTCCTAAAGTTTACCTAGAGCTGCTGTGCATGCGAAGAGAGTGACACAAGGACATGTTTATTTAAATTAATTCCGTGTTAGATCTGGCGCGCCCGCTGGAGCCGGTTCTATCATGTCTGTATACTTTTCTGTCTTGGGTTGTTTTTGAGACAGAATTTTAACTGTGTAGCCCACACTTGCCCCAAACAGTATTCCTTCCACCTGAGCCTTGGACGTGCTGGGGTTACATAGGTGTCTGGGTATCGCCCAGCTCTTACTTACTTAGAAAATAAGGTAGCTGGAGCCCCAGCCATGGAAACCCTTCCCACTAAGAATGTCACTTAAAAAAAAAACCCGGAGTACATTTTTATCTGCTTCTTAAACTTTATTATGAATGAATGTAAATTGGCCCTCGGCTGCGTCCCAGGCGCTTCCTGTCGGAGCTGTTCGGGAGCCCATGGCAGGCGGGCTGGGTCCGGTCTGGATGATGTCCCACACAGATGGGATGAAGTGCCGAGGTGTCCGTGGAGTATCCAAGGTCCCCATTCACACATCCCTCCAGCCGCCCGTCCACTCATGGGCTGTGACAGACTGAGCGCACAGCCGGAGCGGCAGGCCACTGCCACTGTGACTGATTTTGACAGCTGTTTTACATGGCTTTCTAGCCCCGACTTGTGACAAAATAATTCTATTATTTGAAGGGGGAAAGGGGAGTTTGGTTTGGGGGAAGGCAGTATATTGATACCCCCAGGATTCCCAGTTCTGTGACAGTAAGACACAGGGGACAGATGGAGAGCGCCGTCTGTCATTTTTGGACCTCAAGCCGGTCAAGCTTGCCAAAACTGTAGCCCCGTGTTACACAGACAGACTGACCACCTGGCCATGCGCCCAGCCAGGTAATCGGAGCACAGTTCCCAGATGGACTGGATCAGAGGCTGAGGGGAGCATGCTGTACCCCCCCAACCCCCAGGTCAGAGGAACTCCCCCTGTGGGGGAGGGGTGCCAGTGGCGGGCCTCCCACAGACCCCAGGCTAGGGGATGGAGAGTGTGCCCGAAAGCGGCTGAGATGGGTTCATACTGCCCAGGGTGACAGTAAGCAGTACACTGTGCCAGGCGTGAAGGCACGGGAGCCTTTTGCAGCCCGTGATGTGAGCACGCTGTAATGACGATCGCGGGTGCCACCCGGTTTTCATACTGCAGGACCTGGCCATTATAGTTGTTGAAAGTTTCCCTGCTTTCTCTTTCTTTCTTTCCTTTTTTCCTTCTTTCCTTCTTTCCTTCTTTCCTTCTTTCCTTCCTTCTCTCTCTCTCTCTCTCTCTCTCTCTCTCTCTCTTTAACAAACAGAAATTACATGTACGTGAATGGATGAACTGATTTCCCCTCCCCCAGCGAGCATGGGGAGAGATGGACTTTGTTCTCTTCTTGGTCACTGTAGCCACGCTAACGTGAGACTATAGAAGTAGCTTGGATGTAACTGTCAGCGTATTAAGTAGATCAAACAGGGATCGTGCTAGTTTTAGTCCGAGTGAAGCTACCCACTTTGAATAGAAATAGCTTTAAGGGATAGCGTGCTGAATAGGTAACTTGACTTGTGACTCAAACATCGTGTAAGATTGCTGTTCTGTTTTGCTTTCGTTAAGTCAGGGTCTACGCGTGTAGCCCAGGCTGGCCTTGAACTCATGATGCATGTATCTATCTCAGTCTACTGAATGCTGGAATTAAAAAAAAAAAAAAAACGTGCTACCAGCTGAGGGATGGTTGAGCACACCTATAATCCCAGCACTTAGGAGGCAAAGGCAGGTGAGTCTCTGAGTTGGCGAGGCCAGCCTGGGCTACAGTGCAAGTTCCAGGACAGCCAGGGCTACAGAGAGAAAAACTGAAACTATGTTGAAAAACTAAAAGAGCAAAGCAGCCATACTTAGCTAAATGAATCCACAGGAGTCTTTGTGAATGGATTTGTGGCCGGGCACGGTGGCTTTAATCCTAATAGTCTTGGATGCAGAATCAAGCATCGCTTGCAGAGCCTGAGAGAAACCTGTTTTACTAGGGCCATCCAGTGCTATGGAGTGAGACCCCATTCAAAAACAAAAAGAAATGGCCTGTCACTAGAATGTGGGTTTGGGGTTGTTTTGTATCTGAAACAGGGCCTCACTCTGTGGCCTTGGCTGGCCTCTGCGTCTCCAGTGCCACCGTAGCAGACCATTTGGTTCAGTAGAGCTTGTCAGCAGGTTTGTTTGGGTTTTTTCCCTTTTTCTTTACTCTTCCCCTCCCTTCTCCTGCCCTACTATCCCCCTCTGGCCTCTCTCACATTTCTTTACAGAAGGTGTGGGAATTAAGAAAACAAGGAGCTTAAAGCTAAGTTGCTAGATACAAGCATCCGTTTGGCTTCCCCAGGCCTGGTCTGCCCCCTGGTGGACATAGTGTGTCTTACTCCTCTCACAGAGGTTTCTCACATTCTCGGCATTAAAACGAGAGAATATTCTATTCCTAGCCCTCCACATTATCAGGTAAATTTAAAAACAAGCAGTTCAGCCTTGGCTGAGATCCCCTGCTGGGCATGGCAGTGCCGGGCCTTGAGGCTTCCATTCTGGACCGGTTCAAGGTTGTTCTGCTCTGAAACTTTACATTTTTTTAAATGTTAATTAAAAATTTAAAATCTATGTGTATGTGTTGGACCTGCCTGAGGTACCGTGTCCCACATGAGTGCAGGCGCCGGGGAGTGGGGGGGGGGGCAGCAGCCCCACTGTGTCTTTACTTATAGGCAGTGGGAGCTGTCCAGTGTGAGAATTGGGAGCCCAGCCAAGGTCCTCTGCAAGAGCAGTAAGGGCTCTTAACTGCTGAGCTGTCTCTCCAATCCCGGAAATGCTACTTTTATTTTACTTTTAAATGTACCTTTATGTGGAAGCTTATGCTATTATAAGCTTTAAGTATAACTTCATAAGGTTACATGTATGTAATCTTAAAGCTCACGGAAGGATTTCCTTTCGTGTAATTAATAAGGTTATTAGCATGAAATCTTGGTTGGCCTTCTGCATTTGACTGTGACTTTAGGTTTTTTTAATTTTTTTTCACTGTGTGTGTGTGTGTGTGTGTGTGTGTGTGTGTAGAGATTAACTTGTTGTGGTCCTTTTGAATGTCAGTGAACGCTCAAGATGCAAAGCAGTGTCAAATGACAAAGCCCACAGCAAGTATACTTGAATTGGTTCCTAGTCACGGCTCAGGAGTTGAGGCAGCTTTCAAGCCATTAAGTAGACGTAGCAGAACAGAGGGAGTTGTGAGAGCAGGGTGTGGGGCAGGAGGACCGCACTGACTGGCCGATTCCAGGATACTTTGCAAGGGTCGAAGTGGAGGACCTTCCTTCTTAAATTGACCCAGGCAGACTGGGGTTTCCTGATTTCAGGAAAACCTAGTGAGGCCTGGACTCCATGTGCTTTCTCAAGGCTTTAGTATGACTGTGTAGTACTTGGCATGAGTGACTCCATTTTGGTATAATCTAGTCCCTTCTTCAGGGCCCAATACAGAGCTCAGTCCTAAACAATGACCCCCTATAACTTTTGTCCTGGGTAAAAAGCTAAAGCTAACTTTTTCTGTACCACTTCACGCCAGGACAGTGTGTGGTAGGTGGGCCAGCCTTTACTAACTGTCAATAAAAGGACAAGTAATTCAGAGGAAATGTTGGCTCAGGGTCTGCTTGCTTTGAGTTTGGAGTTTTCAAAGTGGAGCTATTTCTTAACCGTGCCTTCTGGATTAGGGGATGGTATAAGAGTAACTGGGTACTTGGTCTTCTTGAGGTGTGTCTTGCTGGGTGCTTAGCCAGAGCCTTGCTGGGTGCTTGGTTAGACAGAGACCATGTGACACGGGGGATGGTCTGTGACTTACAGTAAGAAGCAGATGAAGGAAAAGCATATCGGGGAGGACTGTCTGGAATGGGATCAAAATCTGTGGAGAGAGCTCCTCTCGTTATAAATCCCAGAGAGGCTCAAAGAAGCCTCCTCTGTGGAGAATATGAGGGTCGGACCTGGTGAATGACTGACATTTGAACTTTAGCCTCTGCTCCAACCAAGTGCCACTTCCTGCCAAAGCCATGACGTAAGGACTTTGTCTGACTTGCTAAGACCTTTGACATAATCTTTTAGACACTAGACACTCCCCTTTGGTTAGCTGTTAACTAGTATATGATAGAAATTAGTTTTGATCTGATTTATAGTTTAAGAAAAATGTGTTGTTTTGGAATTTGATTGTAGGAAGGGCACGCTTGATCAGCAGATACAAAGAGCCAAAGAGCTTATGTCCTAGGTTTGGTGATTGACTCACCAGCGTCTCCGCTTCTCAGCCCTGTCAGGCGCCTGCGGTGAGACCACCCCAGCGTGAAACAGACCAGACGGGAAGGCAGCCGTAGAGTAGGGAGTGTTTTTACAAGCAGGAAGGTAGAGACATTGTAGACACCCATGAATCTAGAACACTGACAGCACTGATAATGGCCCAAGCATCCCAGGGCATGAAGTCAGAGCACGCTAGCACCGTCTCCTGCTGGTGTTCGCAACTCCGCCCTGATTGAAGAGCTCTTTGAGCTCCACTGCCCCTGACTCCTTTGGTGCAGTTTCAAGGTTGTTAGACTCACCTGCCCCAGGTACGCCTGCATCTTAATTTCTTGGGCTTTGCCTTTGCATCTCACGGGAGGTGTGGATTTGTGGGTATTTGTTCTCTGCAGGGAGAACATGTGTCTCCCTGTCTAGTTGCCAGGATCCCGCGGGACCCTTGCTATGATGCTTTCTTGTCTGAAATCTCTCTCTCTCATCTGGAATCATGATATCTCATTCTGAAGCCTAATGCTTACAAAGGGGGTGAGGTTCCTTGCATGGGCCTGGATCAACAGATATTTACTGAGTGCCCAAGACACCCAGCCTGGCTTCAGGGGTGTCTGTCATCTGAGTCATCTCCTCGTTTTACTAAATGTGGCTAGTTATTTAATCGTTCACCATGTTCCCAGCAGCATTTTTTGTTTGTTTGTTTGTTTGTTTGTTTTTCAAGACAGGGTTTCTCTGTGTAGCTCCGGCTGTCCTGGAACTCACTCTGTAGACCAGGTTGGCTTCGAACTCAGAAATCCACCTGCCTCTGCCTCCCAAGTGCTGGGATTAAAGGCGTGCACCACCACCGCCCGGCCCCAGCAGCATTTCTTAAGAGCCCCACACCTTGGCACGCACAGGATCAGAGAACTCAGGGACTCCTGTGAGCCTTCCACACAGCACAGTCTACCCGCTGTCTCTGATGGCGTCTGCCAGCCATGCCCGTATGGGACCCCTTCTGCTTTGCTCTCCTAGGCTTTTGGCTTCTTGCTTCCTCTCGCCTGCCCCAGGGAACCTGCCGAGCAGAGAGCCTTGCACGGGACTCTCCCCTCTAGATGCCTCTCATGCCTTCCCTCCCGTCTCTCATTGTCTTACATGTGCGCAGGATCTGAGCGAGTATGAGCTAGGGAATAGCAGCCCCTGCAGTGGACAGCTCTAGACGGCTGAGTCCTCCCGGAGTGTCCCTCAAGGGCTTTGCTCTGAAGCTGATGCTAGCGGACCCAGCACTCACCAGCCACAGGCTCCATCTTCCCGTACCACTCTGCCTGCCTTCTTGCCTTTGCTACGTTATATCTTACCCAGAATCCTCTTGTCCTCTCTGCTGGCCTTATACTTGGCAGGCATCATGGCCGAGGGGTCCTTTGCTTCTCCCATTGGTCCCCTCTGTCTGAAACGCTTTGTCCACTTTCCGATACCAGCTTCTAAGTGCAACACATCCATGGGTCTTTGAAATCAGACCCTCGTGGTGTTCAGCTCTGAGCCGTGGCCTCAGCCTGTGCCGGTTCCCGGCTCAGAATAGCTGGGAGGCTCGCCATGCGGTGTGGGCTTCATCCTCCTGAGCACTGGTCTCCTCCTTACGCTCAAGGTTTCCCCCCAACGCACTGTGACTGCGCTCATTCGGTTAACACACACCAGCGGGAACCCACCCCAGTAGGCGCTGTTGGAGATGGGGCCGTGGCTTGGGATTAAGACAAAGCAAAGATTCTTGCATGTGTAGGGCTTCCCTTGCTTGAACAGTGCTGTCTATCCCCTGAGTCTTGTGTAAGAAGCAGCATCCGGCAGGTCAGAAGTGGACCACCCTGCAGGAGAAGGACCTCTGCTTCCCTGCAGCTCAAAGCAACGGGGCAGTTTTAAAACTGAGAAATTTCTTACTTGAGTGTCAGAGGAGGGCAGGCATGGGCTGTAGCTGACCTGTGGAGGACCGGTGGGTGTATGTTTTTTCTTCGTATCATGTGTGTTTAAGAGTGAAGTCAGGTCATCGTGCTTGGTGGCAAGCTCCCTTAGCCACGGAGCCCTCCTCCCGGTCCAGCAACAGGGATTTGAACTCCTTTCTCCCCATCGTCGTCGACGGCGACTTGTTTTAAGGGATGCAGTGCCTTTGGCAAAGCTAGTTGTTTCAAGAATACATCTCTCTTTACAACCCAAAACTTGCGCGTTTTTGTCTTTCAGTGGTGAAAGCGGGGCTGGGAAGACGGAGAGCACCAAACTGATCCTCAAGTTCCTGTCCGTCGTCAGCCAGCACTCTCTGGACTTGGGCCCGCAGGAGAAGACATCCAGCGTCGAGCAAGCCATCCTCCAGAGCAGGTAGCGCGTCACTTTTCTCCTTCCAGGCCTTGGCTTCCAAGGGCGCGGCTTTCCTTCTGGAGCCGAACAGCTAAAGAGAAACAGTCTGTTTCTCTTCCCGGCCCCGCCTGTTAGCATTTCGTTAAGAGATCTCAAGTGCGCACCTTTCATCCCAGCGGAGGGGAGGCAGAGGCAGGCAAATCTCTGTGAATTCAAGGCCAGCTGGCCCTAGAGAGCTCCGTGCTAGGGAGGCTAGTGTAGTGAGCCTTTGTCTCGCCTCCTACCGCCATTGCCCCTCCCAAAAAGAAACGGTCTTGACACGGACCCAGCACTTCCTGCAACCTTCAGCTACGCCTTCTTTGGCAGAAGCATCTCCTGGTCCGTCCATCCATCTTCCCTCCCTCCTTCCCTCCCTCCCTCCCTCCCTCCCTCCCTCCCTCCCTCCCTCCCTTCCCTGTTGGGCCATTCTGAGAAGCAGACTGACCGCAGCTGCTGATTGGCACGGCACACTGACCCACTTGCTATAGCATTTAAACAGAGAAATGCAGAGAAACGCACTGTTGGTGTGAACACAGGACATTTGCACAGCCTCACCTGGGACGGACCAGCAGTACCTAGCCATTTAATAGATATGACTACACTGTTGCCGTCTTCAGACACCCCAGAAGAGGGCATCAGATTCCCATTACAGATGGTTGTGAGCCACCGTGTGGTTGCTGGGAATTGAACTCAGAACCTCTGGAAGGGCAGTCAGTGCTCTTAACCGCTGAGCCATCTCTCCAACCCATGCAGTACCTAGCCATGATCCCTGGAACTGACAGAGGGCTGTGTGGCTGGGGATCATCTGCAGACTCCCCTGGGGTCTAATTAGTGCCTTGTCAGGTTGTACCAGTAGAGACGTTACAGACACCAGTACAGAGAGCTGTTGTAGGGTCAGCAAACCACAGCCTAGTATAATATCCTGCAGTTTTGTTTTGTTTTTACTTGGGGGTAAAAACAAAGCATCTTGGTGGAAAAGTGCTCGCTTAGCATTTTCAAGGTCTAAAGTTCCATGCGCGCACACACGTGTGCACACACACACACACACACACACACACAAATCACACGTATCTATTTAGTGTTTAACCATGCTTCCAGCCTGTAGCGCAGTAGCAAGGGTCATCACCTTCCATTTTCAGACCTCTCCATCCACCCCCTCCAGCGTTCTTCGTAAATAATTTCCTTGGGGCCCTGCCAAGCTCACTTCTGTTGTTTCTGGCAACTTCTAAACAACAGAGGGAGCACTGAGTAGTCTCGGCAGGGACCGCATGCTCCTCGAAGCTGACAACAGCGTCTGGCCCTCTGCGGCTCTGCCTGTTACACCCTTGGTCTAGCCTGACTCCGTTTAACCATTGGAGATGATCCGGGAGATGTTAAATAAATGACCTCCAGGCCATGACGTAATCAAGTAGAAGGCCCAGCGTTAGGGGCTTTTCAGATCGTAGATGGGGGCTCTTCTGTGTAACTCCGGGCACTGCGCCAACCGAGTTCATCTGTGCCGAGTTCCGTCATGTGGTCCCTTAGCTGTGCAGTTTCCTCTCGCAGTGTAACTACCCATCTTCCTGTTCACATTCAAGGGGATGCTCAGGGAAAGCCCAATGCAGCCAGTGTTCGGAAAAGCCGGCTCTTCTTTAAATAAACCGAGCCAGGCTGGGCCCTGCGACGGCACAGCCCTTACCCTCTGTGTGTGTTAGCATCTGCCCTGGGTGATGCTCTCCTGTTCTCTGTCCACAGCCCAATCATGGAAGCCTTTGGCAACGCGAAGACAGTCTACAACAACAACTCCAGTCGCTTTGGGAAGTTTGTCCAACTGAACATCTGTCAGAAGGGAAATATTCAGGGCGGAAGAATTGTAGATTGTATCCTGTTTCGTGTCGTGGTTGTCTTTGCATTTGGCCCTGTCGGTGGCAACTTTGCTGTCTTATTGGAAGGGCCCCAAAAAAACGTGGAATACTTGTTTCTCTAGTTCAAGGGTTCTTTTTTCTTTGATATTACTGCATTTGGCCTGTTAATTGCTTTACAAGATAAATGATCATTTTTCCTTTGGAAATGTCTTGGATTTTGCTCATAGTCTAGATTCATCACTTATTAGTCTGATTTCTGTTGCTATAATGTAATGTCTGACAGGGCACTTGATAGAAAAAAAAGCCTTTCAAGTTTTGCCTTTTAAAAAAAAAAAAAAAAAAAAAAAAAAAGCTTTAAGCCAGGTGGTAGTGATATACACCTTTAATCCCAGCACTGGGAAGCAGAGGCAGGCAGATCTCTTTAGTTTGAGGCTAGCCTGGTCTACAAAGTGAGTGCCAGGACAGCCATGGCTGTACACAGAAACCCTGTCTAGAGAAACATAAATAAATTAAATAGACAAGCAGTAAAGATAAAACAGTTTTATCTTAGGTCACAGTTTGAGCTCAGGTATTAATAAGTCGTGTGTTCAGGCTCGGGCACAAGCCGTCTAGCCTGGTGGGTGGCATCCCAGAGGGAGCAGGTGTGAGAGCACTCATGCCAGGAAGAGGAAGAGGGAACCAAGTGGCGGGACCCCACTCTCGACCGTCCACTCTCAAGACACTGGTGTGCTTGTAAGGTCGGCGTTGGCGTAACTGCAGTAGCCGGGACTAGCTGCCTTCGCGTGGGCCCCTCTCGGGTCCACCCTCATTCCAGAGTTCAAGGACACTGCACGTGGCCCTTTGGGGCGACACTCAAGCCACGCCTGCCCTGGAGCAGTCACCAGGCGCGAGCTGTTCGGTCGGGCACCGTGGCCTTGGGACCGGGTTTAGATGAAGTGGGCTTTGCTCGTTCGATGTCGCAGCAGGGTAGGCAGATGAGGGGGCCGTTCCTCAAGAGTCCAGGCTAGCACGCAGCCCCCTCCCCCGCCCCCCTCGCCATCCGTGCCTGTTTTCTTCCTTGACCGTCCATTGCTTCTCGCATGAAGATTTATTAGAAAAAGTAAGTAGCCATGACTCCGTTCACAGTTTCCCCATAATGACAGTTGTCAGAGATTGTTTTGTATTAAGCGGTTAAAAACATTTTTAAAATGTGTCTCCTCACAGAACCGAGTAGTGAGGCAGAACCCCGGGGAGAGGAATTATCACATATTCTATGCACTGCTGGCAGGGCTGGACCAGGGAGAGCGAGGTGAGCCATCCGCAGCTTCAGCGGAGACGCGGGCGTGGGGCGTGGCACCTTGTCTTCCCTTTAAAGTGTACTGCAAACTCTGGGCACCACGGCGGTCCCTGGCGTCCGCCAGTTGCAGTGAAATGTGTGCCAAGAGCGTGCCAGATGCCAGCCGAGGCTGTCCGAAGATGAAACCAGCAGGGGGAGAAAGCCAGCAGCAGAGAAACCTCAAGCTATTTGCTTGTAACCTTAGTACACTTTTAGTTTAATGGATATTTGTGAGAAATATTTAATGTAACGCAAGCGGCTTTATTTCAGTGTGTGTACATATGTGCATATTGCATGTGTATCTGTGTTTGTACATGCATGTTATGTGTTTCTCTGTACATGCATGTGTATCTGTGTACATGCATGTTCTTGTGTTTCACTGTACATACATGTGTATCTGTATTTTTGCACATGTGCACATGGTCGTATGTTTGTGTATAGAGGCCAGAAGTTGATATGAGGGGGACCCCAGCTGCTCTGCGTGACCTTTGGAGACAGGATCACTCACTGAGCCTGGAGCCGTTGAGTCTGTGCTGGTTGGCCAGCGAGCCCTGGCGTTTCAAACTCACACTACCCCACATGATCTTTTTCTTTTTAGTTTTTTTTTGGGGGGGGGTGGATTTTTTTTTTTTTCCGAGACAGGGTTTCTCTGTATAACCCTGGTTGTCCTGGAACTCACTCTGTAGACCAGGCTGGCCTCAAACTCAGAAATCTGCCTGCCTCTGCCTCCCTGAGTGCTGGGATTACAGGCGTGCGCCCCCACCGCCCGGCGATCTTTTTTTTTTTAATAATTTATTTTTGCTTTATGTGCGTTGGTGTTTGAGGGTATCAGATTCCCTGGAACTGGAGTAGCAGACAGTTGTGAGCTGCCATGTGGGTGCTGGGAACTGAACTCAGGACCTCTGGAAGAGCAACCAGTACTCTTAACCGCCGAACCATCTCCCTAGGCGACGGTTATACTTTTAAAACACACCTAAGTAAAATTCATTTCTAAGTTCGTGCTTAATTTCCCATTATTTTGTCCTTCTAAAGAGTGGACCTAGAGCTTCTGCGTCTGAAGCAAGTCCTTCCCCGCTTACCCATGTCCAGCCCTAAATGTTTGGCTTCTAAAGGAAAGAAGTAAGGCACCAGACCCATCGGTTTGTTTTCTCTGATTCTGATTAATGAGGTTGTTAGTATTTCCCTGGGATTATTAAAATGTAACTTTACCAGCATCTTAGTGTGTGGTCATCTGGAGTATAGGAGTTTGTGTGTGCTCTAGTTATTAAAACCAGAATACAGTCTCCAGTGTACGCGGATAAATTACAGTGACGTCTTCTGAATTTGGTCAGTTATACCAGCTGAGTACTGATATCCCATCTTTCTTTGTCTTTCCGTAGAAGAATTTTATTTATCTTTGCCAGAAAACTACCATTACTTGAATCAATCTGGGTGTACAGAAGACAAGACAATCAGTGACCAGGAATCCTTCAGACAAGTTATTGTAAGTTAATTTTTTTTTCTTTTTAAATTTTCTCCTCATAAGAGTATGGATTTCGTTTTTGCTTTCAAAAAAAAAAAAAAGCTTTTTCATAATGAAAACAGGAATGGTTACATTTGGGTGAACGCGTGAGAACAGTTCTTTCTTTCCCTGTGAGTCAGAGTGGAGCCTGTTTTCTGGGCCGGATGGGAATCCTGGGGTGTCCTTCAGACATGGTGAGTGACCGGTGTCAGTCAGGACAGAGGGTGGTGTGGCTCAGCGAGTTCAGAGGCAGTGCCCTCCACTCCTAAAAACAAACCCCACAGAACCCTGGGCGTTGCCCCACCCAGCCTCAGTTCTCCAGGTTTCCAGGGTTTCTTTTGATGAATAGTTCCAGTAGCCATGGGGCCAGGTAACCACTGGTTTGTGACCCGGTTCCTGCAGCCTCTTAGTTGGACTTAGTTCTGGTCACACGGGCGAGCGGTGCTGATCTGGACTCCGGCTCATGGTGACAACGGTTGCTAGCGACTCAGTTTCCCAGTGCGGCTTGCATCGAATAAGCCCAGTTAGTGTACACCGTGAGCAGCCAACCTGTCTGAGTATGGCTGGAGGTCTCATCGTGGTGGGCTCAGTGTCTTTGCCAGAGCCCTCGGCTTTAGAGTATAGTGTATCCAGGGTTGAGTCATCATGCATCTATATATAATCGTGTATAAATATAGCAGACACAAGCGCAGACAGCCCTGTGTATCCACTGCTCACGGGCTCATGTTTCACTGTCAGCAGAGGGAAAACAGGTTTTTCATGTTTTAAATGTACTTAATATATTCAGGCCTTTTTCCCCATTGCTGTTTACTAAACCATACAGTGTAATGGTTATGTGTGTGTGTGTGTGTGTATATATATGTGTGTGTGTGTGTGTGTGTGTGTATACATATGTGTATATATATATATACACACACGTATATATATACGTATATATATACACATATATATACACACACTGTATTAGGCATAATAAATAATTTGGAGATAAAATGTATAGAGAATGTACATAGGCCGTGTACACATATATAAGGTATTTGAACATTCTCAGGTGGTAATGCCTGTAGGGGAGCCTGGAACCAATCCCCTGTGCATAGCAAGAGATGCCTACACTTACTCTCCTGAACATTACATGCATTTAGCCCTGCTCCTGGTAACCATGTCAGGTTATTAGGATGGCGTCTTCCGGGAGGCTACCCAGCTGATGAACAGCCTGTCCTTACCTACACATTACAGAGCTGGCATGTGAGTATCCAAATCCCAGACTGAGCCACCAGCCAGGTCTTCCTGCTTTTGGGACACTTTAGACTTTTTAAGTCGTTCAAAGGTCAGCAACTCTGATCATTCAGCCATGTGGTGTCTTTAGCAATGAGGACTCACCACCCAGAGCCTGTGTGTAACCAAGGGCAACAGTAGCATCCTCTACGGTTCAGGGAACCTCTGAGGTCTCGATACCCAGCAGGTGACACAAAAGGATACCATGTGATTTCAGAATGCCTATCAATCACACATGAACTCTCCTCATCCCATGTATATAATCTGGATTGAAGTTGGGAACTGAATTCAAGCTGGGAATGTGGCTAATCCTGCAATCCTAGTACTTGGGAGGCTGAGAAATGAGACTTGCCCTGAGTGTAAGGTCAGCCTAATATACAGACTTAAACCCTGTCTCAAAAAGCAAAGGGGATGGGGGAATGTAATTCAAAACAGACACGAGGCAGTGATGTGATTACCTTTCCTTCTTCATCTCTGTTCAAAGCCACGTGTCTCTCTGTCTCTCTTCTATCTTTCTCTGGCATTAACTCTGTCACTATTCTATCTGTCCTCAGTTACAAGGATCAAACCTGGGGCTACACACACACACACACACACACACACACACACACACAAAACACACACATAGCCAGGAGTTTGCCTCTGGCACCCATGAAGACTGCACTCTACAGATACACCTCAGAGGGCAGGAACCTAGAAGGCAGGCGGCTTGTAATGGGAAAAGCGTGAGGCGAGAACAGAATGAAGAAAGACAACTTAAACTACACCTATCTTTCAGTTCCCACGGGGTAGTCACAAGTGGAAAGCTGGATTTTGTGACGTATTCTTTTAAAATATTGCATTTTGTATTGCCAAAGATAACCAGCTTCAGATAGAAAATACTTCAAAAGAAGAGAGAAAAGTTGCATCTACAAAACCAGTGCAATACCAGAACTTCTGTTTACATAGCATATGCCCTGTGTCTGGTGTCATAGGGAACCTAGAGGTGGTCAAGGTCAGGCACAGTGACAAATGCCTGGGATCTCAGCGCTGGGGAGGATGAGGCAGGGTGACCGATGCAAATCTGAGGCCAGCCTGGGCTGCTTAGTGAGTTCAAGGCTAGCCTGGGATACAAAACAAACCTTGCCTATTAAATGAAGTATGCAGGATATCCAAGTAGGTCCTCTGCCAGTGCTGCACAGTTGTAAGCACAGAGCTAGGTCAGGCTTTTGTGGAGTTGTACATATTCGGGGACTCGGCACTAGCGCCTCGTGGGTCCTGAGCCATAGCTGTGGTCTAAGTTGTCTTCGCACTCTCTTCTGGCCTCACACTTCCCCACAGCAAAGCCACCTTCTCCCTCCCAACTGAAGAAGCACGCATTGAAATGAGCACTCATCCTTCTGGAGGATGCAAGGGAAAGAGCTAGCCTTGGGCATTTCTTCTGTTTATGCTCATTTCCTGAAACTGAAGAAAAAAATAATCTGCCATTAAAAGATACTGTTGCTATAGACAGATAGGTAATTATCTAGTTTAGTCTGGCTGCAGCCCCAGAGCGCGCCCACCAGGGTGCAGTGCCTGGGAGGACCACTAGGGGAGTCATTTCCCCACATGAGAAGGTTCCTTTCTGTTGGCCCGAGTCAGTTTAGGGAGTTTGTCTTTCCAAAGGCAGTGTTTAAGCCTTGCATGTGCACTGAAATAACAAGGGCTAGCATTCGAAATCCAATCTTACGACAAAATGATAGATCAGGTTAAAAGGCACGGAATTTACATATGAAATTGGCATGATGGTCCTGCCTCATATGCTCTAGTTGCACATTCTCTTTATGGATATCCTTGTAGACCTGTAACTATTATTCACTTGACAACTACTTATTAATATTAGCCCTCCGTAAGTATTAACAAAGAAGTTAGGTGATCTTTCTATGATCGCAAGTGTGACATTTTCCTATTATTATTTAACCATTTAGTTTTGTTTGGGGAGCTCTAAGCAAGGCTTTTAAAAAATGTGCAACTTTGACAGAGAAGGCGGCAATATGTTCCTTCCTGGGAACAGCAAGGGTTCCCTCCTCTCAAACTTAGGAGAATTAGGGCTTGGTATTTAAGGTAATTTATTATACACGTAGTATGACCCCTTCTAGCATGTGAAACGCGTGGTCAAGTATAGCATTTAGAAACACTGAAAACTTTCTTATATAAGAAACGAGGAGGGTAGAAAACAGTAATAGGTGGATATATAGGGGATATATAGAATCCCTTTTTAAAAAAACAAATTATTTTATATATCATATACTTATGGCAATTTTAAGTGGGGGGAAAAATTAAAACAATAACTGTTTCCGAGTGTGATTTTACATGGCACGATTCTATGATTTTTATATTCTATGCCCTGGAGTGTTACTTCACATGACATGAGTCCATGGTTTTACTTTGTTCTGTGCCAGTTTCTGAACGCTGCGTTTTCATACAGAGCGTATGATCTTTGAATGATTAGATGATTATCGTTTGGGAGGACACCTGCTCTTCCGTGGACCACAGGCAAAGAATGTGCACTCAGTGCCATGGCCAGTTTTAATGTAGCCTTCAAAATTACACCATAAAGTTTTCAGCTTGAGATTTGAGAGCCACTTCAAGTCAGAGGTGCCAGCTAACTTATTTTACTGCCTCCCTCTGGCGCCCCAAGATGGCGGCTTACAAAATGTGTGTGACATACCTAGAGACTTCCGTGCATGATGGTCTGCGTGTTCTCTTAACTTCACGGACACTGCACATTTACAGCTTCCTAGGGAGTGGACCACTGCTGAGATCTCTGAACTTCATAGACCTCAATGCGTGTACACAGGGGTTTTGATTGGTACATGGCTGAGTGTGTGTGTGTGTGTGTGTGTGTGTGTGTGTGTACACAAATTCATGCTACGTGAATCACATTGTATTACTTGGGCCTTGTTGTCAGCATCTTTGCCCGGCACACACAGAGTCCTGAGCTCCGTGCCAGCACTCCACTACCTAAATCATGTGTGGTGGCACTCACCTAAATTTCTATGAGGAGGTTGAAGCCGGAGGATTAGAAACTCAAGGCCATCCTTCCCTGCATATTGAGGTCAAAGACAACCTGTGCCACGTGTGACCATGGCCCCAAAAACCTACAAAAGCAAGACAAGAAGTGAAAGAGACTCTGGGGAAATAAGGAGCTAATCCTCAGGGCTACACAGAGAAACCCTGTCTCAAAAACACCAAAACCAAACAAAAAAAAAGAGTTGGTCCTCTACTGGCCCTGCAGAGGGAGTATGTCAGCTTCCTAGCTAAGGACACTGAAGCAAGGGCAGGTTTGGTTTGGTTTGTTTTGTTTATATTTGTTTGGGTTTTTTGGGTTTTTTTTTTTGTTGTTGTTGTTGTTTTTGAGACAGGGTTTCTCTGTGTAGCCCTGGCTATCCTGGAACTCACTCTGTAGACCAGGCTGGCCTTTAACACAGAAATCCACCTGCCTCTGCCTCCCAAGTGCTGAGATTAAAGGCGCCCGCCACCAGGAGGGAGGGGGGGAAAGGCGCCTCCTCCATTGCCCAGCTTTCGATAAGAGTTTTAACCCACATGCCTACGCTGGTGATAATTATTGGAGCTGTATAAAATTCCCTGTGATTAATTCAGTCACCACTATCACCATAGGCTGTTGAGGAAGCAGCGTGTGGGTGGCAGAAAGAGGTCCTTGAGCCCATCCTGTGAGGACACCGGTGCGCACCAAGGCTTCTGCAGAACTTCCTCGTGTCAGGCATATATGGTCGGCAGAGTCCTCCACGCCTTTCTTACTGTGAGTTAGAGGCCAGTCTAGTCTACAGAGAAGGTTCCAGGACAGCCAAGGATACGCAGAGAAACCCTGTCTCGGGGGAAAAAAGGAAAAATAGTTAAAAATTTATTAGTACAATGAACATATTAATTCTGTCCCGTTTCACATTTTCATATACAACCTTTGTATGTGTGTGTGTGTGTGTGTGTGTGTGTGTATGAGACCAACTACCATTGGCCCCTTTTCTTTTTTCATTTTATTTTATTGTATTTTTAACAGCTTCCTTTATCCACCCTATCAAGTCCACTGTAGCTGCTTTTCAGACATGCCAGAAGAGGACATGGGATCTCACTACAGATGGTTGTGAGCCACCAGCCACTGTGTGGTTGCTGGGATTTGGACTCAGGACTTTTGGGAGAGCAGTCAGTGCTCTTAATCCACTGAGCCGTCTCTCCAGCCCCAAGCAAGATTTTGTGTTTGTGTGTCTATGTGTCTGTGCACCGCGCAGTATCACTATAGTTGGACATAACACACACACACACACACACACACACACACACACCCAGCACACGCAGGCTCACAGGCATCTTTTTTGTATGCTTAATAGAAACTCCTATTTAAAAAAGATCTCTAGGTAGGATCTCAACCTTTATAACTAGATTGGTGTTTGGGAATTTCAAGCCATATTAAGAATTTCCCAGAATTTTCGTTTCAATTTTAAGCCGTATTGTTGAGATAATAAAATAACTATAATAGCCTTAAATATGGCCACTCTTGCCAGAGGCAATGGGAGACTGCTTAGTAAACAATTATAAAAACGATATTGAGACAGCAAATAAAGGTTCTCAATAAGAGGGTTTTGTTGTTGTTGTTGTTGTTGTTTTTTTTTTTTTTTTTTTTTTTTTTTTGTGAGACAGAGTTTCTCTGTATAGCACTGGCCGTCCTGGAACTCACAAAAAAAAAAAAAAAAAAAAAAAAAAAGATGATGACCTGCTACATAACCCAGTCTACCCGGGTGCTTGTGGTAATTGTCTTCTCTAGCCTCCATGCTGGGGTTATGGGCACGCATTGCCGTGATAGCTTATGAAGTCGTAGCAAGCAAGGGGAAAGGGGAATTTGCACAGCCTAGGTACTTTATAAAAGTCTTGAGAATAAGAAATGACTAATTCGGGGCTGGAGAGATGGCTCAGTGGTTAAGAGCACCAACTGTTCTTTCAGAGGTCCTGAGTTCAATTCCCAGCAACCACATGGTGGCTCACAACCATCCGTAATGAGATCTGACCCCCTCTTCTGGTGTCTGAAGACAACTATAGTGTACTTATATATGATAAATAAATAAATCTTAAAAAAAAAAAAAAAGAAAGGAATGACTAATTCTTCACTACATCGCTTGCCCTTACGTCACTGCGTATCCTCTTACCTCTCTGGTTTGTATAGAGAGCAACGCTTGTCGTGCTTTAATATTGGAGGAGAGAAGCATCTTGTGCACGTTGAGATGCAGTGAGTCCTAAGCCACTTAGTAACAAGAGCAAGAGGCCGTCCGTCTCTCAGACATGGCCATGTATCGAAGGCATTCTTCACTTCTGATAGTTTTTCTTTTTTGAACATGGAATATTGTTGGGGGGGGTGTTTTTTTGTTTGTTTGTTTTTTTGTTTTGTTTTTTGGTTTTTGGTTTTTGTTTTTTGGTTTTTGGTTTTTTCGAGACAGGGTTTCTCTGTGTAGCCCTAGGCTGTCCTGGAACTTACTCTGTAGACCAGGCTGGCCTCGAACTCAGAAATCGGCCTGCCTCTGCCTCCCAAGTGCTGGGATTACAGGCGTGCGCCACCACCGCCTGGCTAACATGGAATATTGTTAAAGTCAGTGATTATCCATCAGTTTTTTATTCTTCTTGTCTTTAGCACCATACCTAATCATCTAACTTAGTCATGGGCGGTTTCTCGTCTTCTTCTAGACGGCGATGGAAGTCATGCAATTCCGTAAGGAAGAGGTGCGGGAAGTTTTGAGGTTGCTGGCAGGAATACTGCATCTCGGCAACATAGAATTCATCACTGCTGGAGGGGCGCAGATTTCCTTCAAAACAGGTGAGGTTATGCCTGACCCCTGACCCCTGACCCACAACCCTGTTCCCCTTCAGTGTTTTCCTTATAAGAGATTAGACCCAGAAAATTGGCACCCGGTCTTTTGCAGAACGCTTTCTGGCCCCTAGAATAGAGCTACAGGTGCCCCCATCGTCTGGGGCTGGAGCTCGAACCCATGGTCTCACGTGTCCAGCTCAGGAGCTGTGGCACACCACCTGTGTGATGTCAGGTGTCAGGGCAAGAGTCCAAGGTTCTGACCTGGGGTTGGTGTCTGTTCTTGTTCTTACTAAGAAGGAAAATGGGCCAAATAAGTAGGCAGTTGAGCAACAAATACAGGAAGAACCTGGAGTCATGCGCAGTCACACTCTGCCTTGGCTCATCGCTCTGCCGGAAGCCGCCCCTCCTGCTGTTTATCCATTTGCACTGTGAATGCCTTTTAGTGGAGAGTACCTTAAACATATAAGATATCAGCTGAAGTACTTGAAATAAATATAAATATATATATTATATATAATATAACTTTTGAGAAGGTTTCTGATAGAAGCAATAAATTTTGTTGCAGCAACTGGGTACTGGATGTGCCTGGAGTAAAAAGTGTCTCTCCAGGAACCTGGTTTCTCCTGATCCCTGTTTATTGTGTTTGATTCCCACGTAGTTTCTATCAGTGTCTTAGGAGCCTAAAAAGCCTATGTTTATAGTTCAAGAGGAAGAAATGGCTTAGAAATTGAGAGACTGGTGGCTTTCCGAGAGGGCCCGTGTTTTGTACTCTGTTTCTAGAGGAGCCAGCGCCCTCTTCTGGTGTCCTCGGGCAGTGCATGTGCATAGTTAACCGTGCAGTCATATTCTCTCTCTCTCTCTCTCTCTCTCTCTCTCTCTCTCTCTCTCTCTCTGTCTGTGTGTGTGTGTGTGTGTGTGTGTGTGTGTCTGTCTGTCTGTCTGTCTGTCTGTCTGTCTGTCTCTCTGAGCAGAACCTTTGTCTATTTGGGTAATGTTTGTTCATATTTACTGCCTTAAAAACCCTGCGGTGGGTTTAGGCGTGGTAGTGCAGGCCTGGCGCCAGCACACAGGCAGATGGTGAGTTGCCAGTGAGCCTGGGTTACAGAGTAAGACCATTGCCAAACCAGGCAACCGAGCACGAGACCACGTCTCAACAACAAAAGAAACCCCAAGAGACATAAAACATTTATTATCTGAGAGGGGAAAATGGCTCAGTCAATAATGTACATTGAATTTGGGTACCACTCGATCAGTTGTTCCCCAAATTTGGATGAAAGTGGGTTTTTCTGTGATAAAGCAGAAGGACTCAGTTACTGGGCAGAGTGATGGCCAGTGACCGTGAGATGCTGAAGAGGTTTGTGACAATTTTCACTGGTAGCACTCAAGGGGATGGCTCTGCCACTACTCTTCTCTGACCAGAGCAGAAACGCTTCTACGAGATTATAGGACACAGGGCATCTTACTGAACTGAAATTAAAGCTGATACAAGCCACTGGGGCTCGAGAAATGGCCCAAGGTTGGGAGTACCTGCTGCTCTTGCAGAGGACCCAGGTTTGAGTCTTTGAACCCGCAGTAGGAGGATCACAACCGTCTCGCCTCTGAAGGCGCCTGCACTCACAGAGGTAGTACGCAGACAGGCAGATGAACAGACAGACACAGGCATAAACATCCGTAACTTCTGAAAGAGGCTGAGAATCTAGCTCTCTTTTATCATGTAGGACATTAAAGAAAGTTGCTACAGGCAGAAACCATTCACGTTACATGAGACGTGTCCATCATTTCTGCCTGAAGAGTTCGAGCCTGCGCCTCCCTCTCCCCTGCTTTCTGTGTGGCCATATGTGGCTGGATGGGACCCCAGCTGAGGTCCAGCATCTGGTGTGTTTGAGGGACTCTGGGCTCACCTGTGCCTCCTTCTTCACTTCCAGCTCTGGGTAGGTCTGCAGAGTTACTTGGGCTGGACCCAACACAGCTCACAGATGCGCTGACCCAGAGATCCATGTTCCTCAGGGGAGAAGAGATCCTCACGCCTCTCAGTGTTCAGCAGGTACGGCCTCCTGCCCGCGGTGCCATCGGGGTGCCATCGGGCGTGGGGTTTCCCAGCCATGTCTTTACTTGGCACACGTGATCACAGTGAGCGGTTCAAATGCCTGGCTCGTGGGCCACACAGGAAGGCTACCCAAGTCTGGGAAATAGAGGAGACCGTTTTGTCAGTGACGGAGCAGCAAAGCTCTGGTGAGCTCGGCTCTGGTACAGGCCGGCTGAGGCCGCGGCCTGGTCCTTCCACTTAAGGCTAACTCTTCCACGAGCCAAGGATAGGTACAGCCAATTCACGGGATCCTTATGAAGATAAAGCAGACAGATACTTGGTATCAGTACTTAGCACCTGCTGCAGAGTAAGCACTCAAGTGAAGTAAGCGAGGAGCATTCATTCTCATCCTCACCAACGGGAGCACTGCGAGGCACTGCTACTGCCCTGTGCCTCTGCTCCTGACGAGTTACATTAAAATGACCAGCCCCTCCCATTTTCCCTCTCAGTTGTTCTTACAATCATTTATTCCTGTGTGTGCCTTGCACTCATGTGTGGAAGTTGTGGGAGGTTTTCTCCATGCGGTTCCTGGGCATTGACGACAGGATCGGTGGGCTTGGTGCCAGACAGCTGCCCCCACTCAACCGTCTCACCCGCCCTTTCTAATTTACCTATCTTTATACATTTTTTTTTTCTTTTCAAGATAGCGTCTCGCTCTGTAGCCCTGACTGCCCAGGGATGCTCTGTGTAGACCAAGCAGGACTTGAATGCATAGAGACTTGCTTGCCTCTGCCTCCCTTGTATTGAGATGTAAAGACATATTCCAACACACCTGGCTTAGTCCTTCTTAAATAAAAAAAAGCCAGGCGTGGTGACGCACGCCTTTAATCCCAGCACCTGGGAGACAGAGGCAGGCGGATTTCTGAGTTCGAGGCCAGCCTGGTCTACAGCCAGGACCGCCAGGACTACACAGAGAAACCCTGTCTCGAAAAACAACAAACAAAAACAAACAAACAAACAAAAAACAAACAAAAATTAAAAAAAAATGTTATCCCATAAGGAAAAGAACCTTTATGAGTAAAAAATTAAGAAAATAAGGTTTTACTGTTTTAAACCTAATTTTAATTTTTTAAAGATTTATTTATTTATCATATGTAAGTATACTGTAGCTGTCTTCAGACATACCAGAAGAGGGTGTCAGATCTCATTATGGATGGTTGTGAGACACCATGTGGTTGCTGGGATTTGAACTCAGGACTTTTTGGAAGAGCAGTCAGTGCTCTTAACCGCTGAGCCATCTCTCCAGCCCCTAATTTTAATTTATATCTAAATTATATATATATATGCATATATATACATACATATATATACACACACATTCAATATCAACTATGCAAATGGGTATATATGTACATATACATATGTATATGTACATATATATATATATATAATGTACATACACACATATAGATATAGATATAGATTTGGAGTCCTTTCCATAACTGGACACGTGAAGTTGAGTTTGGAAGGCAGGTCTTTATGAATGGGTCCGTCAAGTCAGTAAACGGGTCTGCCTCTTACTGATTCGCTTAGCCACAGGCACCAGGTCCTTCCCACGGTGGGGCGGGGTGGGCCCGGCGGTTCTGCCTTCTGCCACGGCCTCCTCCCTTCCCCGCTCCAGGCGGTAGACAGCAGAGACTCCCTGGCCATGGCACTTTATGCTCGCTGCTTCGAGTGGGTGATCAAGAAGATCAACAGCCGGATCAAGGGCAAAGACGACTTCAAATCCATCGGCATCCTCGACATCTTCGGGTTTGAGAACTTCGAGGTGTGCTTGCGTGCGGAGAGCAGGGCAGGCGCCTTCTGTTTAGAAGCCGCTCGCCCCCACAGTCCCTTAGATGGGTAGCGGCCGTGGGTGGTGGTCTCCCCCGCACACTTCTCTTCTCTCCTGCACGCTTACCCCCTGAATCCCTCCCTCAGGTCAACCACTTTGAGCAGTTCAATATCAACTATGCAAATGAGAAGCTGCAGGAATACTTCAACAAACACATTTTCTCCTTAGAGCAACTAGAGTATAGCAGGTAGGCACACCAGCGTCCACTGGGGGTGCGGCGGGGGACAAAAACAAAACTTTTTTTTAAGTCAGTAAGCAAATTCGAGTGAAGGTGTATTTTAATTTCACGTGGCCCTTTTCTTCTCTCCCCCCCCACCCCCCCCAGAGAAGGACTGGTGTGGGAAGATATTGACTGGATAGACAATGGCGAATGCCTCGACCTGATCGAGAAGGTAACGGCTGACTGAAGAATGAATGCTTGCAGTCCCCGGGGAGTCCAGCTGGGCGGTTCGTGTTTATGGGAACAAAATAACTTGTGCAAACATGCACATCAAAGATGAGAACTCAGAGAACACAATGGGGCCGTTTGGAACCGTGAATGCCGTGAGGGCGAATGTAAGCACTTGGCTGCTTCCAGCCTATTGTCTCGCTGAGCTCAGTAACTGAGAATCAGCACCGTGTGTGCGAACTGGCCTCTCGTACGTCTTGAGTGCCAGCACAGCCTTGTAGACTGGAAGACTGGCCCGTTGTAAAGGTTCGTCCATCGCATTTCAGTGGGTCCCGTTTTTGGAAAGGCCTGCATAGAATTTCACTCTTTCCTCTGTGCTGTCTCATTCTGAATCTCTTAAGGCCCCAAGACGGCCGTGAGGTTTCTCTTCTCAAGTATTGACTTGCTAGGAGATGGGATGGATGGGTTGGAGCTCTGAAGTGCTTTAAAGGACAAGGCATTCCGCCGTTAATTCATTCAACCGTTGTCTCTCCCTCTGTAGAAACTTGGCCTCCTTGCCTTAATCAATGAAGAGAGCCATTTTCCTCAAGCCACAGACAGCACTTTGTTGGAGAAGTTACACAATCAGCACGCTGTATGTCAGAACCCGCCAGCCCTTCCTTCTTGTCTGAGCAGCGGATGAGAGCGTTAAGATGGCGAGCCCTCTTTGCGCCTCCCACGTTAATGTTCTCCGTCTCTTACGCTGGAGCTTTCCCCTCCCTTACTTACTAGACCTATATTGAAAAGAAAGTTTGCTTTGGGGTAGCTGTGCGGAATAAGCCCAGGTTTATTTATATGTCATAAGTGGGGAACCGAAATGTTTAGCCTCTTGTCGTGAAAGAGGTGAGAGCAGGGGTTTGGAGCCGTCCCTTGCCGTATGCCAACTCTTGCGATGCGTGCCTCGCTTTCCAGTGGTTGCCTTGTGTTAGATGTGGATTTTTCTAGAGTCGAAGGAAATCAAGGAGTAAAATAAGGCTTTTATGTTTTTGTTGTTTATATTAGAACAACCACTTTTATGTGAAACCCCGGGTTGCAGTCAACAATTTTGGAGTGAAGCACTATGCAGGAGAGGTAAGGTTATTGAGGGCTGTGGGGGTGGGGCTCGGCTGTCGGTGCACTCACTAGAAATACAAAACACCAGGCCGGGTGGTGGTGGCGCACGCCTGTAATCCCAGCACTTTGGGAGGCAGAGGCAGCCGGATTTCTGAGTTCGAGGCCAGCCTGGTCTACAGAGTGAGTTCCAGGACAGCCAGGGCTACACAGAGAAACCCTGTCTCAAAAAAACCAAAAAAAAAAAAAAAAAAAGAAAGAAATACAAAACCCCTTTGATTTGATCCCAAACACCACATACACCAGGCATGGTGAAGTATACCTATAGCTCCAGGGTAGTGGAAACAGGAAGATCAGAAGGTTAAAGTCATAGAAAGGACAAAATACAACTCTCACCTCAGTGGGGAAAGAGGAAGCTTTATGTCAGACGTGAATATGGTCACATCTAGGAACCCCAAGCCTAACACGCCAATACAGTAACAGTTTCATGACCAAATCAAACCAGAGAAAGCCATAGATACACGAAGAGAAAACTCTTCAGATACATGGATCAACCACCGGGTAGGTAGGTAGGTACAGCACAGGACGCAGAAAGCCTCTGCTACAGGCCTCAGAGGAGCCTTAAGCTTTCTTCCTGGTGGGAGCTAGTGGCCCCTTAAATAAATGCATCCCAAAAGGTTCCATGGATAGTCAAAGGGACATTACATTACACACAGAGGAAGATAATGGCTATTTGAGAGGCCAAGACAATTAGTAATTAGACCCCCTACCTACAACATTGCAAACTCTCCAGTCATTAAAGTTCCGCTTAACCTGTGTAGAAAGGCCAAACACATACATTGTCTTCTTTCTGGGAGTTTCATCCACAGTCAGAAACCCAAGGTCATTCTTGCCTATAGAGGTAAGTGTGAGGTCAGTCTGTGCTGCATGAGACCAGTGTAGATGATGGATGGATGGATGGATGGATAGGTGCATGGATGGATGGATGGATGGATGGATGGATGGATGGATGGATGGATAGATAGATATATGCAAGAACAGGATATTTATTGATATTTGCTTACTTGGTCCTCACAAAAACCTAGTAGATCTTAACTTGGAAGTAATTTATTAGGAGTATGACATTTTCTCTTATTTTGTTTTTAAATTAGGTGCAGTATGATGTCCGAGGCATCTTGGAAAAGAACAGAGACACGTTCAGAGATGACCTTCTCAACCTTCTCAGGGAAAGCAGGTAGATGATTTCTCCCTCCGTGAAGTCATTGACAAGCACATTACCGTTTCTGCAAATGTCCGTAACTTGTGAATAGAGAACAGACTGCTATTGCAGGCGCACTTGGCTTAGCTTCTTCTCCAGTGACTGAAGGATATAATATAGAAGCAGGGAACTCTATAACGAGGCAGAAACGACAAACCCCTGAGTTGGATGCTCTTCCTCTATTCTGTTCTGCTGCTGAGGTGGGAACAGCTCAGTGAGAGGAAACCACTGTGGTGGCCACGGCTGGTGGCCAGAGGCTAACTGAGCTTCTAGATCAGGTATGTTTGGCTCAGGAACTTGATCTTAACCAGTAGAGCCAGCTTGCCCGCTACGGTCAGTGAGCTGTTTCCTTTTTCAGGCCTGATTTTTATAGGATCCTGTTTCCTCATTGTTTGAGATGTCAGAGAAAATTAAGCAAGTGTTAACACAACCAGAATTATGAATGTATTAGCCGGTTATTCATTCATTCAGGAATTGTAAGCTCACACCGTGGAATCAAGAGTTAAGGAAAACAGAACATTTTAACGATTAGTTTAGCTATTTTTATCCTCTAAGGCAGGAAGCTCCCTATTGTCCAGCGCCTCAGTGAGAGAGACAGGATTTGAGACAAAGCTCTCTGCCCTGTAGGCTTTTCAAACCTGTGGGGGATATAGCATGAATATATACAGAAATAACTTAGTGTCTGAGGAAGGAAGCAGACAATGGTTAAAAAGCTGTGCTGTTCCTCGGAGCGGAGCGTAAATACCAGGTGGTCACCCTGTCGTTAGCCAGCGATGGATGGGGCCAAGGGAGCCAGGCTGAGCTCGGAATCCGAAGCGCTTGATCTTTTTACACTTCTGTTCTCCCTTGTGAAAATGCCCGGCTTAAACTATTCTCAGCTGCCTTCTATTTGTAGATGAGTTTTCAGACCCGGCAGAAAATACAGGATGCTGGGAAATGCCACAGCAAGTTACCTGACAAGGCTGTCCTAGCTGCGAGCATTGAAAGGGTGCCTTTAAATGCAGGCTGCCTGTTGATGTTAAAGTGGTGCCTTTTGTTGTGGGGGGAATGCTGTAGAAAGGAGAGCTGTTCACAAAGATCAGCTGCAGCTGCCCGGGGGTCCCCTTTGCAAGTGGGGGAGCCACTTCCCTTTTACCTTTGACAGCTTTGACCTTTTAATGGAATGCAAGCTGTTCTTTTGGAGTTTAAAGCAGCTGGGGTACAGAGCCTCCATCTCTGAGGCCCAGGGAGGAATCCTCCCATCTATACCTTGAGGATCAACTTCTGCCTTTCCCATGGTGGAGACACCATCAGCATACCCAGCATTAGAGTTAGTAATGTCCACAGTGGCAGGAAGATGAGGAGTTATCAGAAGCCTTTTGCTTTATCAATAGTGGTGATGGATGGTTTATTAAATTCACCAGCTGCCGTCATAGAGCTGCGATCTACCAGCCGTGGCCCAGGCACGGTACCTCTAGCCCGGTTCCATGTCTTCATTTTATTCTTGCTTTGGAACCAGAGAACAAATTCCAAAATTCCTCCCCTTGTTCCAGATGGGCCATCTCTGAGGCCTAGAGAGAGAGGGGGATGGGTCATCTTGTATTTACGATAGAGCTACGAAGTAGAAGAGTCAGGATTTGAACCTGTGTCCACCTAGATGGTCCTGCTAGCACTGCCCCGACACTCGTCAGATTGCACTGTCCCCACAGGACCCAGTGAACATGACACATCGGCTCCGCGTCTGTTCACTCCTCCATCGAGCTGACCAACTATTGATTGAAAAATCTGTGTTAAAAATAAAACAAAAACAAAGACAGTGGCTGTACTGACCGTGCACAGACTTTCGGCTCCCTGTTATTTCTAAACCTTCTCAAAACTGGGTGGTAACCCCTTTGAGGGTTGAATGGCTGTTTCACAGGGGCCGCCTAAGACCGTCAGAAAACACAGACATTTACATTATAATTTGTAACAGTAGCATAATTAAAGGTTTGAAGTAGCATCAAAAATAATTTTGTGCTTGGGGGGTGGGGGAGGGTCACCACAACATGAGCCCCTGTGATTCAAAGGTCACAGCATTGGGAAGGCTGAGAGCCCCCGCCCTACCCAGTGACAGGTAATACCTGGTTAGGGAGAATGCCCACTGTGTCGTTACTGTAAATAATCTAGACCTGGTTGAGGGTGTGTGGGACAATGTGTGTAGGTCCCATGCAAACAGGGCCTTATTATAAACCAGGGTATTGGTTTCCGGGAAAGGTCCAGGGACCCGTTTCCCCTCCACCCCAAGAAGCTACTGTACTGAATCGTGCAGATGAGGAAGGGAAGGAGGACTCTAGGGGCTTAGGTGGATCTCCAGCCTGTTCCTCAGTGACACTCCTTCCCGGTCGCCATCTTTCTCTCTTTGTTTTTTAGCGCCTTTTATTTTGTTTTGTTACCCCACCCCACCCCACCCCCATCACCCTGAGACAGGGTTTCTAGGTATGTTCTAGGCTGTCCTAGAACAAGCGCCATAGACCAGGCTGGCCTCGAACTCCAAGATCCACGCGCCTCTGCCTCCCAAGCGCTGGGACTGAGGGCGTGCACCCCCACTGCCCCGCCCAGCTGAGCCCTTGCGTGCTGTCCCAGCTCTTCGGGGGCCCCAGTGTTATTATTTTAATTATCACTGTAGGGATCCACCGTAATTACAGTGACCACCGGGTACCTGACGGTCACGCGTGCACACCTCACAGGGCTGCGCTTCCTTCACGCAGGTTTGACTTCATCTATGACCTCTTCGAACACGTCTCCAGCCGCAACAACCAGGACACCCTGAAATGCGGGAGCAAGCACCGGCGGCCCACGGTCAGCTCGCAGTTCAAGGTCAGCCCGTGGCGCGGGCTTGAGGGACTCTGTCACTCTGGGGCTCTAAGAACACAGAGTCGGGCAGGCATGCGGGGTGCAGCACGGTTTAAAGCAGGTGGAGTTTCCCAGGTCCAGGGCTCTGGGCTCCAGGACCTCATGCAGTACTAGAGCTGGGTCTCTCTCAGTCATGCTTCGGGACTTCCTTCAGGTTCTACCGCTGAAAGAGCAAATGGCACACACACATGAATCCTCGAAACGTTCTTTGAGATTTTAATTAATTCAATTAACAAAATATTTTTTTTGCTATTCTTTCTAGTGGTATAACATAACAACCTCATAATTACTAAGGTGACTAAAATAGAAATGTTTTATGACTTCAAATCTTATTTTTGTTTTGAGATACAGAACAGGAAGGATTGTGTAGGCTAGCCAGTGCTCACGTGTCAAAATATTGACAATAATATATTTAGTGACTTATTGTCTTGATGCTTTACTGCAAGAACAACCTGAGATACGTATGATATCTCTAAAATAGATACAATTATAGAGTATATGTATAGAAGAATTTTTAGAAACACTGAAATAACTTAAAATTATATATTTGTATATATAAATGTGTTAATATATGTATTTTTGCACAATGCATAAAATGTTTTTTTTTTTAAATAAGGGAAAGCTATTTAATGCTAAGATGTTGAAATATCTGGTTTTCTTTCTTTTTCTTTTTTTTTTTTTTTTTTTTTTTTTTTTCTTTGAGACAGGGTTTCTCTGTGTAGCCCTGGCTGTCCTGGAACTCACTCTGTAGACCAGGCTGGCCTCGAACTCAGAAATCCGCCTGCCTCTGCCTACCAGGTGCTGGGATTAAAGGCGTGCACCACCGCCGCCCAGCGATAGTTGGTCTTCTGAAGAAGGCTTCTTTTGCCTTCCCAAATCATTATTATTGTATTTAAAATTTCATGTGAAAATAGGGTATATTTCTTCCCATGTCTGAACATTGGTCTTTTTCATATATATATGTATGTATGTGTGTATATGTGTGTGTGTATATATATATGTGTGTGTGTGTGTGTGTGTGTGTGTAATATATATATATATATATATATATATATATATATATATCATTACTCTGTGTATCGTAACTATAACCTGGGAATATATCTCATAACTGTCATACCTGGGAATAGTGACCATTTGTACCCAAATGACAGTGATTCCAGTTACCCAGATCTGAGTGAGATCAAGCACAGCAGCCCTGTGACTGCGTGAGCTCTCTCTGTCATTTGGGGGCACAGCTTGTGAGGACCCTCTGCCCCTCATTTAATTATGTTTGCCCTTTAGAGACAATCCTGGCTGCGGGGTCAATGGCATCCTGTCAGTCAGCAGATGCTGACGGATCCGCCCTGTGAGGCAGGGGGTTGAGCTGCCGGATAGGGGGAGGGGGGGCGGGGAGCGGGTGTCGCAGGTCAGCATAGTCAGCATAGCAGGTGGTCCTGGGGGTGTGGCAGGTCCCCAGGCATGAAGGGCAGCCTTCGCACAGGGCAGATGCGGTCCAGCCCCTGCTACTACATGCTTATTCTGGGCCATCTGCCTTGCCTCACTGTAGAGCCTCCTCCCACGTGGCCCCGTGAGTGCACGTCCCTCTCCAGTGTATAGATGAGGAAACTGAGATCTGGGCCCCACAGAGGGATGGCTCAAGCCGGCGCTGTGTGTGTCAGGCTCTACACTCTCAGTGTTTAAGTGAGATCTTTGCCTTCTTTTATGTCTCGATGAGGCCATTTAATCAAGAACTCTCATCCCTCTGACTGTAATTGTCTTTCATTTTCCTCTTCCTCCCTCCAGGACTCCCTGCATTCCCTGATGGCCACGCTGAGCTCCTCCAACCCCTTCTTCGTCCGATGCATCAAGCCGAACACGCACAAGGTAAGGCCTCTGCGGGGCCAGCCTGGGCTCTCCTCCAGGACAGCCTCCAGGAGGGCTGCCCATGGGTTTGGTTTCTCCAGAGTCCGTCCGTCACAGATGGTTGGAAAACTGGACAGTAAGTGTGGAACCCTGAGCCAGCTTCTGAGTGACGCCACCAGGCCGTAGGAAGCCCTACTTGGAAAGGAGACTTTGTAAAGCCAACGTGTTTTGTCTTTTCTTTGTTTTGTTTAAAGTGCTTGGATCCAGCTCCGAAAATACAGAAAACAAAGAACCATTTAGTATGTTTTTCTGTCGTAGCTGGTTTTTTTCAGGTTTTTTTCTTTACTGTTAGCTTTACTGTTAAATGCTGTGAGGTTATAAACTAAGAAGCAATGTGTTTTAAGTACTTTATATTTTAAATTTAAAATTATACTTATTTTATGTGTATGGGTGTTTTGCCTACGTGTATGTCTGTCCCCCCGTGAGCCTGGTGCTCTCGGATCCCTGATATATCTGGTTATTGTGAGCTACTGTGAGCCACCGTAAAGAGGGCGTGCTGGGAACGGTCACGGTGGTCCAACCATCGCTCTTAACCACTGAACTCTCTCTCTTTCTAGGCCTATTTTAAGTACTTTAATTACAAGATAGCTTAAAGGTAAAAATTTTAAATGTCACGATAAGTCACTTTAACAAGAGAAGTGGGATGTTAAGTGATTACGTCTGAGTAGTTGCTGGACTCAACGCTGAATGGAAACTTTACGTGTGTGTGTGTGTGTGTGTGTGTGTGTGTGTGTGTGTGTGTGGTGTGTGTGGTGTGTGTGTGTGTGTGTGTGTGTGTGTGTGTGTGTGGTGTGTGTGGTGTGTGTGTGTGTGTGTGTGTGTGTGTGTGTGTGTGTGTGTTCTGAGACAGGGTCTCACATGTTGCAACTCCCTGTGTTGCTCAGGCCTTGAACTTGTGACCCGCCTGCCGCCTCCTGAAGGCTGGGAGTGTGGTGTATGTGTCACACCAGTTTTATGCAGTGCTGGGGACAGAACCCAGGGCCCCCTGCGTCCCAGTCCCACTCACGGTAACAACTGAACTGCATTCCCAGCCCATACAAACAGCTAATAATGAGTTCGTTTTCGTTTGGCAAACAGGCCTCTTAGGAGCCCTTCTTAGGAGAGAGACCCCCCTCCCCCAAGATAGTAACTTCAAGAACTCTGACGTGTGAAGGGATAGAGCTGAAGATCTGAAATCTCAGCTGACCCTTGTCCCCTGGAGCTTGGGTTTTATCCTCACCGCTTTGCAGCTGCTGTGACCGCGTTCCCCTTGGAGTATGACTTTGGCCCCTGACTTACCATTGTGTTGGGTCCAAATCGGGCCACAGATGTGTTCTTGTGTGCTCTGGTCTAACCTGGCCATGTTTCCCTTCTGGCCTAACCTGGTGTAGTGGGGCTAATAGTGCCACATCTCATCCTTTGGCCCCGTCAGCGTTTTCTCAGTTGGGAGTCTTGGGGGCGTGGGTGCCCATTAGATTTCTGGTGCACCATCGACCCATCTCCTTCCTGCCAAGCGACGCCCCTGGGCAGCTCTGTCCATGTCGGTATCTCGAATTCCGCGGAATGGGAGTGTGTCTTAATGCTGCCCTTCTTGGTTTATTTTATGTATATGAGCACCCTGTACCTGTCCTCAGACACCGCAGAAGAGGGCACCCATTCCATCACAGATGGTTGTGAGCCACCACATGGTTGCTGGGAGTTGAACTCAGGACCTCTGGAAGAGCAGTCGGTGCTCTTAACCACTGAGCCATCTCTCCAGCCCCAGTGCTGCCCTGTCTAAGGACAGAAATTTCATCTTGAGGAATTCAATCCTTGATGACTTATGTCTTAGATGGCACAAAGTTCATTTTTCCTTCAGATTGTAGAAGTTTGAAACCTGCCCATAGCCAGAATTGAAGTAATGGCTTCTTCTTTATTATTTTTTCATGCTGAGATTTGATTGTACCCGATTACTTTGAGTTTTATTTTTTACAAAGTGACCCAAGTCAACTCTGTGTTTCCCTCAGCTCTCGGCTCTGTTGCCCGGATTCTGCACACACTAATTAGCCACAGCTAAGGGATGGGTTGTAAAAATATCTCAAAGGCACTGGAATACAAGGTCCCTAACCCTGGAGCCAGCCCGTCTCTGACCTAAAATGTAGGTGTGGTTTATGAGTGAGAAGAATGCTGATTAGAACCTGGAGATTCCCGGAGGTGACCTGATTAGCGTTCACTCGTTCACTCGTTTGCATCAAGAGCATCAAGTTTTGTTCCTGTCCTTTGTGTACTAGGAAGTGCTTGGGATGTCTCACAAATGTCTTTAGTACAAAGATAAATCCAGAAGGAGTCTGCCTTTCCCTCTCTTCGGACTGGGTACTGTGTCTCCAACCCCCGGGGAGGATGACATGCACCCGTACCCTTTCCAGTTTACCGTGGGAGCTTGGAGGCGGGACGGTGGAGGTGTTTGTGTGTCAGTCAGGGTGGGGATGCTGGCTACTCTAGACAGAGTCTAGAATTAGTCTTTTGTTCAGGTTCTGTGGTCAAAAGGGACACCCACAATAGCTACGAAGTCTGTCAGCTACAGAACTGTAGGTTAGAACTGAAGGGGGCTGCGAGTCGCAGAGTGGCCAGGTGTGTGGGGACCAACCCTTCCTTCCTGCCACCCCTGGATAGGCACAGGCCATTGGGTGTGAAGAATCTGGGATCCTTTGTCACTTTTGGGTTGTTTTAAGAAAATTTACTCCTAGCCGGGCGTGGTGGCGCACGCCTGTAATCCCAGCACTTGGGAGGCAGAGGCAGGCGGATTTCTGAGTTCGAGGCCAGCCTGGTCTACAGAGTGAGTTCCAGGACAGCCAGGACTACACAGAGAAACCCTGTCTCAAAAAACAAAACAAAACAAAAAAAAAAAAAAGAAAGAGAGCCGGGCGTGGTGGCGCATGCCTGTAATCCCAGCACTTGGGAGGCAGAGGCAGGCGGATTTCTGAGTTCGAGGCCAGCCTGGTCTACAGAGTGAGTTCCAGGACAGCCAGGACTACAGAGAAACCCTGTCTCGAAAAAAAAGAAAGAAAGAAAGAAAGAAAGAAAGAAAGAAAGAAAGAAAGAAAGAAAGAAAGGAAGGAGAAGAAAAGAAAAGAAAAGAAAAGAAAAGAAAAGAAAAGAAAAGAAAAGAAAAGAAAAGAGAAAATTTACTCCTAATAGGAGGTGGTCTGCAGCCTGCTCCGGGCTTGCTAGCCATTTGAGACCTTCGTGGATCCTAGAAGGCAGGCGTCTCCCTTGGCTTGTATTTAGGTGGTGATGCGGCCTTCAGCCTCCTCTTGGGATATAGAAGGGTGTAGCAGTAGCTGGCCCCAAACTGCCTCAAGACCACGGGCGACTTCTGGATTGACAGCAAACCTGCAGGACCTCATTCATGCCTCCCTCAGGGCATCCTATGATCTCTCCAGCCTGGTATTTTAGTAAGGGAGATCTCATCAGAAAAGTCTCTCATTAACATTCCACAGAAACCCCTGAGGATGTTCTGTAGGAATTAAAGAAGGGGGGCAGACCGATGAGTGTTAGGGACGGCTTCCCTAGGTGAGAAATTATCTACAGTCTCGGGAGCTGAGGTGAAGGCAGGGCCTCTGCCCAGAGCAGCAGCCAAGGCTGCCTCTTGTACCACACCTGGCCACCATGCCTCCTTCATCTGACAGAGACTTGGTGAGGGGCCTAGGTTTGAGGAGAGAAACATTATGGATTCCAGAACATTTGTACTCAAGTTTTAAGAATATAATACTGTTTTCAAAAACTTGTCTTCTCACCAAAGGCCAGGACCTGGGTCTCATCTCTCAAGGCTGGGGTTACAGAGTAAGACAATAGAAAACAGTATGGGAAAACTGGTTGGTCTTGGAGAAGAATGAGGGAGAGACAGCCAGTGTGTGGGGAAGGCTGAAGGCCAGGCCCCAGCCGAGAGAGACCAAGATATATCTAGCGGGCTGTCGTCATACGCCTGAGGTGGGTATCTTCCTGAGACAAGGTCTCTCATTGAACCTGGAGATTGCTAATTATCCTAGAGGCTGGTCGCCAAGGAGCCCCAGAGGTCCTTCCGGCTGACATTCCACCCCCCAGGCCCAGCCTGGGCTTCCGGCAGACACAGGGTTCCCTGACCTGGAGATCCTGAGCAGGTGCGCATGCTCGCGCTGCCAGCTCTCCTACCGCTGGGCTTCCCCAGCCCTACGGGTTTCATTTTCATCCGTTGCTTTTCTTTTCCAGCAATGCTTTCTGCAGATTTTTAGGTTGATAGGCAGTGATGGCCCTCAAGTCCCACTCTACAAGCTTGTCTCTTCCTTTGTGTCCTTCTGCATGAATGACCCAGGGTACAAGAAAGGTATATCCCTGAAGTGCCATGGGACGTGGTGTTCCCTGTCACTAAAGAGCCAGTGCTGCCTTAAGCCCCGGTGCTGCCCAGTAACTTAATTTAATCTTGGCATCATGTTCCCTGCGATCGTCTTTCATTTCTATAATTGGAAGTCACGGTGGGATGTGCCGGTCAGTCAGATGACACGCGTAACATGGCAGAGTCTTGACGTATTAGCATGTTCACTTACCTCTGCTGTCCCCTCCCCAGGTTTGACGGCCCCACCTTCCAGTCCCACCGGGGCTGTTCGACAAACCCTCCTCCACGGTTGGGCTGGTAGTTTCCACTCGGATATTGAGATTTCTGCAAGGGGTGGACATTCTGGAATCTTCCATGGCTGGGGAGGAGAGGTGGGTGGGTGGTAGATGCCCACAGCAGTTGTAATGCAAAGGATTCACCATTGGAGATTGATGTTTGAATTGTGCTTCTGGGAATTGCACGTCACTTGCTCAGTCCAAACGTTGTCTGGGATCTGCCTTTAACGAATCTAGGATTCCTTAGGTATGAAGTGCGGAACCGTTCTGTCCCTGCAGATAGAACAAAAGCTGGCAAGAGTGCCGGCTGTGCCTCTCAGAGTGGAGCTCACTTTCCTGTCATTGCTTTTTGTTTGTTTGTTTGTTTTTTAGCAAAAAAGACAATGTTTTCGTTTTTTCGAGACAGGGTTTCTCTGTGTAGCCCTGGCTGTCCTGGAACTCACTCTGTAGACCAGGCTGGCCTCCAACTCAGAAATCCGCCTACTTCTGCCTCTCAAGGGCTGGGATTACAGGCGTGCGCCACCACCGACCGCCGGGCACTGTCATTGCTTTTCAAGGCGCATAAAATGGATTCGTTCTTCTGCCACAAACGCATGTGCGTCCGCTCATTCCCAGGCTTTGGATCAAAGGATTTTGTTTCTTGGATGATCAGGAGTGGGTTTATTTTGCTTTCTTGGTGCTGAGGATTGGGTGATTGAGCCCTGTTCTTTGTGAAGACCTTAGACCGGCTGGGGGAGACTCCCTCACAGCAGGCTACTGTGGGGGCTGCTTGAGCGTAGAGGACTGCAGGTTATATGACATCGGATCAGACACTAGGATTATGTTTGCAGTAATAAATTATAAAACAACCGTACACCTTTAACCCTAGCACTCAGGAACAGAGGTGGGCAGGTTTCCGTGAGTTCAAAGACATCCAAGGGCCATAGGATAGTGAGACTCTGTCTCAAACAAGTAAGAAAAACCTTAGGAGACATGATCTGTCTTCCAGGACTAGTTATCTCCTTTCGTGTGTCTGGTAAGCAGGTGCATGTACATGTGTGCTGAGTAGTCCCTGGCTTGTGTGGTGTGCACTGCCTTGTAGGAAACCCTGCTGGATCTCTCCACCTTGGCTGCTGTTTGTTTTGAAACAGCCTCTTTAGTAAACCTGGTCAGCCAACTTCCAAAGTGCTGGAGATCTTTCTCTTCTGTCTCTAGATAACCCCCACCCCCACCCCTCAACTGTGCTCCAAACACTGGGGTTACAAGCATATATGTGACTAAGTCTAGCTTCTTGTGGAGGGGAGGAGATTTATGTATTATATATACCGTGTCATGCCTGCAAACATGCTTATATACCAGAAGAGGGCACCTGATCCCATTACAGATGGTTGTGAGCCACCTTGTGGTTGCTGGGAATTGAACTCAGGGCCTCTGGAGGAGCAGTCAGTGCTCTTAAACCTCTGAGGCAGCTCTCCAGCCCCTGAGCCTAGCTGCTGCTGCTGCTGCTGCTGCTGCTGCTGCTGCTGCTGCTGCTGCTGCTGCTGCTGCTGCTGCTGCTGCTGCTGCTGCTGCTGCTGCTGCTTCTTCTTCTTCTTCTTCTTCTTCTTCTTCTTCTTCTTCTTCTTCTTCTTCTTCTTCTTCTTCTTCTTCTTCTTTTTGGTTTTTCGAGACAGGGTTTCCCTGTATAGCCCTGGCTGTCCTGGAACTCACTCTGTAGACCAGGCTGGCCTCGAACTCAGAGATCCGCCTGCCTCTGCCTCCCAAGTGCTGGGATTAAAGGCGTGCGCCACCACCGCCCGGCGCCTAGCTTCTTAATAGGTGCTGAAGTCAGAACTGGAGACTGCGTGCCCGCACAGCACACGTAATTACCTACTGCGCTCCAGTTCTGTCCTTTAAATGTCACCCAAGGGACCAGCAGGATGGGTGAGCAAGTGTGGGTGCCTGCCCCCAAGCATAGCGGCCTGCCTTTGACCCCAGAATCCACACAGAGGAAGAAGGGGCCTAACTCCTCCAAGACTAGGACTAGTTTCTGTTGGTCATGTTTCTCCTGGCTGTCCTGCACCTCAGCTTCTGAAGCCACTGGGACATTCAGCCTGTGCCCGGAAGTACTGAGCTCTGGTCCAGCACCCCCGGACATGCACCCCAACGGTTGCCTGAGAGGGATTTCAGGCCCAGAAGCCCTGAGAGCAATGGCAGAAAACAGAAGTCCACCCAAGGTTTGGTCTAGGCTCTGCCAAGCCTTCCTCTCTAAGCCTCGTGCAGCCTGGCCATGACTGTCTTGCCTCTAGACAATTGTTTTGACAAGTGCTACATGGATGGGTGAAACTGTGTGCTTCCTGAGGGTGTACAGATGTAAAACAGCTGCCTAGTTCCACAAAGGAAGCCATGCCTGCTTCACATTGGCGGTGGGAACTATATTCCACATTTATGGCTTTTATTCTGGCATGCTTAAAATTAACTAATCCAGTTTGGCAGACCAGTTACCTAACCTAGGAAGCCAGGCGCACCTGAAGCCACGCCAGTGAGATAGGAGGGGTAACTGGCCCTTTAAGGAGATGGTGCCTGCCCCCTGGTGCACTCCCTCACAGAGCAGCTCCCTAAGTCTGCTGCTCTTCCGAGTTCCTCAGACTACAGTGACTGTTCCTTTTCTTTTGTCTTCCTGTGGAGTGTGCTCTTCCTAAAGCTTAGATCTTCCCCGGGTCCCTACTGCCCCCTCCCTCCCCTGGGGCTGCTGCTCCGCTCAGGCACCACGTGACTGACCCCCAGGCTAGCTTAACTCTTCGGACTTGGCTTTATCTTTTTCTGCCCTACCCCCCCCCCTTTCCTCCCGCAGCCAGGTTTGTAGTTCCTCTGCCCCAGGGTCTTCCTTTCAATGCTAATGAAATGCTATCTGAGTCCATTTCCCCCCCCCCATTCCCCCCAAATAGGGTTTCTCTGTGTAGCCCTGGCTGTCCTGGAACTCAGAGACCAGGTTGGTCTAGAACTCAGAAATCTGCCTGCCTCTGCCTCCCAAGTGCTGGGATTACCGCCATTCTTAAAATCTTCAATTACTAAGACTTAGAACCCTAAAACAGGACTCCGCCGTTCTTGACATCACTAATGTATCCCATTGCTAAATGTAGGCTGTGGCTCAAGTTGTAACAAGTATTTTACATGAGAGAGAGAGAGAGAGAGAGAGAGAGAGAGAGAGAGAGAGAGACAGAGAGACAGAGAGACAGAGAGAGACAGAGAGACAGAGAGACAGAGAGAGTGATTGATTTTATAAGATTATCCTGTGCTCTACCTGGCCAAAGAGTGAAGAATGAAAACATGTGTGAGTTTTCTAGAACTATGTAGGCAGTCTGTTCTTTTAACTAACTATGGTAAATTAAGGTCTTCTGAGGCGGTTCCATTTCTTCTGTGTACTTAACTGGAGACCATACACCCATGTCAGTACCTAACCGGCAGGGGTCCTTTTCTGGTCTCCTGACCCCCACAGTTGATCCCTTTAATATTTCTGGGACTTGCCTTTTCTTTGACTCAGAGAATGTCTCCTACAGAAGGTCTGTAAAAAGGCAGCTTTACCTTTTGAGAAGATTTTGCTAAAAGGAACCATTTAAAGCAACTATTCTTCTCTCCAAACAAAACAGTCCAGTCAAGCCCTCAGTGGTCCTTCAGGCCTGTTTACCGAGTTGCCATGGCAACCATTCAGCTGCCCTCGGTGAAGACCTAGATAAATAGCTGTAAATGAAGCTGGCTCAAGTTAAGAGTGCTGTTCTCCGGGTGGGTTTTCCAAGATCACAGCTAAAATATTTAAGTTTTTTTTTTCCAATATCCTCGGGCATCTTCATATATATATATAATCTTTGGACTTGAACATGAATTTGCATGTTTGCTGGTGTGCGGATCAAGGCTCCTTTGCACCTCTGGTCAAAAGTGCCATCAGCAATTCCTCTCACGCCTCCCTTGAGAGGCCGGGCTTCTTGAGTAGAATCAGGAATGAATTAAGCAAGCACAGCCCAAGACACAGTATAAAAGGCGGGGAGCTGCCCAGGCTGCAGCTAGCCAGGCTGTCGTCCCTCTGTCAGCTGGGAGACTCCCGGGCCCTTGGCCTGGAGATGCAGCTGCTGGAGGTGCTCAGACCCTGAAGAGAGGAAAAGAAACCCCAAGGTAGGGCTTGGTTTGACTGGGATTCCTTTCGGGCTCTGCCTCAAAAGTTTCGTGTGCTTTGTAAGGCTGCTGGCCTGTACAGCTGTTGGATGGGCCGTCTCTCTGCCCACCTAACTCTTAGGTCCCCAACCAAGTGGGGGAGGAGCTGGTTTCGGATTGCACAGGTTTGAACTATTAATAATCCTTTGTAAAAAAAAAAAAAAAAAAAAAATGAAGGACCTTAATCCACTTATCAGCAGAGGCTTTGATTGTTCAGTCTGTTTTTGATGAGGAGCCCAGCTTTGAAAGGGAAAAAAAAAATTATTATGAATGAATCGAAGAGGAAAGTTAGTCATGGTTTCTTTGTTTGAATTTGAAGTATTTCTCCCCGGAAGCTTATTACTACAATCTTATAGCTTTTTCTTTGTCTTCTGCTATATAGAGGAACTATAAAAGAAATCTGCACAAAATTAATTCCTTCTAAATCTGCCTTGTAAAATCGGGTTCTACCAGTGAAATGTAACTTATGTGAATTAAGCTGTCTTCTGTTGGATACTGTGAACTCTTCACACATTTTCACACACAGAGACACTTGTGTGCATACGCGCATACATTAATATTGCTAACAGCCTAGAGAAATACGAGGAAGCAAGGGCACTTCTTGCTACAATTCTCCAAAGGAGAAGGTCCCAGAAGGAAGAACTCTTGGGGAGGGTGAATCTCTAATCTCTGACTGCCAGGGAAGGGTAGGTTGGGTTAGGTTGACATCCATTCTGTTGCTAAGGGTGTCCTGGGAGGGACTGAATGTTTTCAATGGGAAGGTGGCCTTTCATAGTAAATAGAGCAACTTTTGAAAACAATGGTTAACTGTGGGCTGTCACCTACTCGCCTAAAACTACTTTTTGTTGAAATAAGTAAGCATTTATAAATAATCAAAGCCTTGTGAGAGCTTGTGACTGATTCCTCCCTTTCTGTTTTTGTTTGGTTTTTGTTTTTTTGCTTTTTTTTTTTTTTTTTTTTTTTTTTTTTTTTTTGGTTTTTCGAGACAGGGTTTCTCTATGTAGTTCTGGCTGTCCTGGAACTCACTCTGTAGACCAGGCTGGCCTCGAACTCAAAAATCTACCTGCCTCTGCCTCCCAAGTGCTGGGATCAAAGGCATGCGCCACCACTGCCCGGCGATTCCTCCCTTTCTGCAGAGAGGTTTCCTGTAAAGTACCTGGCGCACCAATGTCTCGGTCTCTCACTACCCTCCCGCTCTGTATAGTGGGCCAGTAGTTGTCTGATTGCCCCTCCTGGCAGGTCGCAGGTTGTGCATTGTAGGACGGTTACTGCTCACCGAAGTAAAAGCTGCAGATTGGAGCACGTGCTCCCATCCCTGCCACCGTGCTCCCACCGTCTTTAACTCACCCCGAAGGACTTCCAGAATATTTATTACCCAATCCGAGGGGAGATCTGCTGGCACCTTGGAGCCCGCCCCGACGCTGGGCTGTCCCTGACAGATGGCTTGTTTCTGTAGTCTCTTAGCATATGAAGCCCCACATTAGCATGCGCCTAGGCGGCCCGGGCTGTGTGTGACTTCTGTTTCCGACTGCTCGGGTACTCCTCCCCCCACCCTCACTCAGCTATACAAAGACCGGTCTCCCCAAGTCCTCATTCTCATTCTCCCCAAGTCTCCATCTTCCTTCTCCCGAGCCCCTGCCCTGCTCTTCCCAAGCCGCCCCATCCTCTCCCACTGCCGTTCTCTTTGGCAATTCCAGAGCAGATGAGGACCTGCTTCAAGCTCCTCCTCCATTTTCCTTCACTAGTAGAATGTCTGTCTCCCTTGGCTTCCTCCACCTGGCTGGCTTCTTTATTAAAGAACACGCAACAAAGAATAGTAAGAACCACGCCAGCAGGATCTGCCTGCACCCACACCAGTGAGAAGGAAATGCTCATTGGTTAGGAAATATTTGAAAGATATCGATGAACTTTTCCCTTTCTTCATAATTTCTCTGCCCATACCTTCTTCCCCCATCCCTGTTCCTGGGGACTAAACCCAGGAGCTCACCCACACTGTCCACCTGGGCTACATCTCCCATCCCTTTATCTTTTTTTATTCTTTTATTTTATTTTTGGTTTTTCGAGTCAGGGTTTCTCTGTGTAGCCAAATCGCTGTCCTGGAACTCACTCTGTAGACCAGGCTGGCCTCGAACTCAGATCCGCTATCTCTGTCTCCCAAGTGCTTATCTTGTCTCCCAAGATACACTTATCTTCTATAAATTGGGATCGTCTTAGTTATGTTTTTTTTTTCTAGCCTAATATATCATGAAGCATTCCTAGGATTCTGTCAATAGTTATACCGAGTGTGTGTACATGTATCTGTGTGACGTGTATGGGGTGTGTGTGTATATGAGATGTGTGTGTGAGGTGTGTGTATGTGTGTGAGGTGTGTGTATGTGTATGAGGTGTGTGTGTGTGTCTGTGTGATGTGTATTAGCTGTGTGTGTGGTATGCATGACTAGTGGCCCTCCCCTCATGATAGACAACTGCTTCATAAAAAGACCTCACTGTCCCCAGCCCTTAGTTCAGTAGCAGTTCTTAAAAGTCAGGTTTCTGTTCCTAGATCATTTCTTTTGTTGCAAATATGAATGTTGTATTATTTTTACTCATATTGAGTGAGGGCTAGCCTGCAACTCATGGAGACCCACCTGCCTCTGCCTGGGACTAAGGTGTGAGCCACCATGTCCAGTTTAAATTAATTTTTATTAAACCCCCTTCCCAGCCGGGCGTGGTGGCGCACGCCTGTATTCCCAGCACTTGGGAGGCAGAGGCAGGCGGATTTCTGAGTTCGAGGCTAGCCTGGTCTACAGAGTGAGTTCCAGGACAGCCAGGACAGCCAGAGAAACCCTGACTTAAAAAACAAAACAAAACAAAAAACCCTTCCCTTGCCTTCTCATTTACATGTGAATACCTAAACCCACCTTGGTGGAGACCGGCGGATTCAGTAACACAAGAGAGAAAAAGTGAGGGCGATGGCCTGGATCGGCCCCTTGAGCAAGCTTCCCCTGACTGCTGAATAGTTCAACTAGTCTGAGTCCGTGGGATCAAAACTTTTCCTAGCGCCCTCCTCAAAGCTTCCAGCAGCTTGCTCTGCCCTCCCTCCTGGTCCCCACCCCACCCCCAGGCAAGGGACACCGCTAACTAACTGCCACTCCTTCCTGCCCTCCGGCCGGCCTCCCCACCCCCACCCCAGCCTCTTGACTTGGGCTCTGCCTCTACCTGCCCGTTTTCGACCTCCCAGAGCCTGGCTCCTTTCTCGTTCAGCTCCTGGCTGGTGAGTACCTGACCTTCTCTCCAACGTCTCCTGCCCCTCTCTCCAACGTCTCTCTCCAGCCCGGAGCTCCGTGCTTGGGTTTCACAGTCTCCTTAATTTTGTAATCTTCTTTTTTTTTTTTGGTCCTGGTTGTCTGGATTTTCCAGTACTGGCCTGCCTGTCTCTTTGAAGTGGAGTGTGTCCATGACTGGATTTCATGTCCCTTGTTCCTTGTCCCTTGTCCCTTCCTTCCTGCCTTGGCTACTTCTGTGAATGATGCTTGCCTAACCATTTTCTTTCTTATTTGGCCGAGGCAGGGGGTTGCCACGCTTGGCCTGCTGGCGTGTGGAGTGGGCAGTTGAGGGCAGCTGTGGTCTTAGCCTGTTCGTTGCCAGTGACTCAGCTGTGGTCCTGGCCCTGCTCAGTAGACATGGGCTCAGCCCCCAGCTGTTCCAGACAGACCTCTGGGCTGGGCGAGGGCTTCATTCAGTACTGCATATTGCTTTTCAGCCATTATTATTATTATTATTATTATTATTATTATTATTTGCTCTTAGGGAGATGGCATCCACACACATGGTAACTTTGTGTGTGTGTGTGTGTGTGTGTGTGTGTGTGTGTGTGTGTGTTTTGAGACAGGGTTTCTCTGTGTAGTCCTGGAACTCACTCTGTAGACCAAGCTGGCCTCGAACTCAGAAATCCGCCTGCCTCTGCCTCCTGAGTGCTGGGATTACAGGCGTGGGCCACCACCACCCGGCTGTATGGTAACTTTTTTCTGGTGAATTTTTGTTGCTTTTACTGTCACTGTTTACTCTTAGAAAACTTTACCATTTTCAGTCTTTGAGATGATCAAGTCTTGGCGTTAAACGGCAATGATTCTTCAGACTTTGAAACCGTTGGCAGGGCTTTTACGCCCAGCGTGCGGCACACCACTGGGCGGTGCCTGTGCGCTGTCCACCCTCTCCGATGAATGGCCGCCACCCCCCCCAACCCCCTGTTCCAGCCCTCTGGAAGGACGCAGCCACTAATCACAGCCTGCCAGATGCTGCCCCGGTCAGCAGTACACTTTAGAGGGACTGATCCTCTTCGGTTTTGGAATGACTGGGGGGGGGGTAGTCTCAGCATCCGCCTCTAGGAAAGGGAAGAGACCCCACCCCATCAGAGATGACTTGCTGCTTCCTGCTCCCAACCCAGAAGGTGTGAAAAAAGACACACCAGAAAAGGAATGTTCCTCTGGGTATCAGAGACTTGTGTAGAGCGCTGACTTCTTTTAAGGCTCCCAGACTTAGATACAGTTACGTATTCACACCGAAGACTAAGAAAGATTTGCTAAGTCCCATAGAGATCACTGGCGCCCAGTACAAATCTAACCTAAATGTTGTTAGGTTATTGTGTGCAAAGGAAGAATGAAGGGAAAACTAGCTTAAGTTTGTTCTCTTTTTCCTCTGGTCTCATTTCGAAGCTCGGGTCTGTCGTTTGGTTGGAGGATGGATCGCATTACATAATTTCAGTGATGGCCAGGCGAGAAAGTTTCCATTAGACCACAGGCACACTCTCTTGCAAAAACCCTCCTGAGTCTTCAGTCAGAGGTAGCTTGCAGATGGGGGAAATGTGGTCCTGTGGAGGTGGAAGAACAGGTCGGACCTGGTCATGACGTCATCTGACTCCGATTTCCAGGCTCATAGCAGTGCCTGCTACTCCTCAGAGCGGAGGAGCAGAAACAAAGAGGCCCCAGAGCCTCAGAGCTGTGACATTGGCCACCTTGCTTGTGGCCTGAGCCAGCCGGCTGCCCCTGCTACCTGAGACAAGCCAGTGGCACCCCGTGGTGGTCAACCTCACCTCCAAGGTCTGCCAGCGTCCATGGGGTGAAAGCTTTTCCTATCACATGCTCAGCGAAGAGAAGCCGCTACAGTACAATCGCCACCTGTTCCGTATAGCGCAGTCGCCCGGCCTGGGCTTAGCCTGCCTGTCTTTCTTGTTACAACATGTTGCTGTAGGTACTGAATGGGTGAGAGAGACGGTGCTCTAAGTCCTGAGCAGCCGACCAGGAGGCACACAGGTGGGTCTGGGTTGGGTTGTGGTGGCTGTGGTGACGGTGTCTTTCCATTTCTTCTCTACCCTTTTCAGGTCTTATTGTAGACATAGAGCCCTAGTCAGAACACCAACCACTCTCTTGAGTGCTTGGGGGTGGGGTGGGGTGGGGTGGGGCTGTCAGGGAGACCTGAGAGGAGTTTTGAGAGTGTTTCCTGACATCCTAGGGTTTTTAAACTTTGATCACACTGTAACCATCCATGGTTTTGCTGTGTCAATCACTGGATTTCAGTTGTATCCTGCACGCATTCCTGGCAACCTAGTGACCCCATAGCGGCAGTCCCTCCGACCAGGGCTGTGTCGCAGTATCTCGAGGGGCCCAGTGGCAGAGGCTTTCGTAATTTTCAGAGAACAAGTTAGTTAACTGTGCTGGCAGCCCAGTGAATAATGTTACCTTTCCTGTAGACAACTCGTGGTGGCTAGTGGGACAACCCGGTTCCTTCTCTAAACATTTCTGGAGTAGAGACCAGGGTTGCCACATACCGTGGCGGACACAAGGCTTCCCAGGTGAGTGTCATCTGCCTGTAGCCAGCCGTGGGGGCCTGTGGTGTGAGCACTCATGGCCTGTGGTGTGAACACTCATGGCCTGTGGTGTGAGCACTCATTTTTGTCAATGTTGGTGCAAAGATGAGCTTTGCCCACTTTAGGCAGCGCCTGAGGAGTAATGTGAACGTGTCTGTAAAGCCCCTTGTCCACACTCTGGGTCCCTGTCACCGCTGATGTCACAGTCCCCGTGGGACCATGTGATACGTACATGTGTGTGTGGGGGGGGCAGTTTGAGCTTATTTTCCAAACTCTTCCATATCCCTGCGGGAAGAATTCCTTGTGGAAAAGATGTGTGGAAGGGCCGGTTCGGGGCACTGCGGAGTGTTCTCTAACCCCTAGCTTAGGCATCCTGGGTGTGAAGTGAAGGCGGCTGGCTGACAGGAAGTCACAGGTATTCCAGGGTGAGGAGAGCAGAAGGGGGGAGGGGTTCGTCTGCAAGTCTGACTGCTGTCTGACTGTTGTGACTTGGGTTCAGGAAAATTCACACCCACACACCCCCCACCACTACAACCTTCACCATGCATAGACCTTCCTAATCTCTTCCTATTATTGCTACTGATTTGTGAGTGTGTCTGGGGGGGGGGGTGTCTCAGGGTATTAGGATGAGGCCCTAGGGCCTTCCCCCAGTACACTAGGCTAAATACTTTGACACTCAACTGCATCCCCAGCCTCTGTTTGTTTGAATATTTTGCTTAATCTGGAAACTTTCGTCGATGTCCGGCTCTTTCGTGCTTCCCCGATTGGCAGGAGAATTGTCCCCAGAAGCTGGCCCGCTGGTGCCTCATCCGCTGGGCACTTCCCCGAAGCTGGTATCTGGGGGTAAGAGGAGGGGACACCTAGATAGAATTACATCGCTCAGAAGCCTAGTCCGCCTCCCTGCAGCCCGAGGCCTCCAGCTGTCCCCAGGTCCTGCCCCAGTGAGAGCCTAGTGTGCTTGGGGTCCTGATGACTGCCCCAAGGATGGGAAGGACCTGGCTTTTTGGGGGGTGTCTTTTGACTTCCTGTTTCCTAGCAACTTGTAACTGCTCAGTGTAATCCTGTGTGGTGTTTCTGATTTACACTTAATAGACATTAGCAGCTGCACCGAACAGATACTGTGGGCTGGCTAATTTCCTGCTATGACTTGCAAGCAGCCACTTTAATACATGACTAAGCAGGAAAGACGACTCCTAGGACACGGGGCTCACCCATGCCCTGTCCTACCCAAGCCTGCCTTCCCGCTGGACAGTAGAATGTACCACGGGCTTACCAGCACATCTCCGTCTGTCCCAGCACACCGCATCGAGCAGTTGTCAAATAAAATTCTCCGTTCAATTGTTTTACTGCTGGTGTTTTTATGTGTTCACGAATATTTACAAATCAACTAGATTTGCTTTTTCTCAGCGGTATATCTTTATGCAAACGACTTCGCTTCATCTCAGGTTGCCCCTGAAATGGAATGGGGTAGCGTCAAAAACCTGTTTCAGCTCTGACGTGACATGTTTAGCTCTGAGGCCATGATTATTCTCCCAAATGGCCACTTGTGCTTGGTGGCTTGGTGGCTGGGTGTGTGGCTTGACTTTTTCTAAGTTGCTGTTTTCATCTTTCTTTAGATAATTTATTAGACTTCTTAGCTCCGGTTTGTGGTGTAGGCGTGTGTGAGTGCATATGTGTGTGTCTGTCTGTCTGTATCTGGAAGCCTTTGTTTTCCTCTGTATATTAACTATATTGCGCTTCTTTTTTTTTTTTTTTTTTTTTTTTTTGGTTTTTAGAGACAGGGTTTCTCTGTGTAGCCCTGGCTGTCCTGGAACTCACTCTGTAGACCAGGCTGGCCTCAAACTCAGAAATCCGCTTGCCTCTGCCTCCCAAGTGCTGGGATTACAGGCATCGCCACCACGCCCGGCTTATATTGTGCTTCTTAAAACAAAGCACAATCTTCATAAGATTGGAAATCTCCTCAGCGTTTAAACCCCTAAGCGAGGGCCGAGTCTCGCGTATGATGATGTGTGCGGCTCCCATTGTCCTATCTGCTGCGGCCGCAGCGCTATGAATCCGTTCGCTCAGACAAGCATTCCAGGTCTCAGTCTGACAATATCTCAGGTCTGGACTTTGAAAGAGCGTTTGCCTGCCGTCTCCCACATACCCCACTTCAGTTCTGCCTTTTTCCAGCTGGGAATCCTGGTCGGTCGAGCTGCCCGGCTGTAACCTTGGGCGTGACTCAGTGAGAGCCGAGGCTATTCAGCATTCTAATGAGCGGTGTGGGCGTCCCTGCCAGCAGAGACAGCTGCCCTCCTAATTTGTATTTCTCAGCATGATTTGTCCGAGTGAGTCTGAATAGAGGGGCCTGTGACCTGTTCAGTATGGCGGCGCTGTAGAAATGGTAGGGTGATAATGAATGCGTCGAGGTTGGGATTTAGTTGCACGGGATGAAAAGGCTGCCTTGGGTGCTTTAGATTATGCCCAAGGCTGCTCTCTGAGGGTTTCCAGATGGGATTTCTACAGAGGGTTGAGCCTTCTGTCAGCCTCTACGGGGCTGGGGTCTGACTTGGAATAAATTATCCTTCCCATGCTCTTTCTCTGGGTCTTTCTGTTGTTCGGGGCTTCTCTGAGATAAGGTCTCTGTCCTGGAATTTGCTCCCTAGTCCAGGCTGACCTTGAACTTGCACCGGTCTGGTCTTCCTGCCTTCTGGGGCTGGAATTGAGATGTGCTCCTCCACACCTGGCCGCCTCTTCTGTGTGCATTTCCGAGACTTGTGTAACACTCTCTTTTGGATTCACTTTGGTGTTTGGGATGAGACTTGAGAAACGGCCCAGCTTGAGACAGACAGCCTCTGAACAGCTGGAGAGTCCGGTGACCTGGCTTCCCACCAGGGTGGCTTTCAGGACCTGGGCCTGCCTCTGCTGCTTCTGTAAGCAAAAGCAACTAATATTTTAATAGCTGTGATGCCAACCTCCCTGCTGTGCAAAGCCCCCTCCCCCCACTGACTAGCCCCTGATTGAGATCTCCCCAGGCAAGCTGAGGATGCTAACTGCAGGCAGTGCTCTCCCGCCAAGCTCCACCCGAGCCCACGTCTTAGTGGATCCCCAGATTCCGTTGTTTAAATCCCATTGTAGTTTTTTGAGCTCCAGCGTCCCTGAAGAGTGTGTGGGCTGACTTCATTTGGTCACATGGACACGACAGGCCTTTTCTTATCATCTTCAAGGGACCCTTTGAGAATGTCTCTGATGGCAGCACAGTTCGCATAAGAAAAATTGATCTCTGTCTGAAATCCGAAGTCTCCTTGGAATAACTCAGCTAGGGGGCCACAACCTCCTGGCTCAGGGAGGAAATACCCGAGCCCCTGGCTGTGAACTCGCGCAACTAAAGTTGATGGGTTCCAACACTCTGATCTGCTCTGCTCCCCATTCCATCAGCCTTCCTCCCTGACACCCCCGCACCTCACCACGCCCAGGCTTCCACAGGACATGAGCTCACCTTGTACGCCGGCAGGGTTTGAGAGCATCCACTCCTGAACCCACACACACCACCTGTGTCTGTCGGAGCAGCGCCTCAGCCTCCCTCCTCCAAGCCTGACTATACTCTGGGCACTGTTTTCCCATGACTCCCAGCCCAGGGAACTTGGGCATTCGGCCACGGCTGCGGAGGCCACCCCTGGTGCTTCTCACTGAGGCAGGGAACTCTGGTCCCTCCTTTTGTCTGACTCTGGGCTTTGAACCTCAGAATCTGGATTACCAGTCACGTGCCACTAGTGTGTGCGTCCCTCTGCCCACACTGGCTTGTCATTGAGGCTTCATCGCCGGGGACAGTCCCTTTTTGAGGAATCCACTTTCTCTCTGTAAGATCTCTGTCTACCACCAGCCAGTGGCACCCGGTACCTCTGTCTCCTGCATAAACTCCAGATCTTCAGGACAAAAACTGCCAATGCTTGATGTGCTCAGAGGTTCTGCTTCCTAGGAAGGCTTGTTTAGAGCTTCCCGCAGTGTTAGGACTTCCAGTCAATGCATCTGTAACGCCTCAAGTTTGGAAAATGGCTGCCAGGCCGGCATCTGTCACGGACTCTGAGAACATCATGCAGTTTTGTCTTTTGTCAGCATGTTTTAAACTGTGCCATTGAGGTCCATCTCTGACTACAATGAAGGCCATGTCTTAGAGTCAGCATCAACCCTGGAAAGGGTGAGAGCTGAACCTGAAGAGACGTCTCCCTGGAAAGCCTCCCAGCACTGGAAACGGTCCTTCCCTGGAGTCTTTTAAGCAGGTCTCTCCGGCCCTGGCTTTCCTGCTGGGTTCTAGAACTGGGACTGGGAACTGGTTGGGCCTCCCTCTGCGCAAGGCTTTCAGAGTGTGTGTCTGGCGCTGGTGATTGCTGTGACATGATCTGGCTTGGGAACAGCAGTGCCAAATGCAGTTGGCGCTCCTCAGCAAGGCTGGCTAGGGGTCGCCTCGAGCACTGGTGAGAAGTCATAGTGGGAGGACTGAGGGCGGTCCGTTCCGTCCCCTGTTTAATCTAGAGAACTCTTTAAAAAGAGTGCCATGACTGACCCCAGAACCCTGAGTAGATATTTTACACCTGCAGCTTCAAGGAAAGACGGAAGTCAGCGCTCTTTCCTGCCCCCTCACCCTGCAGTGAGACACAGAAAGGAAAGGCATCCGGTGCCGCTGGGGTCACACATACAGAGGTACACCCAGGCTCGCCATGATGGAGATGCACCTTTCAGTCCTTGCCCGGCCTCAGCACTGGAAACCACACTACCATCTAGTACTTTTACCATGTGCCCAGTTGCATGGCAAAGGGCAAAGTTTTGTTTGTTGTTGTTGTTTTGATGCTATTGTTACCATTGTGTGTGTGTGTGTGTGTGTGTGTGTGTGTGTGTGGTGCACAAGTCAAAGGACAACTTGAAGGAGTCTTCTCTTCTCTCATCATGTGGGTCCTGGGGATGGAACTCAGGTTGTCAGGCTTAGCCGCAAGCCCCTCTACCTGCCGAACTGTCTTACCAGCCCCACACTGGCAGGTTTTCCCGTCCTTTTGCTGGCTGACTATGGGTCAGCACATTTGAAAAGTGCAGTGAACAGTGCCGTGTGTCAGCCATCGGGGAAGCCCTTAAATGCTTGCCGGCCGCCTGGCAAGTGTCCCATTGGGGACCTCGGCCCATCGCTGGCCCCGAGGAAGAGCACAGGGCTTAGAGCAGCTGGGCATGAGGTCAGGCAGGGCGGGCGTTGTCCATGCTCAGTGTGAATGGAGTGACAACAGTGGAGCCCACGGCCCTGGGCAGGGCTCCCCGATAGTTCTTCCAGGCCATTATTGTCCCTGGCGTGTGGTTGGGTGCTCTTTCTCTTTAATTCAGGATGAAATGGTAACTTTCCTTTGACATTCATCCACGGTGAATGTCAGTGTCGGCCCCCCACATTCAGAAAGCTGGGATCTGGTCCTTTGGGAACACACAGTTGTCCTTCTGCACTCCCAGGGGAGACTCCATGCCCTGCTGGGGGGAGCCACGCGGCTTCCTGTGGAGAGAGGAAGGAGGGTGGGAGCCCCTCGCAGTGGCGTGGAGACGGGAGAGCAGGAAGCTGGGCCCGGGCAGTGTGCGCACACAGCCCTGGAGAAGGGCAGGAAGTGTGCAGCAGACCCAGGGCCTGACAGAGGCAGGAAGAGTGTGGACGGACGGACGGACGGACGGACGGAGGAAGAGCTGTGCAGAGGCTGCCTTGGTTCTCGTCCCTCAGGGGAGCATCTGACCATGTGTTCCCTGCGTCTGGGTTTCAGGCCGGTGTGGAGTCTGGAAACAAGTACGTGACAGGGTACGCTAGCAGCTGAGGTCTGAATGTGAGGAGTCCTGTGGGTTCGAGAGAGGAAGGCTTGTTCCAAACACTGGAGGGCTGGCTGGTGGCCCGCACCGGTCCTTCCGAGTGCTCGGGAGGATGCATTGGCACGCCATCTTGGCCTGCGAGGCCTTGAGTCAGCGCACTCTTCTACGTGGCTCTCTCTCACCACAGCCCTCGGCAACAGAGGTGCCCTGCTCAAATGACTGTTCAAAAAGTTAGCGAGTCAACGGTACAAGGACCTGTTGTGTTTTGGAAGTTAAATGCAGAATTGATGGGGGAAAATACATGTGTGAGAAGCTCTGTCGTGAAAGCTGTTTCCCACGGCATGTTTGACGTTTGACGTTCGGAAAGGCCTCATATCTGATGTTCCACGCGCTTAGTTTAACCGTCCCTCCGGCTTTGCTGGTCCGTGGTTTTACCTCCAGCCTTCCTCCTCCCCTTGAGATGATTAGATCAGTTGCTGAGCGCCGTGTGTCTTAGAGCTCTTCTGCCTGAGCAAGCCTTGGGCTCTACCTGCGGAGGAGCTGGCTCCTTCTCAGGCAGCAGACACACGTGGAGTGACTCTTTAAGCTTGTTCGTTTACTCCTGAGAGCTTTTGTGGAGCATGGGGTCGATCTCTTCTGATGGCCCTTCCCCCGAGCCACATCCCTGGCCCAGCCACGGCTTTAACTTAGGAATTGGCTGTGTGTGTGTGTGTGTGTGTGTGTGTGTGTGTGTGTTCGTTCAGTTCACGGCTGATATATAAACAGGCCACCTGAAGTCACTGGATAGCCTTTCTATCTCTCTCTCCACCTTATCCTCTTGAGAGAGACTCTAGTTGAACCTAGAGCCAGACAGACAGCCACCAAGCTCAGTGAGCAGAGCCTCCTGGTCCCCTGCCCCTCTGGGGTTACAAGTACGCTTGGCCACATACCCAGCTTTTATGTAGGTGTCAGGGATTTGAACTAAAGTCCTCTGGCTTCCCAGCCCTGCAGGGCCATGTTTTGGTAAAACTTTATACAAATAGGCTGAACTTTGACAGCTCCTGCTCTAACTGCCTTATCTGTGGATTCCTTCCTCCCTCTCCCCGCTTCCTTTTAAGTGCGTAGTAGGTGTTTTGTTTGTATGTCTGTCTGGGTGAGGGTGTCGGGTCTTCTGGAACTGGAGTTACAGGCAGTTGTGAACTGCAGTGTGGGTGCCGGGAATTGAACCTGGGCCCTATTGGAAGAGCAGCCCAGTGCCCTTAACCACAAAGCGAGCTCTCCAGCCCCCAGACTAGATTTATTTCTTTCTTTTATTATATGTGAGTACACTGTAGCTGTTTTCAAACACTCCAGAAGAGGGACTCAGATCTCATTACAGATGGTTGTGAGCCACCATGTGGTTGCTGGGAATTGAACTCAGGACCTTTGGAAGAGCAGAGATAACCACTAAGTCATCTCTCCAGCCCCCAGACTAGATTTCTATTTGGTCTACTCCCTAAGTAGCTCTTATGCTGAAGTTCATTCAGGGATACTGGTGATAAATTAGTTCTTGGCTGCCAGTGAAGCAAGCTGACTCAAGCCAGGTTAGATCTATTAACTACAGGCTTATTGGGAAGACGCTCTTGGGTGAGTTCTCTCGCCCCAAGGAAGGGGGCCAGGGAAGCTACCACTGCTTTAGATAAAGAAGGATGGCCCCAGCCCTGGGCTGCAAAGTTTAGAGTTGGGGGCAGGGTGTGCCAGGTAGAGACTGAGGGATGCTGGGAGAACCTGGAGGCAGGTCTGCTTTGATATATAAAATATGCACCTCAGTCCCTTGTCGGTGGGTTGAAACCCAACACTGTTTCAGTACAGAAATGAACTGTACTCTTAATTAAGTACAAGAATACTTTAATTCTGCAAAAAAACGTCCCACCCGGAACTGGAGAGATGGCTCAGTGGTTAAGAGCGCTGACTGCTCTTCCAAAGGTCCTGAGTTCAAATCCCAGCAACCGCATGGTGGCTCACAACCATCCGTAATGAGATCTGATGCCCTCTTCTGTGTGTCTGAAGACAGCTACGGTGTACTTACATATAATAAATAAAGATTTAAAAAAAAAACAAAAAACAAAAAACGTCCCACCCCCTTCCTGAACTTACACTTTACACGTGTGGATAGCTAGGGCCTTAGCAGAAACTCTGCCGGACCCTAGCAGGCATGTCCTGTGTGACCCTAGACAAGTTAATCCACTTTTCTGTGCTTCAGGAAATGAATGCATCTCTCAAAGGGGGATAGCAGTGATGCCTGTCTACTAGAATCGCTCAAATTGGTGCCTGACTGAGCGCCTCGTCCTCAGTACAGGACAGCTTTCCATGGTATAAATCCTGTTGCTGGTGGTTTTGTGGTTGGGCTTCCTACTAGTAATGTTAGTTCAGTGTTTACCACCATTACCATTTGTAAATGCAAATCGACCCAGGTACTAGGTCTGGAGGGTCCCACTGGACCAGCGATTCTGAGGGTGGATTTGGCACTCACAGGGTGTCACTCTGTCACTTGACCCTCTGTGGCACTCACAGGCTGTCACTCTACACTTGACCTTGCCCGTTAAGGAGAGAGAGCATTGCAGTCTAGAAGGTCAGCAGGACAGCGACCTGTCTGTCAGCAGCTTTAAATCTGCCTCCTGCGCTGGGAGGTAGAGACTCAAGTCCCCTCCCCGACCCCCTGCCACTAATCTTCTTCCTTGGCCTACCAAATGCTAGGTTACAGGTATGAGTCACCATGCCTGACAAAAACTGGACTTTTTTTTGTTTGTTTTAATTGGACCAAGTCAGCGACTGAGAGACTGAACCCCGGCCCTTCAGTGCTAAAATCTGAGTAATGCGTTTCCAGCATATTGGCTTCCGGGAACAGAGCTCATCCTTCGCCGGACACCCATCTTCATTTCTTCCCTCAAGAAGTTTTCATCTCTGAGAGGCTGTGTCTGTGGAGATGAAGTCTTGCCTTTGCCACGTGTCCATAGTTAGCCTTGTTGTCTGCAGATCTGACCTACACGCAGCATTTGTTTCCGAGAAAGCCGACTTTGGTAACTGTGCAGTTTGTATTTGTCTGGTGTGGGGGATCCGGGCCTGGTGTGACCATGGGCCCTGGCCCGGAGCTGATCTCCAGGCTAATGGCGTGGCTTGAGTAAGTCTCAGCTTTCTTTCAGCAGACCATTCCCCGCGTGCTTCTAGTTTTCTCATCCAGGGAACACAGCGAACAAGCCCCCCAAGACAGCAGAGTCTCCGCTAGGTTGGGTGCTGTGTGTGTTGAAGAAACAGGATGGCTTGTTCTCCAGGACAGGTGGCGGCCGCTCCCGCCTGGGCCTGCCGCAGGGATTTGGAAGTCCTTCCTGAAGGGGAGGACTAGTCGAATGGCGTGAAATTCCTCAGTTATGGTCTGAAGACTTGTTCTGGGCTGGAGGTTTGCTCAGCTGGGAGAGTTCGCCTAGCATACAGGAAGCCCTATTTGTAGCCCCCACTACCCCATAAATCAGGCGTAATCTCAGGACCGAGGAGGCTGGAAAGTCAGTTGAAGGTCATTGCAGGCTCCAGAGAAGTTTGAGGCTAAGATACTTGAGACTCTCTGGAGAAAGCCAAGGTCATCATGGTGAGTTGTGAGGTCATCAGTTTACGAATTTATAGTCAGCTATGTGTCAGGTGGCTTCTCTTCTGGAGACGATCATTTCCTGCCTTTCAAACCCAACGTTTTAAAATCCCAGTAGATCCTGCTTAGCAGTGATGGATGGGAGATCTCTGCAGAGAGACGGTTCCATCCCGTAGCCAGGGGCATCATCCAAAGCTGCTGTTGTTGCCTCATGAAATCAGAATCAGTTACCGGCCGTCCTCTGCCTTGTTTAGGTGTCTACCCTTCCTACTATGCTATGCGGCATCCTCCAGTATTCTCTTAGGGGACTCACGGGTGTGCGGAGATTTTATTTTAGTCCCCGGGGCTGTGGGTGTCCTGGTACCTCATGGGCATGTAGAGCTTCATTCAGCTCGTGGCCTGCAGCAGGCCGGGCCGTCCTACCTGCACTCTGCCGGGCTTTTCTCGAGGGAGGTCTGCGGATTGTTTTCCCAATGCTCAGAGGCATCCCAACATTAAAAGGTTTGCAGATAAGAGTCCGGAAAGGGGGCACAGACCAGGCGGACAGCGGATGTCAGTTCAGTCTCTAGATCCAACTCCGAAAGCTGGACGGGCGGGGTGACACGTGCTTGTGTTCCCAGCACTGCAAAAGAGGAACCAGGGGCCTCCCCAGCCAGCTAGTCCTCAGTGAACTCGGGTCTCAGTGAGAGAGGGCCTGTCTCAACAAATCGGTAAATAACTCCTAAGAAATGACAGCTGAGATGGCCCTCTGTGCTACACGTGCACACACAGAGAAGAGCACAGTGAATAGACAGAGACAGACAGACAGACAGATGAGAGGTCCACAGATAATAAGCTCAGTCAGTTTTCCTTGATTTACTAAGTACAGGTGGCATGTCCCTTTACCATAGGCAGTGACTTCGTTCCTGTTGTGTGATGTGCAGTACCCGGAGGCCGGGTCACATTTTGGGCCATCAGATTTAGGAGGGTGTGTACATCTGGCTCAGCCTTCATTAGGAAGCCTCTGCCCTTCGTCACCAGGTGTCTGTTGCCCTTGATTTTAAATTTCCGGTGGCAAATATTTGCCCAGGAGTTATTTACCTTACTCCTGTTGCCAGTCCTTTGTTTCGGTCTAGGTATTTTGGCTTCTTCTTTCAGACTAAAGAAAAATATTTTTTCTTCTCTTTTTACACTTCTTAAGATCGATCTCTGTCTCTGTCTCTGTCTCTGTCTCTCTCTGTGTGTCTCTCTCTCTCCCTCCCTCCCTCCTTTCTCTGTCTCTATCTCTCCCTCCCTCCTTCTCTCTCCTTCCCTCTCCCTCTCTCCCACTCCCTCTCTCCCTCCCTCCCTCTCTCTTTCCTTCTCTCTCTATCTCTATCTCTTTCTTTCTTTCATCCCCCCCCCCCCCCAGTATTTGACTGAATTCCTCAAGCGTAAGTTAAAACTAGGTTCCACCCTGTCTCCAGTAGGCAAACTTTCTCTTACCTTCGCCCCTTAGGCGTTTTAAATCCCAGTGCCTGCTGGGCCTTAAAGGGGCTTCCTTTTCATACTTTCTCCATGACTGGGGCTCAAACCCGGAGCTTTAAAGGTGTGCTGCAAGTCATCACTGACTTCCGATCCAGCTTCCTTTTGCTACATTGCATTCTTAGATAGAGTCTTATATAGCCCAGGCTGGCCCTGCCTAACATTCCTCTGGCTCCGTCCCCTGATTACAGGCAGACACTGTGATACCCAGCCTTTCATTTGTAGTTATTTTATTCCGGCTTTGTGTTGTTTGTCTTTGAGACAAGGTCACACTTACTTATTATAGCCCTGGAACTCTCTATGTAGAGCAGACTTTGAACTTGTCTGATCTTCCTGCCTCAGTCTCCTGAGTTAACTGTAACTATAAGAGCAGGCAGGTACATGGCCAGCCAGTTCAGGCACCGCGTGACTGACTAGTTGAAACACAGGTTTCCTTGGCTTTTGACTGTTTCTCAGGTGTGCAGCCCTGGGCAAGGTCAACACATGGAACACATTCACCCCCTCCGTGAGACCCCCACCCCCATGGCTGGCTCCCCACCTCCCTCCCCGGCCCACTTTCTATTGTGTTTCCCTCTTCTCAGTGTTTCATTGAATTGAATCATAGGACATGTGATCTTTTGTGATGGATTCTTTCACTTAGCACCGGAGTTCTCAACCCAGATCTTTACATGACACTTCGTAACACTTAAGACTGTAGCAAAACTACAGTTTTAAAGTAGCAGTGAACATCATTCTATGGTTGGGGGGTCACCACAACATGAGAAACAGCATTAGAAAGCTCGAGAAGCACTGCCTTGGCATGATTGTTCTGTGTCACGGGTGAGTAGCTCATCCCTTTCTAGGCCAAATTATATCCCATCATAGAAGATAGACAGTCGGGCCTTTGTATCCATGAGCCCTGCTCTTGAAGAGGACCTGGGTTCAGTTACCTGCGCTCACACTGGATGACTCACAACTGCCTAACTGCTGCTCCTGGGGATGACGCAACACCCTCCTCTGACCTTCTGGGGATGGGCGCTCTCTCTCTCTCTCTCTCTCTCTCTCTCTCTCTCTCTCTCTCTCTCTCTCTCTCTCTCTCTCGGTGCACATACACATATGCAGGGACCAGAGGGCTCAGAAGGCCCTGCCCCTAACTGACTAAGTATTGGCCGTTGACAACTCCTGGGAGCGTCAACTTTAGTCTTGTGTGAGGCCCCTGGTAGGTTGGTCTCGTCCTTAGATGAAGTAATGAAGTAAAATCAATAAATCTTTAAGAAAGGAATGTGGACAGGGCCTGGGGCACAGTACTTAAGGGTGCCTGCATTGTCTCCTTCTCTATGCACCTGTCAGTGGACTCCTTTGAGTACCCGCCCAGTCTGGAAGACACACACCCTAGACTGCTCTGGAATGTCTTTAAAGGTGCACTGCTACTGAACCGCTTTGTTCTGCGTGGTTCTGTTCCTTTTCTTCTCCTTTTCTTCTAAGCCGGTCTCTTCTCCTGAATTCAAACCCACTCTTGCTCACACGAGTGCCCGGCCATTCGGTCACCCACAGGCATGGCCAGTTTTGCAGGAAGGGCTGGGCTGTTGGTTGCACACGCGTTTCTGTAGCTTCTTTTCAAAGTGAGTCCAGAATCCTCAGCTGGCTCTTTGCATCTTATTGTTGGAGGTGCTGACACCCCTGGCAGGCTGGTGACCCTCCTCTTCCTTAGGCTGGGTTATGGCTATAGTGTCATCTAGCCCGCAAGGGTGTCCTTTCCTAACAAAGGTCTGCCGCGCCCGCGCCCAGACTCTGTTTTGAGCCCCCAGACCATTCTATCTCAAATGCTCCGTCCCCCAGACCATTCCGTCTCAAATGTTCCGTCCCTCTTCGGCCTGGGACTGTTTCTTGCAATCCATCCCACCCTCCCCCAGACCAAGGCAGGCAGGCAGGCCCTTTCGCACCCCAGAACTTAGTGTGTGCTGCTGCTCTCCGTTACAGCGGGCCTTCTCGTTCTGGTTCAAGTCCACGGGCTGCCTGGGGCTCGCCAGCCTTTTCATCTCCCATTTTGTGTCCTTTTTAAAACAATATTCTTTTTGTTCTCGTTCATACACGTGTATGAACTGTATCTGGGTTGTATCACCTCCTCCCTTCTAGCTTGGGGCCATCTTTTTTTTTTTTTTTTTTAAGGGTTCAGTTAGTGTCGTCTGCATGCATGTAGGCAGGGGTAGGAGCATCCAATGACATGACCCACCTACTAGAAGCCACATGCTAGAAGAAAGTTGACTCTCCTCTCCCAGGACCTGTCAACCGCCAGTCGCCTGCCCATTAGGGGCAGGGCCTGATGAGCCTGTCTGGCACCTTTGTAGACTGGCCTGAGCCTGGACGGCACGGCTTCTGTGAGATCACAAGTGGAGTAGCCAGGCCTTTTCCCAGAAGACAGCCTTTCTCAGCTCTCCTACACCGCCATGCTGTTTTCTGAGCTGTGGAAGGTTGTGTAGACCGAGGCCCAGGGCAGCGCTAATCCTTAACGCAAACGTTTCGAAGACAGTTTGACTGACTGACAGGTGAGCATTTTGCAAAGTGATTGTGGTAGCTCCGCCCACCCTGCTCCCAGGGCCTGTGACCCCAGCCTTGGACTCTGGCATTCCTGCATCAGGCATGAAGTCCTTTCTGGGGGGGACAGACCTCAAAGCAAAAAGTGGTTAGTTACCCTCATAACTGTAATGCCACTAACAGACCAGCAGGTACACCTTATAACCAAGTCCATTCCTGTCTGTCTGTCTGTATGTTAAATACAGTATATTAGACTTTATATGGTGGGGGTGTGTGTATCTGGAGGCCAGAAGCTAACTTCAGGTAACTTCTACTGCTTGCCAGTTCTTTCTTTCTTTCTTTCTTTCTTTCTTTCTCTCTCTCTCTCTCTCTCTCTCTCTCTTTCTTTCGTTCTTTCTTTCTTTCAAAATTTTATTTATTTGATATATATGATGAGTAAACTGTTGCTCTCTTCAGACACAACAGAAGAGGGCATCAGACCCCATTATAGATGGTTGTGAGCCACCATGTGGTTGCTGGGAATTGAACTCAGGACCTCTGGAAGAGCAGTCAGTTATTCTAACTTCTGAGCCATCTCTCCAGCCCGCCAGTTGTTGTTTTTTTTTTTTTTGTTTGTTTGTTTGTTTTTTCCTTTACACTATTTACCCACCTCTGAAAGGGCCATACTTATGGGTGGGGTTGGTTCCGTTCTACTATGCATGTTCCTGGGGTAAAATTCTGGTGCAAACGCCTTTACCTACTGAGCCACTCCAGTGACCTACCAGATAACTTTTGAGACAAGGCCTCCCACTGAACCTGAAGCTTGCCATTTGGGCTAGGCTGGCCGGCCCGGTGAGTCCCTCAGATCTGCCTGTCTCTGCTGCCCAGTATCAGGGGTCACAGAAGTGCCACTGTGCCCAGCTGTGCACATTTACCCACTGATCATCTCCCGAGGGCCCTGATCAGTAATGACTTTTGACACGCCTGCCGACCTGCCAAACTTCAGAAACCTTGGGAACAAACTGCAGTCCCCACTGTGGTGAATCTTCCACGAGTATGAATCAACCCCCCCCAAAAAAAATTGCACATAGTAGGTGTTTAATAACTATCTCCGAAGCCATCAAGCTGGGGCTGTAATTGCCTGGGGTTAGAACTGTTCCTTCCAAAAAATCTAGTCTATTTGTTCTCATAAAAACCTAGCTTTCAGTGCTCTGCAGGAAGTCTTTGTTGGGGTGCGCCCCGCCTCAGAGAACTAGTTACCATCGAGGACTAGCAAGCTTTAGGCAGCTTTGAAAAGCAAAATGCTCCTTGTCCAGCCTCCAGCTGTGACATCTTTGAAAGTTAAATTCACCAGAAAAGGAAGTTGCCACTGAAAACAGAAGCGCCAATGGAAAGCTGGGGACGCCCCCTCGTGACCACCGGGAGGCGGGTTGCCCAGGGCGACCATCGGCCTATAGATCCCCCCCTCCCCTGGTTAAATTACTGGGAAGGGGCAGAAACACAATGGCACTGGAGCCTGCAAAAAGCAACAGCTCCCAGCGCCCCCCTCGCCCTTCCCGGGGCTGTATCGAATCCTAGAACCACACCACACTAATTAGCCCGGAGAGGAAAGGGTTGTCATGGTGACCGGGCACTTTTTAAAGCACAGGAATGGTGTTCATTATTGTTCCAAGTCTCTAGCTGTGGGGAAAAAGGTCAGGGTGGCAGTTGTTTTTCCCCCGTATGAAGTTTGGCCCGAGAGCCTAACAGAAGGTGGAATGCCCTTCGGAGACTCGGGAAGATGGTGAGTGACCGCGCGTGGAGGGGCGGCCCGGACTCGTATGTCCTAGAATGTTTTAATAACTAACTTGGGTGCCAGGCTAAGGACTTAGATGGAGGAAGTAAGAGGCAGCAGGGCCGGAATGTGAGTCAGGCACAGGCACCGCGGAGGCAGAGGGGTGTGAAGAGTTCTCCCTTGCAATGGCACAGCATTCAGACAGTTAAAAGGTTCTCTGCTTCCAGGGAGTGTAACCAAATTGAAACAGGCTGACACTTTCTTTGATATTCACTTTGTAAGTAAATAAACTCTCGGTGCTGTTCCTTGTAGACCGTTACCGCTTGGATTTTATTTCTCAATCTATAAAGCCCAAAGTGTCACGGGCAAATGCATTTAGGGCAGCCACTTACCTCAAAGTGCCAGGCTCTGAGCCAGAGGTTGCAGTATGTCAGGGGTGGTTTGGTTTTCACAGCCTTGTGCTTTTCTTACGGAATTCAAATGCAGAGACTGAAAAATCCAAGTCACTGGTCTCTCTCTCTCTCTCTCTGGCCGCTTGCCGTAAATTGTTGGCTACACTCGGTTAGAATACAGCTAAGTAAAGACAACCTGACCGCCGTGTTTGTGTAAGACATTCTTGAGAGAAGTCTGCCTGCCAGAGACAGGGCAGCTGTTCCATCACGTGTGTGTGTGTGTGTGTGTGTGTGTGTGTGTGTGTCTGTGTGTGTGTGCGCTGTCTTAATTTTAGTTTTTAAAACTGTAGCATACCCTAGCTTTAAGCTTGCTTTTGTGTTCATGACTGTGTTTCTTTTAAGGGTCAGAGAGAGAGCTACTTTGTGTTTTTTGGACTTTTCAACAGTATGGCTCTGTTTTTTTGGGGGTCCTTTTATTAGACTTCTATAGAATAACAGCATGCGAGTTAATTAAGGGGAATACGGGCCTGGATGAGATGAGTGGATCGCCATCCAAAAAGCTGCAAGTGGGAAATGACCCACTTCGCCTTCCCCTGGAAGACGATTGTTCAGCAGCAGTGCCAGCTGGCAGCTGCGGACGGACGAATGGACGGACAGACGGACGGGAGAGCAGACTGCAGAGGAGGCATCTTGGCTCAACTCCCCCCTCGGGCCTGTGTGTCCCAGTGCTCACCTCTGATGGGACTCAATAAGTGGAGTATGGGGCGCTAGCAAACTGAGTTCTCTTGTCTCTTATCCTCTGGCATCTCCAACCCCCTCCCCCAGTGTGTGTGTGTGTGTGTGTGTGTGTGTGTGTGTGTGTGTTAGAGTATGAGTATGTGTGCGAGTCGATGTCATGTGTGTGTGCTCCTCACTGTATACTACATTTTTTTAGCTAAGGAAACACCTCTGTATCCTAAGTTTAAGAAACAGCAATGTGTAAATATAGAATATATCCAATAAAAAGATGAAAAAAAAAAAAAGAGACAGCAATGTGTGCGTGACACTTTAGACTTTTGAAAAAGGTTATTATCACAGAGATGAGCGTGGACAGCCACATGTTTGTGACATGGCCAAGTGTTTGGACGTGGACACTGATATTTTAGGAATTGTTGGTACCATTCAAGATACAATCATGGTATGGTGATTACAGTGGACTGTGATATATGCTAAAGTATCTACTTCTGAGATCAAATCGGCAATAAATACGAGGCATTAAGCAGGCCGGTGGGCACAGCAGTGTCGTTCTGGAGCTGGGGGGGGACCGGCGACGACTCCGCAGACACATAGCCTCCAGTGTGTATTTTCTGTAGACTCTAAATTACTGTGTGTCTGTGCGCCCTAGAAGGGTGGCCTTCCGAGCGCTGTGGCATCTAACTGTGCCCGACCTCACGGTGCAGATGCCAGACCAGTTTGATCAGGCGGTCGTGCTCAACCAGCTGTGCTACTCGGGGATGCTGGAGACGGTGAGGATCCGGAAAGCAGGGTATGCCGTCCGGAGACCCTTCCAGGACTTCTACGAAAGGCAAGGAGGGGCTGGGTGCCATTCTCTCTGCCCTCCGGCGTTACCGCTTTTCTTTCTCTCCCGTCCCCTTCACGGGGGAACCGGGGAGAAAGCAAGTCACAAAGCTAACTCTGTGCCCTTCCTTCCGCCGCAGATATAAGGTGCTGATGAGGACCTTGGCTCTGCCTGAGGACATCCGAGGGAAGTGCACCGTGCTCCTGCAGCTCCACGACGCTTCTAACAGCGAGTGGCAGCTGGGGAAGACCAAGGTACAGCGGCAGGAACAACCGCCACCACGCCCGTCCAGGGCGCTGGGGATGCCACAGGCTGTTCTAGTCTCAGATACTGCTAAGTGGTGGTTGTTAACAAATGGTTCATGTGGTGTGTGTGTGTGTGTGTGTGTGTGTGTGTGTGTGTGTGTGCTCGCGAGTGCCCCAAGAGTCCTGAATCAGCGCCTTGTGTTATGGACCCACAAGCAACCCCCGCCACCTCAGGGGTGAAACTCCAAGGCCTTCCCACTCTGCTTTGGACCCCGAGTGTCTCATTCCTGCCGTCGCCACAGCAGTTATTGTGCGGGAGACCAGCAGACAGCCTGAAATGCTGTGGGTTGCCAAAACCTCAGCCAAGAGCTTTAAGTAAAAGCCACATCTGGCTGCGCTCCTGTAGCAGGGTCCCCTGGCCCCTTGCTCCAGGTGAGAGCGAGGTAGAGACAGAGAGGCCTCGAGTCCGCAGATGCTAATGCCGAGCGCCAATAGCAGATGCAGGTAAGTTGGTATTGATTATGAGATCAAGGAGACCCTTGACCAGAGGGAGCCTGGAAGAACCTGTATTTCAATCCTGAGCCTGGTGTGTTTGTAACCACTGAACCAGTGAGCTTCTTTTCTACCTTCCAGCTTGATTATTAGAAAAGTGTGTGTGGCTTGGCAGTGGTGGCGCACGCCTTTAATCCCAGCACTTGGGAGGCAGAAGCAGGCAGATTCCTGAGTTTCAGGACAGCCTGGTCTATATAGAGTGAGTTCCAGGACAGCCAGGGCTATACAGAGAAACCCTGTCTCAAAAAAATAAATAAATAAAAAGAAAGAAAAGAAAAGTGTGTGTGTGTGTGTGTGTGTGTGTGTCTGAATTGAACTCAGAACTTCATGCATATTGTATGCAAAACACTCATTCTTACCACTAAATTACACCCTCAAGTCCTCTAATTTCTTTCTCTTTTTTTTTTTTTTTTTTTTTTTTGGTTTTTTCGAGACAGGGTTTCTCTGTGTAGCTCTGGCTGTCCTGGAACTCACTCGGTAGACCAGGCTGGCCTCGAACTCAGAAATCCGCCTGCCTCCGCCTCCCAAGTGCTGGGATTAAAGGCGTGCGCCACCACCGCCCGGCTCTTTCTCTTTTTTATAAAAAGATTTATTTTGTGTTTAATTCTATGTTCTGTGTATGGTTATGTGCATGTGAGTGCGGGTGGTCATAGAGGTCAGAAGAGTACGCGGGATCCCCTGGAACTGGGAGTTACGGGCAGTCATGATTCACTTGATGTGGGTGCAAGGAATCAAAGCCAGGTGGGTCCCCGGGAAGAACAGCAAGTGTTCCTAACCACTGAGCCATCTCTCCGGGACCCAGAGTTGCCTTCTTGGTATCCGTCAGTACACTTTTGTGCGTGTGTAAACCTTTGAGGCCAAGATAGCCTGATGGAAATTGATTAGCAGGCACAGAGAGAAGGTAGGTTCCCACAAGAGACCAAAATGATGACCTCTTAGGAGTTTCTTGGGTTCATTCCTTCGTCTCTCCCATGCCTATGCCAGTCTCTGTGTCTTTTCCACTCAGACTTGTCTAGAACCACTGCTGGCGCTCAAGCTGGCGTGCCCAGGCCGCAGTGACGTAAGACACTCAGACTGAACGGCGATCTGACAGTCACCTGTTGAACGTGACATAGCACAGGAGGATGAGGCTTGACCTCTGTGCCTTTTGTGTTCTCCTTGTCAGATAACCAGATTGCATTTTAGAATGTCTGTGGCAGGTGGGGTAGGCCGTGCAAAACACCCTGGATTAGAAAGCCGTATTGTGGGAGTTTGCAACAGACGCCAGTAGAAAGGAAACAGATGTTGCCCCTCCCCCAAGGCAGGCCCCGACTTCTTTTCCTCTGACACTTGTCCCCCTCGTGGGCAGGTCTTCCTTCGGGAATCCCTGGAGCAGAAACTGGAGAAGAGGCGGGAGGAGGAGATCAACCGAGCGGCCATGGTGATCCGGGCTCACATCTTAGGCTACTTGGCACGGTGAGCACACCTGGGGAGGGGCACGAAGCTCTAGGAGGGCAGTGAGCCCAGGAGAGTGGCTGGTGGGAGTGCCGAGGTCCCCAAGGTCAGATCTCTTTAGGTGACCACAGCAGTAACCCTGTAAGCCTGACCTGGACTGAACGTCGGCCACTCCCTGCCCTGCTTCTGCTGCACACTAAGAAGTCACACTCACAGTCGCTTGGGCTCCACCAAAGCCTGTGGAGTGTGGCTCTATCCTTCGACGTTTCTACCTGAGTGTGGCTCCTGTCTTAACCACTAGGGCTCACAGGCATTTCAGATTCTGGAGTTCTTCATATTGGAATCCTCTGATCTGCTTGGTCTCTCCTGATTGGCAGTCAGAAATTCAGAAATACCCCAAGACATAATTTTTTTTTTCTGTGCTGAACGTTGAGTCCCCCCACCCCAATGCTTGACACACCCTACGTGTGCATCCCGCCTCTCAGATGCACCCCTAACCCAGGAGTCTGAGATGTACCTCATTTTATATGTATGGGTGTTTTGCCTTGCAATGTATATACTTCTTGGTACTGTGTGTGTATGTGCAGATGCTTGCTAGCTGTTGTGGGGGTGCTGGGAATTGAACCCTGGTCCTCCGGAAGAGCAGCCTGTGCTCTTAACTGCTGAGACTAAAGAAATGGTCGACCAACTCTGACTCGCGGTCATGTGGTTGGCTGTGCTCTACAGACCACGTGAGATGCTAGGCCTTCCGTCTTTCTGAAGCCTGGGGCTGTCCGGCTGTCAGGAGCATTTTGCCTCCTTGCCTTTGTATGCACAAACGTTATCAGATCCTCTGTGGCTGTAAACACCCAGCTTGTGCCACACTGGGTGGGTGGGTAAACACAAGGTTGGTATTGGGGTCACTTGTTTATTTCGCGGGGATAATGATAGGAGTCCAACTTTCTTTTGTTTGGTTTTATTCCTTTGTTTTTCTCCTGTTTTGTTTATGCCCAAGTCTCCTCCTCTGACTGCCAGTCTCGATAACGAGAGACAGGGTCCATGGCCGGGTCCTCTCCTTTTGTCTTAGCGTCACTGTGCAAGTCCATTGTGACTAGCGCACAGCCCCGTAACCTGGGCGGCCGCTCTCTTTTGCAGAAAGCAGTACAGAAAGGTCCTTTGTGGTGTGGTGACCATACAGAAGAACTACAGAGCTTTCCTTGCGAGGAGGAGATTCTTGCACCTGAGAAAGGCAGCCGTCGTGTTCCAGAAGCAACTCCGAGGGCAGCTGGCCCGCCGGGTTTACAGGCAGCTGCTGGCTGAGAGACGGGAGCGGGAGGAAAGGAAGAGGAGAGAGGAGGAGGAAAGGTATGTGCGCGGCTGGCTGGCTGGGAGTTGTTGGAGCTTACAAATCTGGACAGGCTGGCTGACGGCGTGCGTGCGTGCGTGCATTCATACGGAGGGCAGAGGTTGAGTCAGATACTTTATTGATCTAGACAGGTTGGCTGATCTACGTGTGTGCGTGCGTGCGTGCGTGCCTGTGTGCGTATGTACATACGTGCATTCATATGGAGGGCAGAGGTTGAGTCTGCTACCTTATTGAGCTGGACAGGTTGGCCGATCTACGTGCATGTGTGCATGCGTATGTGTGTACATGCGTGTGTGCATGCGTATGTGTGTGCATGCGTGTGTGCATGCGTATGTGTGTACATGCGTGTGTGCATGCGTATATTTGTATGGAGGCCAGAGGTTGAGTCCGCTACCTTAGTGATCTGCAGAGGCTGACTGACGTGCGTGCGTATCTACGTACGTGCGTGACGCATGCGCGTATGTACGTACGTGCGTTCATAGGGAGGGCTGCGATTGAGTCCGCTACCTTATTGATCTGCACGGGCCGACTGAGCAGCGAGCCCCGTGGTCCCGCCTGCTTCTGCTTTTCCAACATTGGAATTGCAGGAGTGTACTGCTGCGTTTCTCACTGCGTGGAGGCAGAGGGTCCGAACTCAGGAGCTCTGCTCAGAAAGCAAGCTCATTTCAGACTGAGACATCCCTCCCCAGCCCTCTTCCTCCTCCTTAACTGGCAAAGATCTCTGGGCCAAGTACATAGCTCAGTGATAAGAGTGTTTGCATCGTCATTACAAGCCCCCAGCACCGCCGAAGAACGAGATGGATTGAAAATTAGTTTTCACCAGCTGCTTTTCTTTCCTGTCCTTAGAGAACGGGAGCGAGCGCAGAGAGAAGCTGATCTCCTCCGTGCCCAGCAGGTGAGGAACGGCGAGCTGTCCGGGGCTGTCTGTGCTCCCTTCCTGCTTCAGACCTCAACGCTAGGATGCAGGATGGAAATAAAGGAGTTAGCGGGGAAAGTAGGCCGAGATGTTTCGGGTTCACTCTCTTCCCCATCACAGTGGTGCGGAGAGAAGGCCTTGAGATTTCAGTGCGAATCACAGTACGGTTTCCCTGTGGCAGAGCAACACCGTGTTAGTGTCTTAGCGATGCCGTCACGCTCTCTGCCATTTCCACGGGTGCGGGGGTTAGGATTTCACCCTGTCAGTTGAGTGGGGCCACAGTTCCGCGTGTAAAAAGGAAGAAGGCGCTTATTCTCAAACCCACCATGTCCTGTGTCCAGGAGGCGGAAACAAGGAGGCAGCAGGAGCTCGAAGCCCAAGCCTTGCAGGAGAGCCAGAGGGAAGCGGAGCTGACCCGGGAGCTGGAGAAGCAACGGGAGAACAAGCAGGTGGAGGAGATCCTGCGCCTGGAGAAGGAAATCGAGGACCTGCAGCGCATGAAGGAGCGGCAGGAGCTGTCGCTGACCGAGGCCTCCCTGCAGAAGCTGCAGCAGCTGCGGGACGAGGAGCTGCGCAGGCTGGAGGACGAGGCCTGCCGCGCCGCCCAGGAGTTCCTGGAGTCCCTCAACTTCGACGAGATCGACGAGTGTGTCCGCAACATCGAGCGCTCCCTGTCCGTCGGGAGCGAGATTTCGGGCGAGCTCGGTGAGCTGGCCGAGAGTGCCGGCGGGGAGAAGCCGAACTTCAACTTCAGCCAGCCCTACCCCGAGGAGGAGGTGGACGAGGGCTTCGAGGCTGATGACGACGCCTTCAAGGACTCACCCAACCCCAGCGAGCACGGCCACTCCGACCAGCGAACGAGCGGCATCCGGACCAGCGACGACTCCTCCGAGGAGGACCCTTACATGAACTACACGGTGGTGCCCACCAGCCCCAGCGCCGACAGCACCGTGCTGCTCGCCCCATCCGTGCAGGACTCAGCGAGCCTGCACAACTCCTCCAGCGGGGAGTCCACCTACTGCATGCCGCAGAACAACGGGGACCTGCCCTCCCCCGACGGCGACTATGACTACGACCAGGACGATTACGAGGACGGCGCCATCACATCCGGCAGCAGCGTGACCTTCTCCAACTCCTACGGGAGCCAGTGGTCCCCAGACTACAGGTATTCCGTGGGGACCTACAACAGTTCCGGAGCGTACCGGTTCAGCTCGGAAGGGGCGCAGTCCTCTGTGAGTATCTGCAGTCTTATCCCTAACTGTGGGAGAGCTCCCCTGTCCCCCACACTGCCGCACCATCAGTAGCAATTAAGACCGATCCCTAAAGATTTCAGTCATACCCTTAAGCCCCTCCCTCTTTCCAAAGGCCAGGGTAAACCAGTGAAAATGGGGGTCATCATCAGTGTGAAGCCCAGAACTGGCCGCCTTTATCCAGGCCATGACAGAACTGGCTTTTTATTTTTATTTCTCTGTGTGTGTGAACATGTGTATATAGAGCCCCAAAGAAAACCATTCCGCAAGTGCATCCACCATTGGGGGTGGGGGGGTGTACTTACTGACCTGGACCTCACCCAGTAGGCTATAGTGGGCTATGCTGGCCAGTGACCCTGGGGACCCACTTACCTCACTTGCCTGGTGCTGGGATCGATCGTAAGCAGGTCTAAACTCTAGCTGTTTCTACATAGACTAAGAATCCACTCAGGTAGTGTGAGCACTTGACTAGCAGAGCCAGGCCATAAACTGCTGACAGGTTGGACAGATGAGATTAGGTAGTGTGGCCATTGACCCAAACTGGCCTTCTTAATGAGGGTCACGAGGCCTCTCTGCAGACCGTGAGTAAGCTGGCCTGCTCGCTCACTCTCCTGAGGTACAGTGAAGAACTCTCCGGACCGTCCAAACCACTCAGTGCATTTTTTTTAAAGATTTGTTTATTTATTATATTTTAAGTACACTGTAGCTATCTTCAGACATACCAGAAGAGGGTATCAGATCTCAGTATGGATGGTTGTGAGCCACCATGTGGGTGCTGGGATTTGAACTCTGGGCCTTAGGAAGAACAGTCAGTGCTCTTAACCACTGAGCCATCTCTCCAGCCCCGCATTTTTTTTTTAATAAGGAGGGATCTGCACAGTTTAAACATGTTTGTTTGTTTTTTTCCTCTTATGTATTAAATGTTGTCTTTAGTTTCTTAGACTTGGCCAATGTTTTTAAAGAGTAAACTCTTGCTTGGCTTGATTAAAATGAGACCCTTAAACATTCTTTTTAGCGTAGAGTCTTTGGATTAGAGTCAGCTTGTATCGCAGGTAGCTGGTCCGCTCACCACCAGACCGTGCGTTTGAGAACTCTAATTCTGAATTCCCTGGACAGCCACGGTAGCCGCACGTCCTCAGTCAGCAGCGCTCCCTCTCAGTTATGAGCGCTGTGGGTGATTAGGCCCCGCGGGTGTGTCCAGTACCTGCTTCCCGTCCTGCTTACCGCTGCCTGCTTCTCTGTCTCCTTGTCCAGTTTGAAGATAGCGAAGAGGACTTCGACTCCAGGTTTGACACAGACGATGAGCTCTCTTACCGGAGAGACTCCGTGTACAGCTGCGTCACGCTGCCCTATTTCCACAGTTTTCTGTACATGAAAGGTACAGCCTTCAGCTCCCCACAGCCTGGGGTGGGGTGGGGGGTACGGCCTACAGCTCCCCACAGCCTGGGTGCGGGGGTGGGGTACGGCATTCAGCTCCCCACAGCCTGGGGTGGGGGAGTACAGTCTTCAGTTCCCCACAGCCTGGGGTGGGGTGTGGGGTACGGCCTTCAGCTCCCCACAGCCTGGGGTGGGGGAGTACAGTCTTAGCTCCCCACAGCCTGGGGTGGGGTGGGGGGTACGGCCTACAGCTCCCCACAGCCTGGGGTGGGGGGTACAGTCTTCTGCTCCCCACAGCCTGGGGTGGGGTGGGGGTAAAGCTATGGAAAGTCATTCAACACCCCCTCACCTCAGCGATATGCCAGTTAGGTGAATGAGAACACTAGGCCACATGTATGCAATGTGGCTGTCACCGCCACGACGAATGTCACTTGAATCCCCTGCTAGGGGGTTGGAGCTAGGGCGAAGAGTTTGTAAGCATGTGGCCTCCATTGTGGTCACCCTCTTCACCTGGCATCTCTCGCTCACTGACGTACACAGAGACGCAAGCAAATGTGAGTCCAGTCACTGCGGGAAGTCAGTGGGACCCATTCCAGTGATCACCCCACACCAACACACACACACACAGACACACACACACACAACCTGGAAGGATGTGCTGAACCCTGGGAGGCACAGCCTGCAAAACTACTCGCCAGACCCGTTTTGTGATGAGATTTTCCGGCATCTGTTCTAGTTGCTATTCAGCACCAAAAATGTCGTACTTGAATAGTAAGCAAAACCTCAAGACACGTGCCATTTAGGAATGGTTTTCTTGTTTTTCTTTTTTCTTTTTTAAAGATTTATTTATTTTGTATATGTAAGTACACTGTTGCTGTCTTCAGACACGCCAGAAGAGGGCGTCAGATCCCATTACAGATAGTAGTGAGCCACCATGTGGTTGCTGGGATTTGAACTCAGGACCTTCTGAAGAGCAGTCAGTGCTCTTAACTGCTAAGCCATCTCTCCAGCCCCGACTTTATTTTGGGGGAGTGGGTGTTTCAAGACAGGGTTTCCCTGTGTAGCCCTGGCTATTCTGAACTCACTCTGTATGTAGACCAGGTTGGCCTCCAACTCAGAAATCCGCCTGCCTCTGCCTCCCAAGTGCTGGGATTACAGGCATGCGCCACTACCGCCCGGCCTTGGGATCTGCTTTCTGATCTATCAGAGAAGTACACTGTTTTGGGGTTTAAGCCTCCGTGTTTAGGTACCCCTTGCCTTTTTGGTACTGGTTAATCAAAGGAATAGCGTGTGCAGTTTCATAGCGAGCTGTGGGGTTGGGCTGTTTTATAAAGACTCGTGAGGGAGCACAGTGAGATGTCTCTCCTACATCTGTGGGGAGTCTGGTTGCCAAGGTCAGGCCAAACTAGAAAAGGTATGCATTGTTGCACATTATCTCAGTGAGACATTTTCTGCCGCGTGTGGTGGCTTGTGCCTGTTGTCCCAGCCACTCCGAAGGCTGAAGGAGGAGGGCAAGCATCAGGATAGCCTGGACATCTCGACGATGAGACCCTAGCTCCAGATAACGTTTTTTTAAGAAATGGAGTGGGGTGGGGTTGGTGGAATATGCCAGCTGGCGTAGAATGTCCTTAGAGGTCCTGGATTCCGTCCTCAGTGCCACAAGACGGGCAGGGAGGGAGGGAGGCAGGCAGTGGGCTGGCTGGTTCCACGGGCATTTCCTCAGTTTTGCAGTCTGACCACACTCCAGGCTCCCCGTTTGTCAACAGTCCCAGCCTCATGCCTTGCATCCGTAATCCATGTTCACATGGTGATGTCTTCCTGGGAAAAGATGTGTTTCCTCTGCCCTGGAAGTGAGACTCCATCACCACCGCTAGAGCCACTGACGATGCCTATTCCCCAGTCTGTCATATAAGGGAGGAAACACGTGGCCTTTGACACAGTCTGTCCACTAGTCCAGGGCACACGGAGGAGGAGTCCACGGGACTGGGGCTTGCTCGTGCACCCAGTCATTCCTGGGTGGACTGTCAGTCACTGACCACTGCCACGCGGGCTGCTTAAGGAGATTTCTCAGCTGACTGAGGAGGAGCCATTTTGTCTGTCTGGGTCTCTTGGATGGTACAGCCCAGCTGGGTCATCTTCTGCTTGCCAAGCCCCACCCCCACCCCCAGGGACCTCAGGAGGGCCTGTGGATTCTGTGGCTCGGTTTGACGGACCCCCTAACCCCCTCTCTGCCCTCTCTTCCGGGGAAACAGGCGGCTTGATGAACTCGTGGAAGCGCCGCTGGTGCGTCCTGAAGGACGAGACCTTCCTGTGGTTCCGCTCCAAGCAGGAAGCGCTCAAGCAAGGCTGGCTGCACAAGAAGGGCGGGGGCTCCTCCACGCTGTCGCGGCGCAACTGGAAGAAGCGCTGGTTCGTCCTCCGCCAGTCCAAGCTGATGTACTTCGAGAACGACAGCGAGGACAAGCTCAAGGGCACCGTGGAGGTCCGCACGGCCAAGTAAGTCCCTGCAGCTACCGCTCGGCTAGCCGGCAGTGCACGCATGCGCACGGGGAAGGTGGGCGTGGCCTCAGACGCCGCCTCCTAGAGGTAGTCTGACCCTGGGGCTCGGGGCTTGCCAGATAGGTGCGGCCACCCGGCCAGTACGCCCTAGGGACTCTCCTCCTCTGTCTCCCAGAGTTGGGTTGCTAGGTCACACTCAGCTGCCTTTTATTTTTTCATTACCAACTAGCAAGAAAAAGGAGACGCTATTAAAAAGGAAATTGGCGCCTGGTGGTGGTGGCGCACGCCTTTAATCCCAGCACTTGGGAGGCAAAGGCAGGCGGATTTCTGAGTTCGAGGCCAGCCTAGTCTACAAAGTGAGTTCCAGGACAGCCCGAACTACACAGAGAAACCCTGTCTCGAAAAAAACAAAAAAAAAAAAAAAAAAAAAAAAAGGAAATTGGCAGGCAGGTACAGACACAGAAGATCCCTGTCGGGGTAGAGCAGGCCACACGAGGAGTCTCTTATTGGATGTAAAGGAGTAATAGGCTGTACTCGAGGGTGGAGCACGGGCAGTTCTCTATTTTGATGGACAGATTTTAGTTCCTGTAACCTTTGCTCTATACGTCCCTTCCCATAATGCATTGGTGTTTAATCACATGCATGCCCAATCATGTGTAGGCATGAGGTGGTGAATAGGGGAGACTTGCTAACAGTTCGCCTACGGGGAACAAGGACTCACAATTACTCCAGGCCCAATGGGATCTTTTAAATCCCTCCTACCTGCTGCACCCAGAGCAGGACTGACTAGAGACTGTTCGCAGTTGATGGTAGTTAAAGGACGGAGAAACTTACTCCCGTGTTTAGAGTAGGTACGCATGTGGTTCAAGATAGGCCGGGGTGTCCTGACTTACCAGCAGGTTGCTAGATGCACTGTAGATATACTGTAAGGAGAAGGGTGTGTGTGGATAGTGCGTGCAGGTGATGAGGCCCCGGGGCAGGTGAGGCCCCAATGCCACGTGCATTAATACAGTTGGGTTTGGTCTCCACACCCCTTCCATTCACACTCAGATTTTTTTAAGTAGGTTCTGAGGCTTGACCTGAGGTCCGAGGTCCATGAGCTTGCATAGCGATTACTTAGCAGACTCGACTATCTCGCTAGCCTGTGAGTTCTCCGCAGCAGTAGACTAGTAGAGGTACTCAGTCTTGACAATTCACTTCACGAGGTCAAATGGTGAAAGAAGTGGAAAACAAGACTCAGTCGTGGAATAATTCACTTTATTTACTTATTTATGTGTTTGTTTATATGTGGTTGCAATTACATACAGATGTTGATTCTCACATGGTAGATAGGCCCTTGAACGTACGTACTGGAAATGTGATGCCATGTCTGCGAAGAAAGGTGTCTTGAGCAAAGCCAGGTATAATGTAATGCACACCTCTAAACTCAGCCCCGGAAGGCTTAGGTCAGAAAATTAAGTTTGAGGCCAGCCTGGGCTACTAGAGAGAGACTTCAGGGGCTGCTTGACCTATATGTAGGAGCCTGTCTCAATAAACTGGGGAAGGCAAGGACAGACTTCACTGTGGGGTAACTGGTTGAGAGCCCTCCTGTGGCTCGGCCGGCCCCTTCGAGTTCTTCCTCGCCCTGGCCGCCATTTGACAGCTGAATCGGGAGCTGATTGACGACTTTTGGAAGGAATCAGCAGCTTCTAGCTGTGATGTGCATACTGACCTCTCGACCGAGATTCCCCCCACCCTGGAAGAACAGAGCTGGGCCTTGAGCCCACACAGCCTCTCCTGCCAACAATCCCTTCTAGAAGCAAGGCTCTGGACTGTCAAGGGACTACTGTTTTTGTTAAAATGTACTGTCTTTAGAAACCTGCTGGGGCCAGGGGCAGCTGTTTTTCTCAGTTCACTAGGTACTGAGCATAGAAATCCGATTGTTTTAAGAATAACCTGTAGCCGCTGCTGAGAACCAGGAAACCGCAAATATTTGGAATGTGGCAAAATGAGCTTTGAGAGATGAAATTAACCCCCGAAGTCACCGGCCTTAACAATGGAAGATTGTGCTCCACGAGCTAGCACCGGCAACTTAGGGAAGTTACTCATGGGGATGTGGAGAGGAAGAGGCAAGACGTCTGTGTGTTTGATTTCAGGACCAATAACAAAGAATGGACAGCACCCTTTGGGGTCCTTCCAGGCTGCCCTGGGGGGGGGGGATCAGTAGGAGCTAGGTTAGGTTTGGGGCAGCTTGGGTCTGTGGAGTTCACAGCACGCCTCAGCCCTCAGGTCACTGCCCGTCCGCTCTGGCCCCTGTGCGCCGTGGCGCTCCGTTTATTCATCCCGCGGATGAGGATGAGGATGAGGCCACACGTGCTGCCCTCTAAGGGAGGCAGAGGAGTTCAAGAAAGAGAAAGAAAGGCGGGGGTTTCATCAGACAGAAGTAGCACACAGGTGGCCCTCCAAAGCCAAGGTTTCCACACCTGCAGATTCAATAAAATCATTCAGATGGGTGTCGGTCCTGAATCCACAGATACAGGCTTGTCCCTGGTTGCTGCACAGCGTGGCACAGCAGCGGGCATTGCTGTACACTAGATATGGCAGCGTGTGGGAGGGAATGCCTGGGTCACATCCAAGTGCGAGGAGCTGTAGCAGCTGCAGGGGTAGTGTCCAAGGCAGGTCCTCTTCTCAGACACCAGGGGACAGCATTTTGTCCCTTCTTCATTGCTACTGACACACTTTCTTAGTCAGGGTTTCTATTGTTGCAACAAAAACACCATGACCAAAAAAGCAGAGTGGGGAGGAAAGGGTTTTATTTGGCTTATACTTCCAGATCCATCATGGAGGAAGTCAGGACAGGAACTCAGACAGGCCAGGAACCCGGGACCAGGAGCTGATGCAGAGGCCACGGAGGGGTGCTGCTTACTAGCTTGCTTGGCCCACCTCTTTATAGAGGCCAGGACCAGCAGCCCAGGGCTGGCATCTCCCACCTTGGCCTGGGCCCTCCCCCATTGGTCATTTATTGAGAAAAATGCCTTACAGCTGGATCTCACGGAGGCGTTTCCTAAACCGAGGCTCCTTCCTCTGAGGACTCCAGCTTGTGTCAGCTTGACACACAAAACTGGTCAGTGCACAGGAGAATAGAGGAAAACACAATCACGACCTTCCCCTGCCTCTCTCTGCGCCCGTGCGGGGCAGCCACCGACCTGTTCTCTTACCAAGTGCATTTTGCCGAAGCAAGTCACCGGGGTCATTTCTTGTAATATGTTAGTTCGCTCTTAGGGACTCTTTGGGGGACATGTGCATCAGATTGAGGGCGCCACCTCCTAACAGGGTAGATCCCTGCCAAGTTGCTCTGTGCAGCGGAGACTGGCCTGTTGGTTTTGCTGCTTCTGTGGATTCTTTCTTTTAATCAGAATCCAGTAAGGTCTGTGCCCAGCCTTTTGACATCACAGCACAACACTGTCAAAAGATACACACTCAAGAGCTGCATAGCAGAAGAAAAGGACCCCCCCCCCCAAAAAAAAATAAACCAAACCAGAACAAAACAAAAACCCCACAAAACCGCATCCTCTTTTTGGTATACCTGGGCCATATGGGGCCCCTGCCCATGGGTCGGACATGTCTGGTTGATTTAAGATCACACGCCTTCTGCCTTGACACGTCTGGTTGATTTAAGATCACACGCCTTCTGGCTTATGGATTCCCATCGCCTGTCCTGTCTGTTCAGGAGCAGCCAGAGTCAGAGACGCTCACCCAGGTTTCTAGGCTCCGCTGGCTACACTCGGTCCCTTGACTGAGCCTGATCCTCCCCACCCTGCTGTCTCAGTGAGTTAGTCCTTGTTCCTCGAGAGAGATCAAGAAACACTCCTTAACAGTGTTTCTTAGTTGATGGTTTCTACTTGAATGTTTGGGTGCTGAGTAAATATGAATTCTTTGGGGGTTTAAGAAGCTTGTCCCAGTCGTCTTCAGGCCATTGTTTCCAGCATGCCTTCTTTCCCTCCTCCCCACCCCCACCTCAGGAGTGCCCAGATCTATGTGTAGATACCTGGGCTCCATGTAAAATGGCACGGTGTTTGTATATAGCCTCCTCCTTCTTCTATATGATAAATTACCTATAGATTCCTCATAATAACTAGTACAATATGAATGTCATAAATATTTATATTGAAGGAATTTTGATAAAACTTGCATGTGTTATGTTCAGGAGTGATTCTTTCTTCTGAGCACTTTGAGTCTGATGTTGTTGGGCTCTTATGTTTCCTAGAGTGTTTCTATAAAGGAAACATTGCCGCTAATGGTCACCCCGAGGTGCTCTTTGTAGAGCGTCCTTAAGCTAAACGTTTGCTTTCCTTTCGTCCTCCCGTGGGTGTCCCGGAAACCAGTGGGTTCCTTTGCATCTTCGAGCACTGACCACCTTATTGTTTTTGTCTTTCCAAGTACCTTTGTGCACATTTGGGTTTAACGGGGTTAGTGGGTGCTAGCCACTGCCGCTCTGCTGGAGTCCCACGGGAGCCCCGCATCTGGATCTGCAGAAGCTGACACGCCGCGTACACCCGCTGTGTTTCCTGTACCCCCAGCCACCCCTGAGAGCTCACTTTCTGATGTGACAAGGTGCTCTGTGCTCTCTTTAGACTGAGGCTCTCTCAACAGAAGGCCCTGGCTTTACTATTTCTTAGTCAGCATTTGTGGAGTCCTGAACCGGAGCCCAGCCACACTGGAGCCCCGGCAGCACCACCGCCCTCTTCACCACAGAGGAGCGAATTCCGCCCCCGTGGGCCCTGCCTGTGTTTCTGAGCATTTCTGGGATTTTGAGGTTCAGAGCTGTGAGGCTGGTCAGAGTCTGAAGGGTCTGAGTTCCTGAGAAGGAAAGGGCCTGGATTCCTGGGGGCCATTCTTCTGCCTACAGGGATCTGTGCTGCTTGGGTTTTAGCAACTTGCCACAAGCCAGGGTCATTTGGGAAGAGGAGACTTCACCTGAGACAATGCCTTGATTAGTAGACTGGCCAGCAGGCCCCTCCATGTGGGGACACTTTCCTGATTTATGATTGGCGTGTTAGAGAGGCTAGACCACCGTGAGGCGTGCTGTCCCTGAGCAGGTAGTCCTGGCTGACGTAAAGCAGGCTAACCATGCCGCGTTGAGAAAGCCAGTAACCCCCATCCCTCCACTGACCTCTGTCTGCTCCAGTTCCTGCCCTGGCTTCTCCCAGGGGTGGCCTGTGATCTGGACATGTAACAAATAACTTTCCTCCCTGGGTTGTTTTTGGTCGTGGTGCTTCTCCCATCAATAGAGAGCGAACTAAGACAGTATCCATCGTGAGGCCCCCTGGGTCACCCCCTCCCTCTGTGTAGAGGAGGCATCACAGGCTACTCCGTTTTCCCCTCCTTTTTTTTTTTTTTTTTTTAAGATTTATTTATTTATTATATGTAAGTACACTGTAGCTGTTTTCAGACCCCAGAAGAGGGCGTCAGATCTCATTATGGATGGTTGTGAGACACCATGTGGTTACTGGGATTTGAACTCAGGATCTTTGGAAGAACAGTCAGTGCTCTTAACCGCTGAGCCATCTCTCCAGCTCCTTCCCCTCGTTTTTTTATTGGTGTGCGGGTACACCATGTGTGTGACTGAATGTGCCATGCATGGCACATGTGTGGAAATCAGAGCAACTGTGGAGTCGGCTCTCTCCCCTCAACTTTACCCTCATCTCCCTTTCCCTTGATCTTACGGAATTGTTACACTACAGTCACAAAGGCCAGAAGAGGGTCTCAGGTCTCCCTGAGGCATGGCTTCCTGTTCCTGGAAGAGCGACAGAGCCCTTCCCTGCCTGCTGAGCCGTGCCTTCAGCCCAGGATACAGTTAGCTTTGTTCAGTGGGTCTAGCAAGATGGTCATGCCATGTTTATTCTTTCTAGCCTGTTAGAGTTTCAGTTGTGTTGATATAAAAGAAATGCTTTGCTGTGAATAAATTCAGTACTTCCAATATCAAAGCCAATGGGCAGATCTTCAAGATTGTTCCGACGTCACGTGCGTGGCCAGCTCTGGTCCAATCCTGGTGTCTTCTTGTGTTTAACCCTAATTTAGTCAACCTGTCCCAAGCGCTGTGTCTGATCTTAATTAGGGAGTGTCTGCTCTGGCTCTGGAGCCCGTAGTGGGGGCAGTGATGGGATGCCAGCTGGCAGCCAGGCCTCAACCTGTGATGGGAAGCTTCTTTCTCGGTCACTTTGTTGTGCTTCACAAACACCCACAACTGGGTAGTTTCTAATGAACCAAACTGATGTTGCCTGTGATCTAAATGCTAAGAAGTCCAAGATTAAGAAAACACGTCCTCCTGCATCACCCATGTGTCTAGTCCTCACTCTGAAGGTGGTGGAGGCAGGAGACTTGCTAGTATGAGGCCAGTTTTGGCTGTCTAAAGAGACTTTATCAATAAAGAGAAACTACACTGGTGGCACACGCCTTTAATACCAGCACTTGGGAGGCAGAGGCAGGCAGATTTCTGAGTTCGAGGCCAGCCTGGTCTACAGAGTGAGTTCCAGGACAGCGAGGGCTATACAGAGAAACCCTGTCTCGAAAAACCAAAAAAAAAAAAAAAAAAAAAAAAAAGAAAAGAAAGAAAGAAAGAAAGGAAAGGAAAGGAAAGGAAAGGAAAGGAAAGGAAAGGAAAGGAAAGGAAAGGAAACTACAGGTGTGGTGTAGCTCAGTGGTAGAGCCTTGCCCAGCATGCACAGGGCCTGGATTCAATCCCAGCACTGAAGGGGCGGGGGTTGGGGGTGCTAAAGTAGAGAAATGAAGGAAAAGAAAAACAACAGATTTCAGTCCCAGGAGCTTTAGTCTGTTCACAGTAGTGGCAGGTCATAGCTAATCCCCTCTGCGGAGTCCTTCCCGGAAGTGCCTGCTTTGTCACACAGGAGCTAGGGGGCGGCATCCTCAAACCACTGCCGCTGAGACAAACCCGGGAACCAGCTCACACAGACCAGGCTGCCTCCTGGGTTTCCTCCCATTGTGCCTCAGGCAGAGGTCAGAGGAAGGCTTTTCTGGACTTTGAGCAGAGTCAGATGTCGGGGGTCCACTGTGCAGAGTCATCAAGGAAACACCCCGGCACCTCCGCCCTCCCCACTCATTCCCAATGCCACTGCCACTGCAGAGGCACCATTGGGCGCACAGGGGAGTCTGGAGCCCCTGGAGGTCTCTAATAAAAGCTGCGGACAGTGAGCATTATTCCTCTGGAGAGCAGCCCCGCATTTCATTCACGTCTATGACTTCAGTTACGTGTGGCCAGCAGACACCAATTAGAAAAATTCATGTTTAGAGAAAGAAAAATGGAGAGCGTGGTCACCTACCTTTGTTTGGGGGTGTGACAGTCAATCTGTTCTGTGGTTGATTACCCTTGCTGCGTCTGATTGGCAAAGTAAGCTTTACCGTTCAGGTGCGTGTACGGGTGGTATGCCCCAATCTGAAAATCCCAAATCTAGAACTCCCCAGACTCAGAACGCTGCTGTGATGCTTAAGTGGAAAATTTCACTCCGACCTCACGCGACCGGTTACAGCCAGAATCCAGGCGTGTGGGAATCAGTGTATAGAGCTGCATTCTGGAGGCTGGGGCATAGTCCATAGCGTGCCTTCTGCTTCACATAAAGCAGATGCCGTCAGGCTTATAACTTGGGGAGGGGGAGGGATGGGATGAGGCGTGGTGTATAATTCCTAAAGGAACGCTTCCCACTGTACCATTTGGTCAGGTCGCCTTCCCGGCTCCCCCTGAGGGCTCTGCACTCTTGGTTTCCACTCTGCCTGTGTGTCTTGCAGGGAGATCGTAGACAACACGAGCAAGGAGAACGGGATCGACATCATTATGGCCGACAGGACCTTCCACCTCATCGCGGAATCCCCCGAGGATGCCAGGTGAGGTCTGGGGACATGCTGCCGCCTCACCATGTCCTCTACCCACCACCCCCTCACCTCCCCGAGTTGAGTTCAGGCATGAGCCCCACGCAGACACTGTTTATTCTGTTGCCTTTGAAGGGGTTTTAGGTTTCCCGTTGGGTTTTCTATCAGGATGGTTAAAGAGGCGTAGGAGATGTGTGTCTTGTCCCTGAGGGAATCTCGTCCTAGCAGAAGTGTTCAGACCCAGCCGTGTCACGGATTCAGATACCACCGGATCAGGCATCTAGTACAAACAGCACTGGAAGCCCTCCCTGAGGGTGTTTCTGAGCTACAGAAGTAAAGAATTTGTACAGAGACATAAGTAAAGAATTTGTACAGAGACATAAGTAAAGAATTTGTACAGAGACATAAGGAACGGTTCGTCGCCTTAGCCGTCCTCTGCTTAGTGAACGACAGGGCTGCAGCGTGCAGGGGGCCTGAAAGTCCCCACCTTGGAGGACGCAGTGGATGAGCTGTTAGCTACCATTAGCCGTATTGCAGGTAGAGTTAACTCATTCGGTTCCCAGTAGGTGCCATTATTTTGACTGTGTAGACCGAGTGACAGAGAAAGGGGACACAGGAATAGTCTACAGGCTCAGTCCTGTTGAGCAGACACACACACACACCCCACCCCCCCACCCCTCCCACCCCGAGTTTCTTTCCCAAGAGGCTCAAGTCTCGGGCTGTGGCGTCACTCGCTGGCCGGGGTGAGCCTCCTGCCTTTGGACCTTGAGCTTATATAGGAGCTTCTAGCATAGGGAGGAGACAAAGCTAGGGAAAATGGCGTCTGCTCTTCAGTGACATGCCTCACAGGGCCATGTAGAGTCGGACGCAGTGGAGTGTCCTGTCCGCTCTTGGCCTGCGGTGGGACTGACTCCAGGGCTCTGGCGGGGGCAGTCGCTACCTGCCCTGAGCAGTACTAGGTGGTAATCTGTGAGGATGACAGCAAGTGGCTTTTGCTCCTGAGTGTCCTGCCCAGAAGTCCTCAGAGATCTCTGTTGATTCCTCGGACTCATGGCGTACTCCCTCCCTCCTGCCTGCTATTCCAGTGCTTTTTAAGTTGATGTAACACCACAGTGGCAACACGAAAGGTCAAAACTCCAGAAAGTAATTCTTCCCATGGGAACAGACCGAAGCCCTGGCTGGACTCATAAATTATAGCACAAACTGGGAAAACAAGCAGACCTGAAATTACAGCCCCAACATTCTGTCTGGGACTCCTGGAGACCACATGTGGCTTTCTGTGGTCCAGAGACTGCCCTCGAGTTCCCAGCCGGATTACAGGGCAGGCATCCGGCAGTTACCCCGTCTGTCTTGTGCCACGATGAGACTGCTAAATTTAACATTTGGAAGGTTTTTAGCCAAAACCGATTTCCCCTGACCAGTGGAACACATTGAAAAGAAGAATCCCTTTATAGATTTAAAATTATACAAGATTGATGAGAAATGTGTAAGTTGTAGGAGGGTCAGTAGAAATGAAAGGCCAGACAGTTTTGTTCATGTGTTTGTGTACATGTGCACGCACGTATGTGACTTGCATGGCAGACATCTTGAATTGGGTTATGTTGCAGTGCTTAGTGCTTGGTTTAGGGGACATTTTTTGGATGTTACAGGGTCATGACTGCGAGGTGCCCTCTGGTTGGCCGAGGATGACCAAAGGCAGATGAGCATGTCTCCTGCTTGGTTTTCTCCCGAGTCCACAGGATTGAGTGTTTGCAGGCGTTTGCTTCATCCGGAATCTTAGGAAGGAGGTTTAGTTTTTGCTGAAAGTAATTTATACGCCTCGCTTTATGTGCAGCTGTTCACTAAGTATTCCTCCGCATAGCGAGTCTTTATTTATTAAAAGAGTTTGCTCTTTAAGATGTAAGAAAAGCCAGGACAGGAAAGGGGTACCTTGGCTTCTCTGGTCGCTGGTGTATTTTTGCAATCAGCACTGTATGGCTGTATTACTGTATGTATGTATGTATGCGTGCATGCATGCATTCATGTATGTGAACATACATGTTCCAGGTTATTTTCTTTCTCTTCATCCCAGGCCCCCGCCTCCTGTGGGACTTTTGTTCTCTTTTGCTCCATCTTTCTCATTACGATGCTGTGGAAGTGAGAAAACCCAGTCGAAATGAAAATGGGAGAATTTTGATCACAATAACTTTCTGCTTTTGATTTAGACACCTGTTTTGATTTCCCCCTTCTTCGTGCTTTTATTCACTTGTGTGGGGGTCCTGGCCAGCCATGGAAACCCCAGTGTGCCCTGAGAGGAAAGACAGACGCCAAGCACTGGGTCTGAGTGGGTCCCTCACTCCTCCAGTGCCTACTTTCTCTCCTTGAGCGGGTGGTGTCTTCTCGGTAGTACTTAGTGATGTCCGAGAACCGGCCGGGGTGGGCACAGCATGACTGTGCATCCTGCTAAAGGTGGTTGGGCTGTTTTTTCCTGTGTGTGTGTGTGTGTTTAATGTTGTTTATAATAATATGCACCTGTGGGAAACGGCACATTGGCAGCAAAGCAGCTCAGAGGCGGCGGCAGTGGCCACCCATGGTGGCCACCCGTGACCCTTACCCCCTCTCTCCACAGCCAGTGGTTCAGCGTGCTGAGTCAGGTCCACTCGTCCACAGACCAGGAGATCAGAGAGATGCACGATGAGCAGGCGAACCCCCAGAACGCCGTGGTGAGTGGGGGGGCGGGGCCGGGGTCAGGTGTCCAAAGTCTTAAATCCTGCTTTTATGTGTGTGTGTGTTCTGGACACACAGGAAGTTATGCACCCCCTTTCTGTTTTAAATTAAGTTTTATTTCCTTGTTAGAAAACATAGTGTCGGCCGGGCGGTGGTGGCGCACGCCTGTAATCCCAGCACTTGGGAGGCAGAGGCAGGCGGATTTCTGAGTTCGAGGCCAGCCTGGTCTACAGAGTGAGTTCCAGGACAGCCGGAGCTACACAGAGAAACCCTGTCTCGAAAAACCAAAAAAAAAAAAAAAAACCAAAAAAAAAAAAAAAAAAGAAAACATAGTGTCTTTTTAAAGAAACCTTTTTTTTTTAAAGATTTATTTATTTTATATGAGTACACTGTCACTGTCTTTAGACAGTGGGCATAGGACCCCATTACAGATGGTCGTGAGCCACCACATGGTTGCTGGGAATTGGACTCAGGACCTCTGGAAGAGCAGTCGGTGCTCTTAACCACTGAGCCATCTCTCCAGCCCGCAATTTACTTTTTTAAAAAAGCTTTGTTCTTATTTGTAATTGTGTTTAGGTTTGGTATGTGGGTGTGTGTTACAGTTACCCTCAGAGAACACAAGAGGGCCTCAGGCCCCCCCCCCCCCCCCCGGGAGCCGGGGTTCCAGGAGATCGGCAGCCACCTAGTGTGCATGCTGGGAAATAAATCCAGGTCCCCTACAAGAGTGCTATACTCTCGTAGTAACTAACTACTGAGCTATTTTCCCTCCCCAGCTCCCAGAAAACTTTAAACTCAAACTTCTCTTTGGAGAATAATTGTTAAATTAATAAAGGATTATAGCATAAATCAGTAAATCTACAGTATTAAAAAGTTGACCAGACTTCAGTAAAAATGTTTTAAGAGTAAGAAGAGAAGGACTGCCTGATAAATTTATGGCATTTTATTTTAAGATTTATTTATTTTATGTATATGAGTACACTGTAGCTGTCTTCAGACACACCAGAAGAGGGCATCGGATCTCATCATAGATGGTTGCTGGGAATTGAACTCGGGACCTCTGGAAGTACTCTAAACTGCTGAGCTATCTCTCCAGCCCCTGAATTTATAGTGTTTTAAGGAGTGGACTAGAGACTGCCAGAACTCTATTAAAGGGAGGGAATATCTCTTAGAGAGAGAGAGAGAAGAAGGCATTTCCTATTTCCTTGGAGTTACAGTCCAGGGACGCCGTGTGAGGTCATGCTGTTCTGGTTCCTTCATCACCATCTCCTCTGTCCCTTTGCAGGGCACACTGGATGTGGGGCTGATTGATTCTGTATGCGCCTCTGACAGCCCTGACAGGTAAGCTCCAGTATGGCTCTGCAACTCCCCACGGGTGGCCTCTGGCCTCACCACTGCCCCCTTTGCTGGGCTGTGTATGAAACCTTGGCAACTACCTCGTCTGAAGTCTCCTAGACGCTGACTTTGGGTTGCTGAGGTAAATGTGAAGCCAGACCTTACCAGTCCATTTGCAAACACTGCAAAGCAAGAAGAGGGTGGCGTTCGTGGGCGGGATCTGCTTGGGGTAGCTTTTCTTCTGTGAGACTCGGCCTGAGTATGTTAGCCCAGACTTGGTGTCAAAGTTAGGACAGTCCTCCTGCCTCAGTCTCTCAAGTTCTAGGACCCAGTGTGTGAACCACCATATCTAACAGTCTTGGAATTCTTATAGCAAGAAAATGACTGTTTAGAAAAATGGTACTCCAGCATAGGGAGTCTATAGCATTCCTTTCCCTAAAAATTAATAATGACCTGGTGATAATATGCATGGGAAATAGATACAATAAATATAAATGCAGCCATGAGTACTGTCCTTGGCATTTCTCCTCTGACCTTAAAGGCAGACCATCTCCAGATTGCCTTTGTTGACTGACTGTTTTCCTTTACTCCTTGGCTGACTCAGTTGTCCTAGGGGCAGAGTCTGACTTTTGCCATTATTAAAATAGCCAGAAGGTAAATATGAGTGTGGTAAACCTTATATAAATAATAGTAAGATTTGTTTTCTTAAGTCTACTAGGCAGAGTAAGAGCTCTAGGGTCCCTCTTACGTACTCTGGGGCTGCTGGGAGGTGGGAATCCTTTGCCTCCTGAAGTCAGCCAACACTGCTTAACCCCTGTGCTGCCAGTCACTAAGGTCCAGATTCTGCGTGCTTACATAAGTCCTGCCTTTCTAAGCTTGCTGCTGTTCACAAACTCACCACCCCAGTCTGGCCACACCAAAGACTTTGCATTCTACTATTTGATTTTTTCTCACCTTTCTTCCTTCCCAGCTACGGGTTTTTTGTTGGTTGGTTTGTTTTGGTGAGGTTTTTCAAAACAAGGTTTCTCCGTGTGTTCCTGCCTATCCCGGCACTGGCTTTGTAGACCAGGCTGACCTCAGACTCACAGAATTACAACTGTCTCTGCCTCCCGAGTGCTGGGATTAAAAGCATATGCCACCATCGCCCAGCTCGGCTACAGTTTTTAAGGGCTGCAGACAGGCAGCCCCCCTAACCTTTTCTTTCTTGAACTCCGGCGATGCTCTGCTACAGAGAACATTGGAAAGCTCAGGAGAGAGTTCTGTCAGCGGTATAAGCAGCTAGATAAGGAACTGTGGGCGGTTCTGACACTGGCAGACCAGAGCGACAGCACAGCCTGAGTTCCCATGACCGCTTTGTCCCCTTCTGGGAAACGAGCCCTTGCTGAGTGGCTTGAAAGCATAGGCACAGGCAGCTTCTTGTACCAGGGGCGATCAAGGGCGTGACATGTTCCTCTGATGCCTACCTGCTAATCCCCCTCTGTTACCACTGTCTGGTGTTTCATTTGCATCTCATTGATCATATGATCCAAAGCTATATCCAGAGTGAGGGAGAAATGGGTTTAGAGATGCATTAAAAAAAAAAAAAATGCCCACGGTGGTTACCTTATCTTGCCTTCCCAGACGAGATTCTTCTGGAAAGTCTGGCGGAAGGAACGGATTCCCTCTCAGGCATTTTCTGGATGGGTGTTTTGCTCCAAGTGTAAAGGTTAATGATGCGTAAAATTATTGCCACAGAAATATGAGCAAGGTTCGCCTTAATGTGAACTATAAATAGCATGCCGTGTCTCCCGGGGAGCCCTACGCCGCCAGCGGCGAGGCCGTGAAACCTCGCTGCAGACGGGCGATGCCGATGCCCACGCTGGGTCTAAGAGCCGTTCCTTTCTCACCCCGTCTCCTCCCTCAGACCCAACTCATTTGTGATCATCACGGCCAACCGGGTGCTGCACTGTAACGCGGACACGCCCGAGGAGATGCACCACTGGATAACCCTGCTGCAGAGATCTAAGGGGGACACCAGGGTGGAGGGCCAGGAGTTCATCGTCAGAGGTGACCGCCGCTTCTTACCTCGGGGGCTCAGCCTGGAGCTCAAACACGCTTCTAGACTAGATGGTCCCCGGGGTCCACAGACTCCCCCTGCGAGGGATAACAGTGCAGGCCACTGCGCCAGGCTTCCACACAGGGCTGCTGGGACTCCGAGCTCAGGGTCCTCCCACGTTGTGTGAGAGCCATCCCCTCAGCCTTAAACAGCTTCTCCAAGTTACTTGAGCAGAGGAGCTTGGGGGGAGGGGGGGGGAGTCAGTGATCACAGCCATTGTCTGGCCTGTAGGCAGATGTGCGGCCATGACACTTAGGGTTTTGTTTGGCTTATGCTTTTCCGGGCTAGGGTTGGGTCCCGTGGCCTCGAGTGTGGCCCCAATAGCACTCTTGCAGTGGCCGCTCCCCCCAGCTCCTCTCCGCTTGTCTCCCGGCTGACGCTTGGCCCTTCCTCTCCAGGGTGGTTGCACAAGGAGGTGAAGAACAGCCCGAAGATGTCCTCCCTGAAGCTGAAGAAGCGCTGGTTCGTGCTCACGCACAATTCCCTGGATTACTACAAGAGCTCCGAGAAGAATGCCCTGAAACTGGGCACCCTGGTCCTCAACAGCCTGTGCTCCGTCGTGCCCCCAGACGAGAAGATATTCAAAGAGACAGGTACCGAGGGCCCCCGGGGACGAATCTCAGAGGCCGGGCTTTCCCCAGTGAGGGACCGAGATGTTGTGTTTTGCCTTCCTCCACCTGAAAGGAAATTGGGTTTGATCAGCCTCCTGAGGCTGCTTGGTTCTAAAGGCTTTGTAGTTAACACTATAGTGCATTTCAGGAATGCAGAAAAAGAATAACAAAAATACAGAGACCTTTAAAATCATCAGATTTTAGCCTAGTGCATAAGGAACTGCTGTGTAGGTAGGCTGGTTTGGTTGGGGTTTTTCCCCCCTAATTTGTGGTACTATATGGTTCTTGATTTCAGTCTCTAGTTGTAATATAGAACTTTTAAAATGCAGTCACTCTGAGCCGGGCGTGGTGGCGCACGCCTTTAATCCCAGCACTTGGGAGGCAGAGGTAGGCGGATTTCTGAGTTCGAGGCCAGCCTGGTCTACAGAGTGAGTTCCAGGACAGCCAGGACTACACAGAGAAACCCTGTCTCGAAAAACCAAAAGAAAAAAAAAAATGCAGTCACTCTGTTTGTGTCAGATGTGGGTGATGGCGCACATCTTGTCTGAGCGCACAGACTCTTCTGCGTCCGTCTCCGCTGAGGGGTGGGGCTGAGGAGGGGAAGAGGAGAGCCCAGGAGGGGCTGCGCATCTGCCTTCTTGTGCCCGTCCTCAGAACAGGGCATTAGCCCGCACCCCGTGTTCCTTTGAGAGAGATGGACCTTCTTGCTTTAGTATGTCCTCTCTTGACCACAGACTCCAGTGTTTTCTGTTTGTCACTGGATACCTAGTGCCGGACAGAGCGTGTGTAGAATTCTCGTGTTTTACTGACTTGAATCGCAAGCCCCATGACGTAAGGCTTGGCCGCAGAGGGTGTGGCTGACCTGAGTGTGCCGCGCTGCCTTGCAGGCTACTGGAATGTCACCGTGTACGGGCGCAAGCACTGTTACCGACTCTACACCAAACTACTGAACGAGGCGACTCGGTGGTCCAGCGCCATCCAGAACGTGACCGACACCAAGGCGCCAATTGACACGCCCACCCAGCAGCTGATCCAGGATATTAAGGTGCGAAGAGACTCCCGAGAACCCCATGTGGGCTCTTCCCTTGCCAGAAAAGACCCCAGAGCTTGTCCAGCCCGGTTCCACCAAAGCTTGGTTATTTTTCAAGAGTCTGAGGGAGATTTTAAGTGAAATTTTACATTACAAATGTCCCGTCTCTATAGAGGTGTTAAAACTTGGCACACTATGCATAGACAGAAGACGGCGTGTGAACTGGGTAGGGACCACTCAAGCCATCCCAGGGCCACCTCTGCCGAGTTGGAGACCTCTCAGAAGTCGCAGTGATTCACGTCTCAGTATTCAGTTCTAGGTCACAGAAGTAGATTTACAAAGAGCCCGACTGGAGCGCTGGGGTCATAGCTCAGCGGTAGAGTGTTGGCTGGCGCGTGCAAGGCCCTGGGGTCAGTCCCCACCGCCTGGAAGAAGACAAAGAGCCCATCCCTGTCCGCTACCGCCAAATAGCCAGACACAGCACATCTCGTTGGTTTCATTAAATTGCAATTCCCGGCTTGTAAGTTTTAATCGTTTAGTAACTGTGTGTTGGTTGAAAGAACCAATGGTTAGCCACGGACCTCACTCCCGGAGCTATGGGCCCCGGTAGAATGGGAGGGTCTGATACAGCCAAGGTTGTAATTTCCTACCCAAACCCGGTAGCTTCCTGATTCCAGTGTGGTACGTTTTCTAGAAATTTGAGACTGAACTACAGTATATTCTTATTCTCCAATACACACCCAAACTTCCTCTTGAACCCTAGATACAAATAATCTCACTTTTAGCAATAAAAATATTTTTTGAAGCTTCCTTTGGAGAGAGGAGGTGGGTTGCTTTTTTAACATGTCAAGCTGCACATTTTTTTTTTAATCAAAGCCGTGTCACCTATTTTTATTCTCTAATTGCAAATTCAGACATTCAGAGAATAAATAGTTTTCTAAATATAAAAGAACTCGTCTTCAGAAATGAGACAAGTTACCCCCATTAACTAGAAGATTTAAGTCATCGCTTTTCTTCCAGCTCCAGCGAGTGTTATTGGAAAGATTTCCTACTGGAAATACCATTTCTGGGGAAGGGTGAATCATTCATTGCCTGACCCCAGCCCTGCTGTTTATTTAGCGATGTGACTGCTGCCTCCACATCCCACAGTAGAATTGGGCGAGCATCCACACAGGGGGGGATTCTGTCAGAAGATCGTAAGTTCAGGGCAGAGAGGCCTATGGGGGCTCCTCCCTGTGGGCATTGAGGTGTGTCATTTTCAAGTGTAGAAGAAACACAGAAGGGCCGGCCAGGCAGGGCTCGCTGCTGTCATAGAGAGCCAGTGTTCCGATCCTAGACCCATGTTGGGGACTTCACAGCCACCACCTCTAGCTCTGGTTCCAAAGAATATGACGACGCCCTCTCTTTCGGCCTCTCCAGGTCCCACACACCTATGGCATATACACATAACTAAAAAGAAAATCTTTAAAAGAAGTACCATAAGTAAATAATAATATTAATAAAAATAATAATTAAAGCTAGCCTGTGGTGCTGCATGTTTATAATCCCAGCAGTTGACAGAGCAGGATTGTCATGAGTTCTAAGGCCACCCGAGATCCTGTCCCAAGACAATATAAAGTCCACCAAAATGTGCTTGAAAATGAATTATAGCTGGAGATCACGTGATTGATGGCAAACACGAAGATTAATTCTTTGAGTAGACGTGTGGATAACTGCAGGGACGAGCTTTAATACTGTGGGGAGACACGTACGTGAAACCGAGGCTGAGCCGTGTCACATGCTCCTAGGGTCTGTGCTCAAATCCAGGTTGGATTCTCTTTGGCCGGAAATGGTCGGCGCTGCATGTTCCGTAATTTCTGACGCGTTCCTTGTGTGGAAGCATCCGCTCTCTAAGTGTGGGGGTCCCGCACTCAGCCTCCTTGCTCTGTCTGAACGGCCGCTTTGCTCTGCAGGAGAACTGCCTGAACTCTGACGTGGTGGAGCAGATCTACAAGCGGAACCCGATCCTGCGCTACACACAGCACCCGCTGCACTCCCCGCTCCTGCCTCTTCCTTACGGGGACATAAACCTCAACTGTGAGTCCAGAGAGCCCTCCGCACCCTCAGATCCTGTTAACCTGGCTCTTAGCAGGGAAGCGTGGCTAACGGAGAGCCTCTAAGTCACTGCAGACAGGAAAGAGACAGGAAAGCGGTAAAGCAGCAGTTCCCAACCCTCTGGGGGCTGCAGAGCAGGTATCCTGCAGATCAGATATTTACAATCCCTAACCGAAGCAAAGTTACAGGTATGAAGTAGCAGTGAAATAATTTTATGGTTGGGGTCAGCAGAGCAGGAGGAACTGTTAGGGATGGGAAGGTCTCGAACGGCTGCTTTAGAGGGGCGTCAGAATGCCTGCATTCTCCATGAACTCAGGGTAAGCCTTAGAGTACACCGCCCCTCCATCTCTAATTCTCAACACGACATCCAGTGAATTGTCTGTGCATTCCTTCCTTCGTCAGGAAATGGGTGTCATAGCCCGCTGTTATCAGCAGCAGCTTGTGTGAGGTACTGGGCAAATCCGAGACTTGTGAGGCGAGGTTACCGTGTGCAGCGGACCAGTTGCAGTTTTGACTGGTGGCATTTTCAAGCTCTAATGGATCTCAGGATGTAACCTGTCATCTTAAGTCAGGGCAAACAGGTCCGAGACGAGACGGCCCCATGCTCTAAGCGAGGGAGCTGTGCAGCTGTGGCTGAGGTTTTAAATGAGCCCGTTCTGTACTGAAGCTGCAGCTGTGCAACAGAGCGGTTCGGCTCAGTCACCCCTGGGTGGGCACTGACTAGAACTGGCTGCGTCCCCACCCTCTTCCCTTCCTTCTGTCCCCGGCACCCGTCGTCACCGCTTCTAGCCCCTCCGGTGACTTCGGTTGGCTCTCTCTTCCTAGTGCTCAAAGACAAAGGCTACACAACCCTTCAGGATGAAGCCATCAAGATATTCAACTCACTGCAGCAGCTGGAGTCCATGTCCGACCCCATCCCCATCATCCAGGGCATCCTGCAGACGGGGCACGACCTGCGGCCGCTGCGGGACGAGCTGTACTGTCAGCTCATCAAGCAGACCACTAAGGTGCCCCACCCCGGCAGCGTGGGCAACCTCTACAGCTGGCAAATCCTCACGTGCCTCAGCTGCACCTTCCTGCCGAGCCGAGGGATCCTCAAGTACCTCAAGTTCCACCTGAAAAGGTAAGGCGCTGGGCGAGGGGCGCTTCTGAAAGAAGCCGGCCGAGCGCCTGAGGGAGGCCTAATGTGCTGTCCCAACACCGAGCACTGCGCCAGGGCCCTCGGCAGACAGGGGTCCCCTCGGGCCTGTATGACTTAGACGGCCTGGTGCCCTGTATAAAGGGGCAAGCCACGATGGATAGAGCATCCTAATGTATTCACGCTGGGTACATGTAACTGCTTTCTCTATAGAAAACCCCAACTTGGATAGTGTGTGTGTGTGTGTGTGTGTGTGTGTGTGTGTGTGTGTATGTGTGTGTGTGTGTGTGTGTGTGCGCGCGCGCGCGCGCGCGGTCAGATTTCTTATTAGATTTTATTCTGAGGTTGACAGCATGAGGCTATGGCATACATTTAGGTAATACAATGACTACTTAGGTGAATCTTAGTGGCCTGTCTTTCACCTCATTGTTTTGTGTGTGGCAAAAGCAGCTTAAAAATCTCCTTTTGCTTAACTGTGGCAAACAACATTTAAAAGCCAGGCATGGTCTCTCATTCTGGTAAACCAGCACTGAGGCAGGAGGAGCGAGTTCGTGGTCCTATCAACAGAGAAAGGCCAGGTCTACTCACGGTGTGCACGCTTTTAATCCCAGCACTCCAGGAGGCAGAGGCGGGCAGATCTTTTTAAATTCAAGGCCACGGCCAAGACATCATGATCTTGGGTATTAGTAGTGGTACCACATAGGAAACTGGCAGCAGAAAACCCCCAACGTAGGGTGGGTTCTTTACTACGTTTTCCATGTCTGAAGTGAGGCTGGACCTAGCCAGAAAGACTGCCGTTTGCTCCTGTCACCACTAGGGGGAGCCTCCCAACCTCTGCTGCCAAGCGGTCCTCCCCACAGCCCTGCTCCCCCTAGCCACCCCGTGTCTATGTACAGTTCACAGTCGCCTTTTGTCTCCCAGGGTACGGGAACAGTTCCCAGGAACCGAGATGGAGAAGTACGCCCTCTTTATCTACGAATCTCTTAAGAAAACCAAATGCAGGGAGTTTGTGCCTTCCCGGGATGAAATTGAAGCCCTGATCCACCGGCAGGAAATGACGTCCACGGTGTACTGCCACGGCGGAGGGTCCTGCAAGATCACCATCAACTCGCACACCACCGCTGGGGAGGTAGGGACCGCTGAGGGCCGCCACGGGCTGCTTGCCGCACAGCGGCCTGTGGCCCTGAGACTGCGCATACCCGAATGGGCGGGTCCGCGCAGCCAGCAACCGAGCACGCACACACAGTAGGGGGAAAAGCGCAGTTACGTGGAAATGCAAAGTCCACTTAAGCCAGGGGCTCTCCGACTACGTCATCTCCCCCGTCCTGGTCCTGAGCATGTCTGGATCTGCTCCCGGGAAGCCCTGTGAGAAGGGTGTGCCGGGTCGCTTCGGCCACCAGGTGTCTCTGTGTGCTGCATGACTGTGGAGAACACCGCATCGGAAGAGCACATTTTCCCTGTACTCTTAAAAGTACAATGAAAGCCGGGCAGTGGTGAAGCACGCCTGTAATCCCAGCACTTGGGAGGCAGAGGCAGGCGGATTTCTGAGTTCGAGGCCAGCCTGGTCTACAGAGTGAGTTCTAGGACAGCCAGGGCTACACAGAGAAACCCTGTCTCAAAAAAAAAAAAAAAAAAAAAAAAAGTACAATGAAAGCTTGCAGTGATGGTGGTGTTGCTAATAAAGCGGGGGGGGGGGGGGGGAGAGAAGAAAGCGAAGGTGAGTTTGCCAGGACAGTAGCAGGAAGCCAGTCCACGCTGAGGCTCTGGGGTCGGGGCAGCTGTCTCGTGGCTGTGGGCCCCGTCACAGCAGCCACTC